>VZRS01001512.1:69410-146702 GCA_013398055.1 Ifrita kowaldi
CCTGGGAGAAGTAATCAGTTCCCAGCTTTCAGGCCTCCACTTTCTCTCTTGGGTACCATAGAGCTGGGTGCTCCAGAACACTTGGAGCTGCAGCAGCAAGACCCAGGGATCAGCGGTCAAAAACCATGGGGAATGATTCTGCAGCCAGCATAAATGCAGAATTGATCTGTTTTGTAATATGGCCACTTAGACTTTTGGCATGTTTTACCAATCATTTCAACACCAATTATTAACTCTTAAACTTTGTCTTCTGCATTTCTCTGCCGCTGAAAACTGTCAGCCCTCCAAATGGCTGGTACTGTAGGGGCTGGGCAGCAGATTTCATTCTGTCTCTTGATATCCCTTAGAAAAGAAAGTAAAAATACATTCCAAAAATATACATTATTCTCTCCCTTTCAGTATCAGAAGACAGTGGCAATTCTTTGAATAAAGGACCATAAAGTAAGGCAATTTTAGCAAGAACTAATACTTTCAGTCAAGCTCCTGCAATACCAATGTAGAAGTGGGTTTTGTCAAATCTGTATTTTGTCTCCCACCTGCTCTGATAATCCACTACTGTACATTATTTATGCATTTAATTTCTGCAAAAATTAAAATTCTGCAAGTAAATTCTGCAAGGGGTTTTCATATAACTGGAATTGAGTGCTCATTGACCAAAAGGGCAAAAGTGAACCTGTTCCTGGGCTCAGCTTTGTCTCAGCTTCTGCAGCATGCTCCATTCCAGCTGCTGTGAGACCAGCCCAAGGCTGTGCCCCCAGCCTCCAGTGCCTGCCCCCAGGCCTCCAGTGCCTGCCTTCACCCAGGAATGGTGGCACTGTCTTTGTCCTCCTCCCTTAAAGGACAGGCCTGCCTGGGCTCTCCAGCCAGTAGAGAAGCTGTGAGAGCCTTTGCCCCGTCTTGCCCCTTGCATTGTAAATGATTGATTGTAAATGAGCTGCTTGGGAGGAAAAAGGACAACTGACTTACTGACCCACTCAAACGGTGTTAGCAAACACTTGCCTTGTGGGCAGTGCATGGAGTCATGATTGCCCTGAGAAAATGGACCTTTTTCTGCTTGTCTGAAGACTCGTAGGTATGTTTGAGGTGAGGACTCTCTCCGGGCAGTGCCATCAGCGCTCAGGAAACAGTCACAGACTGGAGCATCTGTGTTTCCCTCACCCTGGCAGGCTGGAGATGGTGCAGACCCACAGTGTGGAGGACTGGCTCTACAGCCTTCTAGAGGAGCTCGGGAACGAGCAGGGAGCAATGGAGGCAGAAACAAAACTCTTCTGATGGCTGCTAATGTGACTTGAAAGGTGCTATTTCTCAGAAGGAGGTGACTCATAAAACTCCCTGTAACAGCCTAGTGCAGAGAGAGGATGAAGATGGTGGCACTGGAAGCCTTGCAAGAAGTCAAGGGGCCAAAGAGGCTATCTAGATCCCACTGCCTGCCCCAGGCAGGGAGCAGGAATCTTGCCGTCACCACACACACTCACAGCTCTTTAAGGCTTGTTTGCTGTGAGAGTGCATATGCTGCATCTGGGGCAGCAGCTGCAGGGCAAATGGAGTTACTGTACCAGAAGATGTTGCTCAATGATACAAAGCATTCTTTACCACTCTGATCAATGGGTAACAAGAGCAATTGCAGAAGCTCTTTCAAGGAGAAAAAAAAAGGGGGATCTGCATAGAAAAATATAAATGAGAACAACTGGCCTGACAGTAAATTCAGTAGAGTTTCTGAGAAACTCAGTGCTAGTGGATGACATTTTTATTACAGTCTTGCAGGAAATGCTACAGCCAAACCTGATTCCAGAAGATGTTTAAAATGTTAAAGTAGTGTATGGATTTAATAGTAATGAAGGAGAAGGGAAACAGGTTTTCATTGTGTCTTTTGTTTCTACTTATCAGAAAGGCACCAAATCCCTAAGAGCTACAGTCTGTGTAAGATCAGTTGCATTTCTGTATCTGTGTGATACAGAATTGCCCATCTGGAAGACAAATTACCTGCTATGTAGGCGCTGTCAAGATAACTGAACAAAAATCAGCCATTTAATTGTTCTGTATTTTTTGAAAATGACCTTTTGATGTCACTTGAATATTTGTCTCATTATGTTTAAAATGGAGAATATGAAATGATATTATTTTTGGATGTTTGGTGTAGTAGAAGAAAGAATACAATACATTTCATGGACTTGCATTAACAGTATAATAATCTTCCCTTTGCAAAGACATGTTAGAGCAAAGCAACATTTGGATCACATTTATATTCTTTGTGGTTTAGGAGGTCAAATAGCTTTTGTGATTTAACATTTGCTTCTAAAACTCTTTACACTAATTAGCTCTTACTTCAGGCTCTACCTGTTAGTCTTTTCATACACTAGTGTGTGGTCTGCAATCTCTAGGTATGGTGGGACAAATATTGAATCCATTACACATCACCTACCCTTTTCCAGTTTTTGCAGGAGTAATTGTTAATAAATACTGGTTGTAGACCAGAGGAAATGTGCATCACAGTCATTGCAGTAATGAACAAGCTGGCACTGAAGAGCACTGGCATACTCTTCAGTGCCATATATTGTCTCACCCTTGGGAAGGTACAGAAAAGGCGCTGGAGACCACCCTACCACCATTCCAGTAGGCTTAGTGCTGGGCATTTACTGACTTAACACTTAATCTTTACAAAAGCTCAAGCTTTTAAGATTCCCACTTGTCTCAAAGAAAAGCGAGGAAAATTTTTGCTATGCAAGGGCTGGGACAGTGGCAATACACTATGATGTTGATGCCTTACGTTTTAACTTTTATATTTTTCAAATCCTGTACTGCCTAGTCTGTAACTCTGAAGTTTCTTGTAGCCTGTTGACTTCTGCTCTCTCATGCTAGGTAGACATAACAAAGCCTCTCCAGGCCTGCTCTCCAAGGACACTCAGACCGTCCTAGGCTGAAAAAGTATAAACCAAAGAGCCTTTAAAGAGGGGATAAACTGAGGGGAATTCCATCATTAAAATGAGGCTTTAATTGGAGAATTAAATCTGATATGCAAATGAACCAAACCAATAAAATTGTGAAGAACTCGTGACCTGTGGTCCATCTTGGGGTCCATCTTGGCAGTAGCCTTTGGGTGTACCTCTGAAGGCCTTTCAAACAAATACATACCTTTAGTCCCTTACTCATGTCTAGTCTCTGTTTCTAGGAGGCCTCTCAAGGCATCAGTGTCACAAAATCTCTCTCCTACTTTGCTCTCCATCCCTTCTCCTACTATGCTTTCCTGATCCTTCTCTTTCCCATCTGATCAAACTTTCTTCCCCCAAAGCCCTTTCTTAGCACTATCTTATTTTCACCTTGACTTAAGTCCATAATCACCTTTTTTCTTTGCTATTCTGGTGCAGCTTGGCATATTTGCGCTCCTCTGGTGTATCTCTTACTTTTTTCTTGCTGTAGTTCTGCTGGGGGCTGGGCTGTCTTGTTTTATCACCTTGCTGCACCTGTGGGCAGCTTTCATTGTGTGCTACAGTTGGAGTATGCTGCGGGATGCTTAGTTCTTCCTTAAAAGCACTGCAAGCTTAAGGAGTAGAGTCTTGGGATGCTACAACAGATGGCAGCATGGAGTGCATAGGTGTGTGTCTTCTGGAGGATAAATATTTTAATGAATAAATTAGATGAGTCAGTGCTCATGGAGCATGCATTCGTTCCTGTCCGTGGCTTTCTCTGGCTGTTTTAGTTTTTTAATTTGCATTCTGTTCATTTATTCTAGACTAAATCTGTGCATTAGGTTCACTGGCAAGAACAGCAATGATAATAAACATTGGCCTTCCAGCTGAGTTTTTCTCCCAGATTTTCATATGCTTTTGCCTGATTTCCCACCCAGTTACTCTCTCCTTCTCACTGGCTGCGGCCCATCTGCCCTGCAACCCTATGGAGAAAGCAAGTTACGGGTTACTGAGTGGAACAGGGTACATTGATGGCAGCACTGACCACTAGAAACATGGGCTGGGGGCAGTATCTGTGTCCATTTGCTGAGTCATAGGATCATGCCATGGGAATCAGCCTGGTAGAGAGCTGGCCTGGAAAGACTGATGATAGCAAGGCAGAGCATTATTGGTTCATAAAATCAATTTAGAAGCCAAAAGGTGAACACTTGGTTACAATCAGTTTAAAAAATTGGCAAACCTGTGATGATGAATATAGTTATAAACATATGTCAGAAATGGGTCTTAGCTCTCCCTCACCACTTTATAGTAAGGCATAACACAGGCAATCCACAAGCATATGCACAGAGATCACAAATGGTTTCTGTAACAGGTACCCTTAAAATAGCCTTAGGACTGAAAATCCTCTGTCTGCTCTCTGTGCGTTGATGTTTTGCCTCCAGTCCTGGGGCTTGGTCCAGGAACTAATGTTTTATTTAGCGCTAAGCAGCAACAGAAGAGGTCTAGAAGGAAGACTCTGCATTTGCTTACTATATGCTTCCAAAGACAGATGATGATAATTTATCACTTTCTGTACCTTCTTGATACACTAATAGTAGGGACATCAATATTCTACTACTTTTTCCAACAGTGTCTCTGTTTTGAATCTATTTCAGTATATATCGTAGCTGGCTGACCTTTGAATTCTTTTTCTTTCAGTTAAATGCAGAATTTTGAGGTTGCAATCAGTTTTTACATATGGCTGTGTTTTTTGTGCAAGGGACAAAATATGAAACAAATAGGAGAAAAAAATATTTTTCTGCCTGAAGTCCTTTTGAAATGGGTAGAATAAAGGACCTGTAATGCAAGATTTCTAATGCAGTGTGGCGGTGGCCCAGGTGCCTTCAGGCCCTGAGTTGATTTCTTGGGTCCGATACCCGCCCAGAGACAATGACGGCATGGACGACGAATCCATTGAGAGCAGCTCCTAAGCTGCAGAGGACGTGCCAATCACTTCACAAGGACAGCCCTGGCAGGCATGCCGGTCAAGCAGGAACGCCCAGTAGGCGTCCACCTTGGGCTGCACCCTTTTGCCTCATCTCCGCCCCCATCTGGAAAGTTCTGTTAAGCTTGCGTTCTAATTGGTTTAAGGCTTCATGTTTATTCAGTTAAGTTGTTACATATTCAATTAGTTTCTAGAATCTTCTCCTGTTCTCGACTCCCCATTGGCTGTATCCTGTTTGTCCCTCCTCCCAAATCCCGCTATTGGTTCCCTGTCACTTACCTGTCATCTCCTGATTGGTTAATTGTAAACCCCGCCCTGAGATTCGCTCCTGTACTTAAGTTGGCGTCCCATGCTCTCTTCGCTTCTCTTCGCTCCCCGTCTCTACTGCCTTTTCCCTGCGTTGCATCAATAAACCCTTTGCCTGCGGAAGAAGCCCTCCTCGACTCCTTTATTCCCTCCGCCTTCGCCTGCCGTCCTGGCGCTCAGCTCCGCCCTTGCCAAGCGGTGAGCTCGCCACAGCCAATTGACATTTCGGGCCCTTGGCCGTGGAATTGTCGGCTCCTACTCCGGGCCACCGGGCAGCCCAGAGTCCAGGAGACCCCGACAATGCAGATCCTTGTAAAACTAATCCCCTTACTGAAACAAAGAAATTTGAAATGACTGTGATACCTTGATTAATGAAAACCTAACAGGAAGCTCGAGTTCATGAGGAACATCCTCCATGTAGCACAGATTATCTACCATGGCAAAGCATGACCAGAGGTAGTTAGAAATTTCCATGCTTGGATTTTTATTTCTGCCTAATAGAGCTGTAGTAAAAAGTTTTTCATTTGAATGGTGGGGGTTTTTTTTAATTTTTAAGGAAGACACCGTTTTAGGACAATAAAAGAAAATGGAAATAGTGCTTGGTAATTTTTGCGTCTGTTTAATGTATTGCTATTAGAATTCATTCATAAATTTAAAATAACTTTCAGATTTGCAAGAAAAGTGGAAAAAATATGCAGACTCTGCATGTAGCTTGTATGGGGACTGGATTGATTGTCAGTGATTGTTTTAATTTCTTAGGTTATCATAATGTAGACTCATTATTTATGCACATATCTAATTTAGGAAAGTGAATAATTTAATTTAGAGGACTACTCACACATTTTAACTTAGTCTTGTGACAGGGTATCATTTAGAATCAAAGCAGTAAATCTAAGCATGTGACCTATTATTTTTTCTTGCTAAAAAATATTTTCAGTGGAGGATAAAAAATACTTCTTTACTTCTACCATTTGAATGACACATAAAAGTTTGAAACAGAATTGATGTTTTTATTTACAAAGATCGTCTCCAAGAATATGTTCTCATCTCACTGGGATACAATGTAGGGAGGCTAGAATGTACCAGGGAAATAAAGCTCCAGTATTTCTGTATTTGCAGAAATAAAGAAAATGAGATATTTAATTAAAGGAGAAGTAAATTTTTTGATCAATGGTGGACAGAAGGTTTATATAAGTGTTTATATAAATCGACCTGAGACAAGAATTTAATGGAACATATCAAAGTTTCATTTTATTAATCAAATTAATTATTTTCCTTTGTCTGGTTTCTAAGGGCGTTGAAAGGACAGAGCATAGGCCTGGATCCATAGCACGCTGTTCTATTCATTCCTTGGATCACATCCGTAATAAATCAAATAATGGTGATGTCAGATTTTGTTAGCTATATTTTTATAAATCACAAAAATTAGCATCATACTACTCTATTTCAGTAGTCCCATACTGCAAATTAGTATCTATATTTGCACCAATGAGACTTAGAAACGGTAGCCTTCCTACTACCTGCTCAGTTCGCACAGAAACACCATCTGCGCATGTCACACATAGGCACAAGGTAAATAATATTTTGATAATTTGCTACTTTGATAATTTGGTGACACTGTATTGATGAATTACTCCAAGCTAAGTGACCACATGACTATGACCTTGCAGTATTTTCCTTACTAAAGTAACTGCTATTGCTAACAAAACTGTGTTTTAAAATATTTCTTCATTATTTGCAGATGCTGACAGGTGTCTTCAGGTTGAAGTACTCTTCTAAGCTCCTAGCAGCTGAGGAATCATATGGGATTAGATATAACCAGATGTGTCAAAGACCTGAAATTTCAAAGCAGGTGGAATGACTACCTTTTAATAAGAGCACACAAGTTACTGATATGTGAACGCATTTATTACAAAATCTCTGTTCAGAAAAAACAACTTGTTTTCTTCTACATTTTATGCCCAAGATCCTATAACTTTTATTATTTTATTATTAACTTCCATTAATTGAAATTAAGGGCTATCAAACATTAAGACTTCTGCCCTATTTTCAATGTTGCCTGCAGTACTTCCTTGCTCAGTTGGTTTTGTTTTGTCTGCTTTCACAAATGCAAGCAGTTGTTTTCAACTTTATCCTCTTCAGCTCATGTTTGCAGGAAATTATATGGCATGTTGACTTATCTTGACTCCCTGGCATATTTACATTACCACTCCTTTGATTTTTCAAATAATGTTTTAATAGTTCCAGTTGCAGGAGGAAATAGAAACTGTAGTGCAGTCCTGCCTGGATCACCTCCTACAGAGTATTTCAGACACTCACATGGTATGTTTGAACGCATCTTTGAGAAATGATTGCTCTTTATGTGTATTTGGTTTGTGTGGCAAGGATTTGGTAGTAGGGGGGCTAAGAGGTGTGGCTTCTACGAGAAGACGCCAGAAGTGTTTACCATGTCCAACAGAGCCAGTGCCAGCTGGCTCTCAGATGGACCCACTGCTGGCCAAGGAGGAGCACATCAGTGATGGTTGTAGAACCTCCAAAATAATCTATTTAAGGAGGGGAAAACCTTGTGCGACTGCGGGCAGAGACAGGAGTGAGAGGAGAGAAACAGCTCTGCAGACACTGAGGTTAGTAAAGTAGGAGAGGGCAGGAGCTGCTCCAGGTGCTGGAGCTGAGATTCCCCTGCAGCCCATGGAGGTCCACAGGGGAGCAGAGATCCACCTGCAGCCCGTGGATGACCCCACACCAGAGCCAGTGGATGCTGGACTGTGACCCCTTGGGAACTGCGGGATGGTGACCAAGGAGCCAGGCAAGGGCTAAGGCTTCCCATCGATGGCCTACACTATGTACCCTCTAGATTATCTTTGAAGATGGAGATTTGCACAGTTTGCATCAAGGATTATTCAACTGAAATTAATTTCTGTTTCAGACTGTGCTGCATTTTTTCACAGCACTGTTCAAGTGACTATGCTGATGTCAGTGGTGAGATTTTATACCATTACACGTCGGTGTTTGCTTTCAGATGGCAAACAAAAAGACACAGTTCAGTGTAGGACTGCTATTCTCTTTCTTGGTATGGATCCTGACTTCAAGTAGTTTCTTACAGTTGGCAGTCAGTAAAAAGGGAAAAAATATGATGAATTGTTTTAGAATAGAAGAGTATACTCTCTCTTTTAAAGCAGAAAAATACATTGCCTGATTTTCCCCGTTAAAAAATAAGAGAGTAACATGGAGCTGATAGATCATAACTGTGTTTCTACCAGGATCTCACATTGTGCCCTAGATATTTTGATGACAGGAACACTCTGCCAGGATCAGCTGCTGGTCCTTTGTCTTTGCCCCCTGCAACCCCCACTCCCGCCAAGCAGCCAGCCCAGTGCTTGGTGGGGCTGGGGCTGCTCCCCATCTGGCATTCCCGCTGAGCATCTGGGCACCTTCGCCAATGGCATGGCAGCTTTGGCAGGATGCAGAAACTAGGAGGAACTGTCAGTGGAAAGATTTCTGATCTTCAAAAAGTAGATGAGGAGCTTTGCAATTGTCC
Organism: Ifrita kowaldi; assembly: GCA_013398055.1. Taxonomy (NCBI): domain Eukaryota; kingdom Metazoa; phylum Chordata; class Aves; order Passeriformes; family Cinclosomatidae; genus Ifrita; species Ifrita kowaldi. The sequence continues at coordinate 78,145 of VZRS01001512.1, forward strand.
CTTCCAGGGTGGGATGCAATGGTGAACCACGAGCACAGCAAGGGATGGGAACATGCAGGAAGTGCCCGCATCTTTTCCCTTGTGTCTATTGCACTATGAAATACCATTGCCTTTGGTAGCAACAGTAAAGTCCAGCAGAGCTTTGGGTTTGGCTTTGGGGTCTGTTATTTTGATATTTGAGGTATCAGCCATTTTTTTTTTCACTAGACTTGTAATGACTGAATGACATTAGATCTTCAGAAATCACTGAAAATACATTGTCATCATTGTAGAAGCTAAGGTTTATGCCCCAGTGGAGAATAGTTCCACATTTGATGACACATCGCTCTGATGATTTTTAATCTGGTTATTACAGTCTTTCTGATACAATATCAATAATCAACACTACATCCTCCTTGCCATTTGGTCTGTAAGACTCTTATGTGTAGGTAAATTTATCTACAGCATCACTGTGATGTTTTCTTTTTGATTACTGAGTTACTTATAGCCTACATACAAGTGAAGATACGGTTATCTGTGGAAATTATTCCAAGTGAGGAAGGACATAATATTTGTAGCATAGTGCTCAGCAGGAACTGAGCTAAGAGGGGTAAAATACTCCACTCATCTCTTAGGACCATAGGAGTTGTGTAGTTGTTGCACTGCTCGGTAGAATAGCCAGCCTTGAGAAGAATATTGCAATTGTAGCCTCACTGTTACAAAAAAACAAATTCAGTTTGTTTTTATCAGAGTTTTACATTAAATCTCCAGACTGAAGCACGCACTTACTGTAAACAGTCTCACCCAATGTCATCTACATGCCAGGCTTTCTTGCTTTATAACTTGGACGGGCAACTAATTGTCACAGTGGAAATCAATCCTTCATTAGTTTTGTGTCTTTTGGGAGTTGTGCCAATCTTCTGTGTGAAATAAATCTAGGTAGGGTAAACGAAAGACTACAGAGATTCAGCAGTGCAGTTACACTGATGAGTATTTGAACAAATTAATGGTTAATACTGAACAAATAAATGAGGAGATAGCAAGGACAGTTGTTAGCAGGTGAAGGCATTAAGATATCAGTGATACCTGCGCAAAAGAATCCAGCCTACTGGAACGGTAAAGGCTTCTGAAAACTGCGTTAAACAGTTTACCACAGGAAACATGTCTGGGAGTGGCTGAGCTTCTGCCCACATCTCTTGTTTCTGTCTTGATGCAGAAACTGTGCAGGCAAGTGAGTCAGCACTAGTATAAACTCTGTGAGTCTGTGAGTTTGGGTGCCTCAAGCTGTCCAACTGCACAGATTGTGGAGATCTGATCCTGCATAGGGCAGTGATGACTCATTTTTGAGGGAGACACCCAAAATGATGCCTGCTCCTAGAAGACCAAAGTGAGCATTCTGTATTGGCTCAGAGGGATCAGATGTGGACTTGATGGTCCCATAAGATAAGATCCACCCAACATCAGTGCCACAAAGGTTCACACAGCTGGGCAAGTGTGCCCCTGACACCCTGCCAGGCAGCATCATTCTTCTGAAGCACAAGGCCATACAACTTACTGCAGCAAGGTGAGTGTGGGAAGTCAGATTTCAAAAGATCACAAATGCAAAAGTCAAAAAAAAGATATTTTCCTGCTGAACCGCAGTGTACATATTCAGTCTTATCCCCCAGGATAAGCTCTACACACGCATGTGATTAATAGCTGAGTGTTGATTTCCATAGAGCTAGTATGTTGATTACACACATTCCTTCTGTACTGCCTTGTAAGAGTGCGGAGTGGCAGACCTTTGGCACTGGCACATGACCTGCCGTCTGGACAGCTGCTGAGTCACACAGTCCGGAGTCACATCTGATTGTGCCCAGACAGTGAGCCTGTGGTGAGCACAGCAGAGATGCTACATCTTCTGAGGAAGCAAATGGTTCATCATTGCCATGTCAAAGCACTGCATTTTTTTTCCCCAGGCTGTATACACGTAAATATCTTGACAGTGTCATTTTGATGATTACTATCTGCAGCAGCTCTGGGCTCTTTCTGTTTAGGTACTGGAAGCCTTCTTTGTTAGAGACAATGTGCTGTGATGTAGCATCTGAAGTTGGTGGTGATTCCCTCTAGAACAGCACATTGTTGGCTGCCAGCGCACAACAGTTTGTCCTGTGTGTCAGAGTACAGGGCCTTCAGCACACGTAGTACAATCACGTGGTGTGGAGCTCACAGCACATCCCCACTGTTTCTCGTGTACCTTACGCACTGCATCCAACCTAGCTTGAGAACAGTCTTCTGGTTTAAATGGTCTGAAAAATGAAGCACCTAAATATAATTGTACCAGGGCTCAATTCTAAGTGAGACTGCAGAGTCCTTGCATGTCCTCAGGGAAGAGATCCACTCTCCTTTCCTCAATGCTCTGCTTGCAAATCAGTGCCTAATATGTTACTGGGCCCTAGGAGGATTATGAGGGTGCATGTGAGGTACATGGAAGCTATTGTCTTAAAACAAAATAAAGCAGCCCATCTGAGACCCAGATGTGATGAGCCTTGTTGCACAGAGACACAAAGGGTTCAAGGATTTCCTGATGGGATCAGGCTGGCAGATCCTGCCCTGAAGCCTGTGTCCTGCCACAGTGATAGGAGACGTTTATGAGGCACAGATGTAAGCCTCAGCCCTCCCTCTCTTTTCCTTCTGTGACTCTGGTACAAGATATGTTGGTGAAGATAACTCTGAGCCATCCTGTCCATATCCTGTTGCAGAACTATGGTGTACCTGCCCATCTAAAACACTTCCCACCATGATGATGCCATCTATCCCAGACCCCCGCGGCAGAAAATTACAGAAGTTACTGCTGGCTGAGTGTACTGGTAAAGAAGGATTTCATATGGTTGTCTTGGTTTGAAAGGCAGGTGTCTGTCCAGGAAGGCAAGAGCCTCCCCTGAAACGGAAAATGCAACCCCCTTCCCTCTGAATTATTATAATTTTGAAATTAAGGGGCTTTCAGGCAAAGATATGAGCGTTAGGAATAACAGTTCTTTACTAATATATATAACAAGGCAAACCAACAACAGTAGCTCCGGCAGTAGCAGGAGACAGAACCACAGACCCAATACCAGTGTCTCTCGGCCGCAGGCCGTGGGCACTTTCCCCTCTGGTGCAGTTCTGCTCACAGCCGGCAGGCCCGGGGTCCGGGGGAGGGGGGATGGACAAAAAGCTTCACAAACCCTCCGGGTAGCTGATCCTGGTGTCCGGCCGGACCCTCGGGAACAGCAGGCTGGAACAGCAGAGGCGAGCACAGATTCCAGGTGGCAGACAGGATGTATTCGGAGCTGCAGCAGGGACCCCCGGAGGTCTCGGCTGGTAAAGGGTGTGCGGGGCTACAGAGTAGCGAAGGATCCAAGCAGCGACGGAGGCAGGGCAGCCACAGCCCGGCTCCCAGCGAGCAGGGCGAGGTGGGCTCAGGAATCCCGGGTTTCTCAGGTAGAAGGAAAAGCAGCAGAAAAGCAGAAAAACCTCCAGTTCTGACGAACTCCTTCTGAGCACAGCCAGCACCAGCAGCCCCGGCTGTACCCAACCCCCAGGTGAAAGGCACGTAGCCAGTTGGACCCCCACCCTCTGTGGCCAGATCTTTTGTTTTTCTTAAGCACCAGCAATTTGTTGCCCCGGCAACAGTATGGGAAAATTCTTTCAGAGAAAAAGAAAAAAAATCCAGGAGAACTCCCAAAACCCCAACAGTGGTTTAGGCTTGCCTCCTACTGATTTCACTGCATGTTCCTTAATTGTTGACTGCCTGACGTTCGCAGGAAAAGGTGGGACCTGTCCACCAGAAAATCGGGTACCACAAATCAAGCATCTCCCAGCCAAAGGTGCCTCTGGCAACCTGAGTGTGGTTGAGGTCAACTTCCCAATAAATCCCCTCTGACCACTCTGTGTGTGATTCCAGGCACCTTCTAGGAGATCCAGCAGCTGTCTGGTCTTCTTGGTGCCGCTCAGATAGTATTTTTGCCAAGGCATACGGACCTCTCCTGAAGATGCCCCGGCAAGCAGAAAGCACAGGGTAGGGTTTCCCATGGACAAGGTGGTTTTGTCATCTCATATCTCACATGGAAGAACTGAGATGATTGGTGAACACTCCATGATCAAGACCCAGCTGGGAAATCCTAGTCAGCACTTTCATTTTCAGGCTATCATTTTGACTGGTCTTTTTATGTTACCCAGAACAGAGGGAACCCCTTTAAACTGTTCTCTCTCTTTTCTCTTTCGTTTTTTCTTTCTTTCTTCTTTCTTTTATCTTCTTTTTTATTTTTTCTTTTTCCTTTTTTTATTTTTCTTTTTTCTTTTTTCTTTTTTTCTCTTTTTCTTTTTTCTTTTTTAGAAGCTTATTCTTACTGAAGCATATAATGGAAGGGCTTGGCAAGACTTTCTAACCTGCTCAGACAGTGTCTTAGCCAGTGCAAGAAACAGTTTCCTTAAAGTTCCAAACCATTCCTTGGACAGAGGTCAAATATGTCTAGGGTGTCTAGAATGCTTTCCTGAGGACTTTTTTCTGCTCTGCCTGATAACATCTTGTTCATTCCTGAAGACAGGACTCTCTTTCTAACCAAATAAAATTTTTTTACAGTCACTGCTCTCCCCCATCATGTAATTCTGCTTCTTCCTTGCTGCCTCTGGAGATTTGGAGATTGGGAAATTGCTTTGTGCATCACTAACACAAGAAACTGGAAGTCCACCAAACGCAGCATGCTGTGGGAGGAGCAGATCTGAAATGTGAAAACAACAGCATCTGTGCTCAGCTATGAGGTAGGCTAAGAATCACCAGGTCTCCCCTCTTCTTCTGTCTTCTAATCTGAGCAAATGAAAGGAAACATGAAAGTAAATTTGTCAAGCAACACTGCATGAATTCTTCAAGCTTTGCAGATACTTGTTCTTCTCACCTCAGTTAATTCATTTGAGGAAAACCACCTGAACTCAGAAGTGAGACCTGCACAAAGTGTTGGCGTTAGTCCATCCGTCATGGAGTTTTGCTGACTCCACAGTCCTGGTGACACCAGGGATTTATCACTACAGTCCAGGAGGGGTTTCCTTGTGTTTTCATACTCTTTTTTCATTTGGCACAGTTTAAACATGTACATACTTTTATTTGAAACAGCTGTTTTTATTTTGCTTTGCAAAAAAGTCATAGCTGTGGCCATGGCTTTCTGACTTGTCTTTGCTGCTACAGGGATTTCTATGGCTTGTGGTAACACCACCGAATGACACCAGGATGACCTTAGTGTGCAACCTGTATTTATAGGGCTGCTTCAGATTGTCTGGTGCTGCCCTTGCCACGCAATCACCTTGTCATTGGCAGTTGAAAACTGCATTTAAAGTACAATAAATTAGTGCATGTTTTTGCAGCACCAAACTCATTAGAAGTCTGAAGAGAAAGCCTTGCTATCCTTGTTTCAGAATCAAAGGTACTCATTTGCAAATGTGATCTTTCCTGTTATGGGAAGAGGTTAAATTTCATGTGCTGATTCATAGAAAAATAACTTATTTTCAAGATTGGACTTTCACTTGACATGGAATCACCATAGAGTCTGTTCCAGCTGGACTCACACCTGAACAAAATGTTTGTTTGAAGATGAAGGGCATAAGCATGCTTTTGGAGGGTTGCTTTGCTCATGGACATTGATTCTGTGATGTGTCCCTGTTCTGTAGTAAAAGAAGTGGCATGCTTGTCACAAGCAGCTACAACAAGAGATGTCTGTACACTGTAGGAAAAACGTCCTTGAAACATACTGTTGCAATGAGCTCTGCTACCTCTAAAGACAGGTAAGCAGGGAAGCAGAAAACATCAAAAGTTTCCTGTGCATCTCCAAAGTGTGATTGAAATGTTTTATTTTCCCAGTTTTCAGGTCTGGCCAGGTCTTGTTTCTATGTGGAAGTAGTTTGTAGGCATTCAACAGGTAGTTCTGTTACCAATGTTTAGTTTCTGACTGTTCTTAGGGCTGAGACTCCTCATACTCCTCAATCCTTACAGGTTTCAAGACAATCTTTCTGCTACACCAAGTACCATAGTGCAAGAACTGCTATTTCAAAGCTGCTTCCTTTATTTGGGTTGAATAGCACATGTGCAAATTCTTCAGTCATTAAAGATTTGCTCCCTTGCATCCCAGAGGGCAGCAGCCCAAACTGTTTTAATCAGCCTGATTCTTGACTCATGCATCAGATGACCAGTGGATTCTCCAGGTTCTGCTTCTCCCAGAAGTGTGACTGCATCAGCAACACCTAGATCACATATTAATAGAAAGCAGTGTGCAGAAATCTGATCCATGAAGGCTACAGTTATCTTGGTTGGATTAGGAAATGAACATTACGCATAATTGCAGAGCAAACTCTAGCTGTTTTAGAAGATACTGAATTGTGTGAAATGCCTGACACGAAACAGATGAATAAGGCAATCATAGTAGATGAGGAATGAATGAAATCACAGACAGCAGCAGCAGCAGGGCTTTTGCAAAGAGCTACAGTAGTATCTTTTAAACTGTTCCCACAGTTTAAAACAAGCAGAGCAATAGCCCTAAAAGTCTACAGCAATGAAATTTGCATGAAAATTTTCAGCCACTCAGTAAGTGTACCATGTTGCAAATAGACTTTTCATTTTGTTCAGTTTAGTAGCTCTCTCACACAACACTGAAGGTTACTGGGTGTCCCAGAGGATATGTTCATGCAGCCTTGTGTCTCACCATCAGGCAAATGACAAAGGCTAGGGAGGAATGTCAGCTGTCAGGTTGTTCCTGGGGACTGCCAAGACCCAAATCCACTTGAATAAAGGGTATGGGAGCTATTGGTGGCAACCACATCTGCACTGACACACAGCAGTGCCAGGGCTGGGCAGCAGATGGAGGGCAGATGTGCTTTGGTCTCTGCTACTTGTGAGCTTCAGCAAGTTTTAAACTTTCCACTCCAGCTCAGAAGCAGGTGTTGTATTGTAACACCTCCATCTGGGGTCATGTGGGAACGAACTGAATTGGGATGTCTGATTCCTTTCTGTGTGGAGGGCACTGGTGCTGACTATAGACAAAGACCTCTCAGCTTTAAATGCTGCTGGTTGCCCACTCCTTCCCTTAAGATGCTAAACAATAAAATGTAATTCAAGCTTGAAGCCACAGATGACTGGTGAGATAAGGAAAATGAAAGCCGCCCCACATCAGCCAAATCTGAGACAGGACTACTAATTCAAGTAGTGTAAAAAGGTATCACCAAGGTGTCCTGGCAGTTAAGGACAACAATTCAGCTTGACTGCTTTGTGTGTGATTAGCGTAAGCACAGTAGGCTGAGGTGCTGTATTAATAGGCATGCATGCAGAACTGAGAAATGTTACAATGCCAGGCATCAGTGACATCCATTTGAAAATTCATACTCAAACATTCCCTATTTCCAGTTCCAGACTTATGATTAGTTAATAACCTGTTCTAAAGTCTGCTGTTCAGCCAGAGAGAGGAAGCCAGGTCCTGTGCCAACCATGATCAATCACATTGTGAGGAATGAATGGCTTGACATAGACTGATCTGGTACCCAGTACAGGAAGTGAACCTCTGGGACTTCAGAGAAGCGGGGTTTGTTGGGGGAGGACAGCTGGATGTTATTGAAGGACTGTGACATGTTAGTGACCTTCACTGGTGCACTGGGGAGAGATCACTGAAAGGAGATCTCTGGGCTGTTTTCTCCTTTAGAAAGGGTGCTTATCATCAATTTAATTGTCAAGTGAAAAAAATATATTTCTTTTTTGTTTTGAAACACAGTCTCATTTGTTTAATTGCAGTAAAAAAGGCAAAAGACAAATGGAAAAGAATATACAATGTTAGAAAAGAAAAAAAAAATCAGTTGACCTAGATAAACATTTTTTCAGGAATTCCATTTTTGGGAAACTCATGAGATTCTAAATTTTGGCTTAGAGAAAGCTACAGCATCATTAAAAGTTCGAAACTGGAGGAATTACTCCTTGCCCCATTGTCCTAGCATCCCATCTGCCCAAGAGCAAAGATGGTTCTGGAACCAAGTAGTGTGACATGTTCCAACCTCCTCCTATGCTGAATAGGAGAGAGAAGCAGCTCAGCCTGCCCTGCAAGCACTCCTCTTGCTTCTGTGGTGACCTGTTCGGTAGTAATACCAGCATGCAGACAGGAAAGAAGGGTTGTGCTGGCCTAACCTTTTTCCACAAAAATTCAGAGCAGATTCTAAGTAATATATAAGCCTCTTTGCATTTTGACTCTTATGTAATCATGTTTGATAGGAAGGAGGCTCATTACAGGAGCTTTTACAGGACAGAAGAGAAATTAACTGAAATGCAGCCTTTTGTTTCTCGTTTATCACAGGTGGCAGGATTTGTGCTATGTGGGAATGATGAGAACCAGAGCTGCTCCTTTGTATGGTAGATCAACTTCATGTGGGAAGTGGATCTTTTCTGCACCCAGTTCAACACTGGCAAAACAACAGGCTGTTTGTTTAACGAGACTAAACCCATATCTGTTCCGCTGCCCAAAAATATCTCTCACAACTTATCTTGTGACTGAGGTCAGCCTCAGATAACTGAGTCCTTGTCTGTGCCTCACTATGCTGTGAATGAGCAGGCAGGGAGGAAGTTTGCATTTACTCCCTGCGTTCCCACTGGGGTCCCTGTGGCCCATGCAAAGCAAAATGTGCCGTGTACCCCTAAGCCCCACGGTGAAAGTCTTCACTATTCTTATTTATCCAAGACCCCACTTCATTTCAAACATCACTCCCACCAAATTCAACAAAAAACAAGCACAGGAAGCCTCTAGCTCTTGCCTTTTAACAGTGCTGCAGTACTGCTGGGATATTACAAGCACGGCAAAAAATAAGGCACCAGGAAAACACATCAGCTGCTTTAGCTGATAATTTTCAAGAAATTTCAGCTTTGAATTTTTACATGGGCTTTTTTATAGTTATATTGAGTAGCAAATAACTTCTGAGTACATGCTGTGATGTAAAAGCACAATTTCTTTTTGAACACAACCCTTTAAGCAGAACACAAATGTGGATAGAGCTCCCTAAAAAAATTCCTCCACTGAGCTACATAAGTGATAATAATTGTAAAATTGTAAAATTGTGAAGCCACTATAACCTGAATGGTGATTACCTTTTTTCATTTCACAATAACAACAGTAGTATAGAATAAGTCAATGTATAGGTCTTGGCTCCTGTTTGAAGAAATCACGTTGCAGGTAGCATGCTGTGCCTAACCACAAAAAAATTGCCCAGTTAGAGGGGGATTGTAAGTGACTTGGCAGAGTGTTGCAAGTCTTTGGAAGCTTGAAAATAAAATGAAAGAGCACAGAAGTTTTGGAGCTCCATGCCTTTCTCGTCCTTAATATCACATCCGGTCATTTAGTCAGATGGCAGTCACGTGTTTCCTATGCCTTTGAGAGAGTCAACTAAGACACTGCCTGGTATGCTTTACTTGCCTGTAAATTTTTGCTTGAGGTAACTGTGGAGAAAAGGCATCTTGAGGATGGATCAATAAACAGGAAAAGGAAGTAATCGAGTCATGTCTTGGCATGTAGCACTAAGTGGCAGTGGCTGGAGAGGTCTTTGCCTCAATTACTAGCTCTTTCTCGTTGCAGAGGGATGTCAAATAATTGCAACAGAGATGCCCTGACATAATTTAGGCTCCTCTCCTCACTCACTTCTACATGATGTTAATGGTATCTATGTTTTGCTCACAGTGAAGGAAATATAACTGCAACTTAGCACCAGCATAAATTGGTACGGCATCCTTGGCCAGGATGCAGTCCTTGGGACCTAGACAGTCTGATTTTTCTGTTGAATGTCATCAAAATGCAATTAGTGATTTCACGTTGTCTGAAACACAGGTAGAGTGCTGAGCTAGGGTCAGTGCTTGATAACAAAATGTGCGGGGCAGTTCCTATTAATAGCGTGCATGCTGATCTTCTGCTAACTAGCACACATGTTCAGGCAATATGTTTGTCGTGCTGTATGGATCCGTTCGGTCTGGCTTTTGATGCACTCATTTTGTTTATGACATTATGTTCACTCTTACAAGGATGGAAATTTTTCTGAGGACATGAGATTTATCAAAGATGACAAGGATATTCCTGGGATTTAAAGGGAGGTCTACAGGTCAGGTCACTCCCTTTCATTTCAGAAAAAAAAAAGCAATCATTGACTTTTATGAAGCCCTTTCTACCTTCTTTTTCAACCAATATATCTTTTGCACAGCAAAATGTTACGTTGAGCACATAACTTCTAATTCTGCAGAAGATGGATATTGCTCTGAAATTCTTTAAAGACCTCTGCACCAGAATTTTCTTCCTCAAAAGTCTACTGGGAATGCTGTGAAGGCCTCAGGGCTTAATCCCTCATTTCTTAATGCACTGAAAGTGATCAGCAGGGAACCTTTTAATGGACAAGAGGGAATGTTTCAAAACCCCCTCATTACTATTCACAGACTGTTTTGAAAGATAAGTACATAGTGGCTTGCTGTCCAGAAGGGCACATGCCCTTATTCTCTTGTAAATCTGCCCAGGGAGCATTTTGCAGGACACCAGCCTGAATTATATTGCTCCTGACAGTGATGTCAGAATGAGCAAATACTGAGGTCATCTACAAGAAATGCTGTCAGCATGGCACAGCAGTCTTCAGCTTGTAGACCTATGTTGTCCTTGTCTTAAGAAAAAATTAAGATAGCAGAATAACTGCCTTTCAGCCTCACAGTGTGATTTCATGAGGCTTTGCCCCTGGCTACAAACAGGCAGGGCTCCCTGGATGCCTGCCTGGGCCTAGGGCTGCTTCCTCCTCTTGCTGCCAAAGGAGTCAGCTGCCTATGGGGATAAATGACAGGGATGAGGGCAGCCTATGACCCCTGGCAAGGCTGTCTGCAGCCCTGCTGCCTGCACTGCCTTTCCTGGGGTTTTCTCCTGATACTGTTGATGTCTTAGGTCTGCAGGAATTGAACCCACAGTGACCTGCTTTAGTATTTTCTGTTGCCCATGTATTTTGGTTCCCCTGAATTTCAAAGAAACCACTTCTTTGATTTCGCTTTGACATGGACCCTGCTCTGTAAGTGGCCACTGATAAAGGTGAAATTTGTCCTCCAGGACAGACCTCAGTGGCTTTAAAATCTCTTCGCCACAGCACCATACTACATAAAGAACAGCTGGCAGCAAACAGCTTCCAAACACTGCACATCCAGGTGTTGCTGGGAAGCCTGGTATTGCAATATTCAAAGTTCTGTGAAGCAAAAGCTGGGTGAGGCTGAGCATCTGGGTGGAGAGGTATGGTCAGGGGCATAGAGTAGACTGCACACTGACTGGTTCCCATGAAGCAATGGCTGAATTAAAGAGCAGGGTGTCTTGGCTGAGAGGGGCATGATTTCCCTGAGGCAAGACATGCCTGCAGTGGAGCAGGAGCTCCAATGCTGTTCTCCTTCCAGCTTCAGGGACAGCAGAGCAATGAAGGGGAGGGGCCGTGTAAGAAGAGAGGAATGAGTTTAGTCCCGTCTTCCCGTGCTCCTTCCGGGTTTCATTCACAAACAGAGCAAGCACGCTTTCTGCACAGAGCTGGCCTGCTTGGGAAGGGTGGATGTGTATGCTAAATTTCGATGGGGTTTTGATCATTATCCAAAAAGGGAGAGGAATTTTCATCATAACTGCAAAGCTCAACTCTCTACTGCAGATCAGAAAGAGAAGGATCAGTGGAGTTTGTGGAAAGTGCATGGTAAATACCACTGGCAGCCGATAACTGCAGTGAAAATCTGCAGCATCTCCAGCTGACCGGCTCTGCATGTTTGAGGCTGCATGTCCCAAAACCTACAACATGGAAATTTCAACTACCCACTCCAGTGAACCCAGTTACACCATTTCCAATACTTCTGCAGAGCTATTTTTTATATTGGAGAGATCTAGCCCACGTCCTGTTGTTCTTTGCTTTCCAGCCGTTCCAGCGTTTCCTTGCTGCTTCTGTGAGGGATGAGGGCAAAGTTAATCCCTATTTGTTCTAATGCAAAGCTGGTCCCTGAGCACCGCTGTGTCTCTCCCTGCTTCTGCCGTGCAGTCCTGCCTCACAGCAGGGTACCACTATTTTCATATGGAGGAAAGTTAAAGGCTTTGTCCTCCTTGATGAGACTGGCACTGCCTATTGCAAGTTTGAGATTGACCTAGGGATGCTCTGAAAGAACAACTCCTGACATATGGCCTTTACAGCTAAGAAAGAATTACCCTTAGGGAATTCTTAGGGAATTGCTAGAATTTGTAGATGAAACAAGTAGATGCATCTTGAGGTTTGTTTCATGCTCTCAGAGGTGCAAACATAGGTCTAGAGACAAAAGGCTACTCTGGCCTGGTGAGGTTAGGCATTCTTACAGAAAAGGAGGAGCAGAACTTAGCTCAGGACATGCTATCTGCAGGACTGCAGACTCTGCAGTTGAGCAAGAGTTTTGCTGCCTATGCTAAGAAGCAGAGTGCTGTGACCACTTCAGTAAAAGTTCAAAAATTAAGCAATCTTTGTGTGTCTGCATGGAAGCATTCCTTATGTAGTGCTGGGACTTGTTTCTCTGGAGCTGCAAACTGCTCTGCCACCGGCTATCCCACTGGTATGCTCTGCCAGAAGCCACTCACTGCCTCCATCCTTAGGTGAACTAACAGACACAGGCTTGGTGTAATTCTGCTTTGCATGGGGATTTTATTTTCTGCCTTTGACAAGAAAATGACACTACATTATCAAATATCCTCTCTAAATTTAGCACAGGCACCTGGAGTACTAATGCTTTACATCTCTTTCAACTGAGACAAGTCATGTAATTGAGGATTCATACCAAACTGAATCTGCTGTTGAAGCAGAAGTGTTGAGTGTAACAAATACTGCCATGTGCTGGAGAAGTCAAGTCCACTGTCTTTCACTTTCCATGTTAGACATAAATTTATAAAGTCATACAGAAAAAGATCCATGCATAACTAAAGTGTTGTTGAACTGTTTTGTAGACTGTTTCAAATTCTTTAAAGTAGGGGCGTGAGACAAGAGAAAGACTAGCATTATTTGTGTTTCTGTTGATAAGATACACCCTGAGGTTTTTCACAACGTGGTGGGTCACCTGTGACCTCCAGCCAAGGTCAGGGTCTCTGTTTGCTACCTGTTGCACAAACACAGAGTGACTAGCAGCATCTGTTCTGATAAGTGTACAATGTAAATAAGCAAGGTCAGTAAAAGGATTAAAATGAGAGCACAATTTTATGGCCATCTATCTGAGGCACAAGGGAGTTACTTGCCCAAGGTCACATTGGAAGTCAGCTGGAAGGCAAGGGAGGACAAGTGCAGCTTTCCACAGTACACATCCAAATCCTCTGGGGAGCGCCCAGTGAAGGCAAGTGGCCTGTTCTGTCACATCGGCAGTCCTGACTGTAATTTGTGATTCTACATGTGGAAACTGTTTATCAAGCTTGTCATTTATAAGTACTATGAACAGTATATCTTTGGCTGTTTGTGTGTACTTGTTTGGTTTGGGGGTTGTTTTCTTTTTGCAGTTTCATTCTGAACTGCATTATGTGCAAGCAAAATTCTCGGTTTTGCTTTTAAAGCCCAGAGACCATTAGCAATATAAAATCAGATTTTATTTCTGTTAGGCAACAATGATGAGTTTGCAGTTATTGACGAACCTCAAGATCTCCTTACAGTCTTAGCGTTCAGTGTTAGCAGCTCCCAGTCAGGGCCTTTCAGGTTCGTAGACAACTGCCTTTAGTGTAGATAAGTCACCCTAATCTGCAGAGAATGCACAGCACTTCACAAGCCTTCCACCTCTTTCTGACATGTTTGACAACTTCTGAGTGAGGAGCAGTCTGTATTCAGTTTCCTGGAGTCAAATGAAAGAAAAGACTAAGTATGCTATTTTCTATCAAAAAGGATCAAATGTTATGCTGGCAATTACAGAGAAAGGTATGAAACCAGAAAATCATCAGTACTGTTCTTACCAAGAAGGGTCTCCCCCGCTGCCTTGTCTATAGGTGACTCCCTGGCAGAGGAAGTCCAGGGGGCTGGCATATCCAGGGGTTGGGCAGGCCGGGATAACCCAACAACATACATCCTGTTTTGCTTCCAAACAAGCTCCCTTCACTCAAAATGGCATTTCTCATTCCTATGTTCCTTCTCACTGGCTGTGCTCTCTGGATGGCGGGACAGGTATTTCTGCTTCATGTCTTTGTATTTGATTAGTGAATACATCTATTGCTTTGTTTACACCTTTTATTTCTCCCTGGCCTCTCCTACCACTATGATCTGATAGTAGGGGTCCCATTTGTACATTTAATCATTTCTTTTATATACCCTGTAGGTTTCATTCTTACACAAACTTCACATAAACATGAAATGTGAAGTACCTGATGATGAGTTTGTGTAGCTGCTGTATGCACAGTGCTTATCTCAACAGGGGGGCTTCCTCTGGGGCCCTCTCCCTGCACACTGGGAAGAAACTTTTTGTGGGACCATTTCTGTTCGGTGTGGAAGACTACTTCTGCAGTATACCTAAAGCACACTGACTGCAAACTATACCTGTGACGTTAATACCCCTCTCCCTCCTCACCAAGCCTGAAGACCTGATGCCACAAATGAGTCTGTTTATCAACAATGCAGCAAATCTTGGACCAAGGATGGCACAGCTGGGTGATCTTTTCCAAAATGGCATAAATTCAAAGGCAACACTGACATGTAGCTCTGAAGGACCTTGGTCTTCTGGACAGTGAGGTGGGTTGCTTGCACAATTGCTTTCCCTCTCTCTCTTCTTGATGACATCGCCTCGAAAATTAACTGCTTTGTTCTGCATGTTCAACAGGTGAGACTGAGAGCAATCCTTCTTACTCATGGTATGCTATCAGTCAGTGTAATTGTCTACAAAAAAGCAGAGTCAATCACTGCTCTCCCTTCCACCATGTGCTGCTTAAACAAAGGTGGTAAATGATCTGCTTCCATCTGGTGTGGATGTTGCTTACATTTGTTATTGAGGTTCACCATGTAAGACCAATACAAATTTTTCAGGCAGTAAGTGCAAACAAATAGACCGTTTCCAAATAATTTTGCATTTCATCTTGGTTCTGTAGAGGACTATATGATGTGTGAACAAGTTCCTTGGATCCAAGATGAAGTCATTTTTTACAAAATGGCTTCAGTGTGTCAGGACCCATTTCAAAGCTATGTGTACAGATTTTTTTCACCCTCTTTGCTTCACCATTACTGCTTTGGCTTGCCTGATCTTTTGCACTAATACGTGTCAGGAAGCATTTTACTTAGTGGTGTTACTATTATTAGTTTATAGAAACAGTAGGCATTTCCAGACACCTAGCTGGAGCCACCTCAGACCTAGAAAATCTGCCAGGTTCGGGAAAGAAATTCAAGTCCAGGTGAATGATGCCCTCACTGAGCAGATCATATATGTAGTGTTTAAGCTGGCACATTTCATGAATGTGTTCAGCTGTACAGAAATACCTGTGTGTGCTGAATAACTTATACCCACTGGTATAGGCACAGCAGCTAACACTACCAGAGAGAACATTTCGGAGTTTTATAATTGCCAGACAGGGAGATCTTACTGAAAACTAATTGTGCATTTCCGTCTGAGTTTAGTAAATATAGTGTCAGTCTGGAAGAAATTTAACAATGGTGAGTAGACTTCCTGCTCTACCCATAAATAGGTGTGTATTCAGTGATATTAAACATACCAGTTTATGGGATAAATACTGAAATATCAATCCTTTTGGCCCTACAAAGATCATGAAAGGAAGATACTGCTGTCTGACTCAGCTGATTACTTTGGATAAAGGTAACAAATCAGAGAAGACATAGGTGTCAGAAACATATATACTACATATGTTTGTAAGAATTGGTAGAATTTTTTTATTTAGTTGGCTTGATATGTACTTACTTGATAAACCATATATTTTGTATCTCGTATGCCATATTTGTGTTTAGACATGTAAAAGTACCTGTGCAAGCTGGATCACAGTCATGCACATCAATATAAACACACACACAGATCTAGGTAGATAAATATAATAGATTATTTATATTATTAGAAATTATTACCAAATATAATATGGCTGAATGGTCTCAATGGCTTACTATTACAGAAATATCCAATGCATGTTATGAAACACAGCAAAAATGTAAATGAGACATTATAGGAAAATCATTAATGCTTTCTATTTCTGTCTTTGGAAGATGAATCCTGCCTTGCTCTGGGTCTGTTTTTCCCAAAGGTTAGTGAAGTGCTAATTACAAAGTGTGAGGAGCAATCAATTTCCTAACAGATTTTATTTTGTAACCATTCTTACTGTGAGCCTCTTATCTACTGTCTCCACAATTTACCCTCTTCAGTATTGTTCCTTCAACTTTTTTGGAAACAGTCTTTTAAGACTAAGAAACCTTCAGCAAAAGAAACTCTTTCTGAAATACTAAAGCAACAAAACATTTCTATCCAAAGAAACATGAAACTGAATCAATTAATGGGCATGGAAAACACGGCAAAAATAGCGTAAAATTTAAAAGTGCTTCAAAAGAAACTTTCAGTGATTGAGCCCATCCTTATTTGTTTGAGCAGTAGATTTTGGTGACTGAAATAAGAGCAGAAACAGGTATAGAAATCAAATCACAAAGATGAATGAAGGAAATACATATTTCTACAGGTATTGCGTGAGACATTTTTAGCCAGAATTGAGTTTTCTAGTCTAGAAAAGTGCTCCCTCAAAATCTGTAAGTTTAAAAAGTGATGACACCTTACAAGCAGAACAATAAACCTTTTTAAAGTTTGGTTGGGCGGGGGGGTGGTGTAGTTTTTTTATTTTGGTTTGGTTTGGTTTGGTTTTTAATAGGTTGTAGAATATTAAGTGAAGTTAATAAATCAGGGGCAGTCTGGTCTCATGAAGGTTGTTACCTGTATCATATGCCACCTGAGCATCAGGGAAGTGATGTTCTGTGTCACCCAGAGGGGCAGGCTGAATTTTACAGGAACAGCAAAGACACACTCAGTAAAAAGAAGGAAGAAACTGCAGGTCTTGACTCATAATCCTACTCAAAACACTGAATGCTCTAATTGTGTTACCTATTGTTGCTAACAGTGGTTACTAGAGGCAGAAGATAGGACAATTCACATGTGATGTGGAAAATGATGAGTACGGGAAGGAAAATTCCCAGAGCATACAAACACTGACACAGCGATGAAAAGGCATGTAAAGAGTAAACCGTTCTATCCTGAGGTTAATCAAGAAAACTGTGGAAATGAATGAAGATATTTGACAAAACATTTTAGAGAAAAAAAATTGTATTATTGAAGATGTGTTCTAAAAGAAGGCAGGATAATATCAAAAAGCTTTTGATTATTTACACTTTATTGCACTGAGTCTATAAATGATGCGTCATGCATTGTCTCCTACCTGTGCTATGTAGAGAGAGCAACCACCAAAATAACACCCCCAGCAGTTTGTCTCCCATCAAATTTATGGTTATATAGATCCCATTCCTCATTTACAAGTGACATTTCACACAGAAGTGACTTACTGAAAAGTAACCTCCTGGGAAAATAACTTCATGATCATTGATCTGAGTGTGCATAGGCACAGCAGGCAGCTAAAAGGGTGTTATTCAGAAATATACTTTATTATTTGAAACAAATGAGCTTTATGCCATCTTTGTCATTGTGAAACATAGTACTATTTCTCTGACTTTTGTTTTTAAGTAGTATTCTGATAGCTTGTTAGGCATATTCCATTCTGTAGGATTGGGCTACGATTTATTTGACTCAGACAAAATGTTTAAATTTTTTCATGGGTAGTTCTCAGACACGCTCTCCCCTCTCACCCCCCACCAACTCTGAGGTAAACATTATATATCTACAGCATGGCAGTGACGTTTGGCTTTGCACCGAGAATGGCAACTCTCATTTGTATTGAGGAGATTACACCCACTTCAATCATCTGCATTTTACCGATACATTTATGTGTATGTTTAGATTAGACCAGAGAGCATATTTTATTCATTATGGAGAAATTAGAACCCAAGTGTGATATTTCACTTCTTGCCTGGAGTCACGGTGTGTCTCTTGGCTATTTGCTTCCAGTAAGATGGATGCTTGCCTGGGGGATATCCTGCCGAAAAGTCAGCGCGTGCAGGTATTCCTCCTCCAGTCCTTTGCTCCTGACCAGATCTCAGGCCCCAGCCCTTCCATACCCTGAAACCATTTTGGGGATCATGTAGCTTCACTGTCCTGATGGAAGCAGTGTACGCAGAGTGTGCTCCTTGCACCTTGGTACACTTTTCTCCAGAAACCTCTGATAGGAGTATTGGTCCTTTCCTTCATGAAACAAAAATTGAAGGTTTTAGTTGAAAGTCTAGCAACAAAAATGTACATGCAAAATAAAATTTAAATCACAATTCTAGCTAAAATTTAAAATGTGTTTGACAGTCTATTAAATAATGCTTGGCGACACGTGGGGGGCTGGATCTTATAGCTGTCTGAGACTACACGCTGTTGCTCTTTTGTGAGTTCACCAGCAAGCTGCTCCCTGGCCTGACAACATAATGCCTGTCAGAGGAGCTAAAAGGCTGCAATTATCCACATAGATTGGTAAAGCCGTGATTTCTGAGAGGTCACCTGCATGGTACACAGTCCACAACTGATACATGAATGATGCCGAAGACAGACTGATTAACAACATATTTTACACTAACTTGTTGCATCTTCTAAGCTGAAAATATCATGAATTCAGGACGAAGGTTTCACAAAACTAATGAGTGGCTACATGGAATTCTCTTTTCAAAAATGCACAAATGTTGTAATTCCTTTTTTTTTTAAGATTTACGCTACCAGAATCACAAAACGTAGCGTGCACTTGTCTATTTCGCTTGAACTATTAAAATCCCAGCCTAAAACTATTTTTAAAAACCCTGAGATATTCTGCTCTAATCATGCGCTTCTTTCAAGCAAATCATCACTTTCACACACCTCTAGGTGTGTCCACACAGGAGCAAGCATATGCTGCCACCCCCTATTTCCAATTTCCCACAGCAGGTGACAGTGGAAGTTCCTGAGCACTGCCCCTAATTTGTGGATGTCCTTTCCTCATGGCTGCCCCTATTTTCTTTTCTTTCATGTTTTTCAGTGTCCTTTCTGTAGGAACAAATGCATTTATTTAAAAAGCACTGAATTAAGGGAATCTGTTGTCACCTCCTCAAAGGGGCTGGAGCCCTGATGATAGAAGCATTGATAAACCCTAATTCATCCTCAATGACAAAGGTACATTCATTTTTTAGAAAGGAAATGACAATCTAAATTTAGCTGAAGTCAACAGGAAGAATCATCTGAAGAGACTGCTTAAGTGTTGCAAAATCATTTTCTGAACTGTGTGGAATCTTACGGACATGTCTGGGGGAAAGAAAACCACTGATACGAGATTCTGACCATGAAACATTCACAAAATTACATTTCATTCAGAAAGATGAAAACACATGAAGATGAGGGTTTCAGGTGAAAGCGGCTCGCTTTCTTTCTACACTGGAAATATTTCTGGTGGACGTATAAACTCAATGTGTGCATGTGTCCAGCAAAACTTTGCATATGTGTGCATACACATGCTGCACACACTCACACATACCTGCTCAAATCAGTACCTGACAGCCTTTTGTTTCTGACAAGCAATATCAAACTGGATACAGAGCAGTTGTGACATGCTCACATCTGGCATGCAGGTCCAGGCAGCTGACACGACATTCACATTCTGCTGGAATGGGGAATGAAGTGATTTTTTTGTGTCTTGCGGAATTGGTTTTTTATGGGAAGGCTTTTCTCCACTGGGATTGTACGCACAGTCTGTAACATCTAGCATGAGTTCATGCCTGAAAACTACTATCGAGTGTTTTGTATCTTGCTGCTGGTGCTCAGGTTTTCCATAAACACAAATACTGTGATTACCTCTCATTTTAACAGCATCTCCACCTCAATCAGGACTGCTGTTTCTGCCAAGCAAACACAAAGGTCAATCAGCAGTGTACAAGAGTTGCACAATTGTCATAGAAATCTTCATGAGCTCTTGTTGAAGATAAAGAAACACCATGATCTTTTCCTATAATGTGTGCCATGTTAGTTGGAAAGGTGCTGAGATTTCACGAAGCTGTAAGCATGTCCAGTGCATGCAATAGCCTAGTTCTGCCTCTGAGAACAGCAGACCCCTGCACCTTCAGCAGCCCTGTGACTGTGCATTTCAAACAGTACTTTTCAAGCTCCCTCTAGTCTTCTCCAAAGCTCCCAGTTTTTCAAATTGAAGTAATTCATCAGTTAGGGATCATTCACTAGTAAAATTTTATCAATACCTTCTCATACCAAATCTTCAAAAACAATTGTAGGTAATAGCTTTGCTTCAGCTGTGGCTTTTGAAAGTCCCATGCCCATGAAATATGGACTCTCCTGACAAATATGGACATCACTGGACGCAGCCTGGCTAAAGAATTTTGGTTTTTAGGGGTCATGTCAATACATGATCCGTGTTGATTTAAAAATACAAGAGAAAGATAGCTGTGAATGGTTTTATCTATGTTCCTAACAAGTTTTAGAGGACCATGTACATTCCCGCACTCCTAATAATTTCTGCAAAAGCAGGTTTTTTTCTTAGTCCTGTGTCTGATGAACTTTAGGAAGAAAGTCAGTAACAGCAGCAGAAAACATGCTTGTCAGCAAGTACTGCTTGTATGAAAATGATTTGTAATTGTGCTAAATAAATTCCATTCTCAGATTTTTCCTACTGTCCTTTCCAGTGGGCATTATATGATGAAGACACATCACGTACTGGATATTATAGCCAGAGAACCATAGAGAGTTATGAACCCTGTTTCTATGGCCCTGGGTGAGGCTGCACTCAGGGTGCTGTGCAAGGTGTCTAGCCTCCTGTCCAAGGGGGACAAGAGACACCTCTGAGGGTCTAGCTGAGACTTCAGGTCCTAAGGCACATGGAAAGACTGAAGGAGCTGAGGTGGCTTGGTCTGAAAAGAGGAGTCTGCACTACAGTCTACGAGTTGCCTGCAGCTGTGCAAAGGGTGACTGCCAAGGCGGTGGGGTGGCAGCAGCCGGTGAGATCAGGCCCCAGCGTTGCAGCTTGCAAGCTCAGGACAGGCATCCTACTCCCTAGGAGGTGATGCAGTACTCCACAGAGGGATCTCCAACCTTACAGGCTTTAAAGGCTTGGCTAAGCACAGCCCCACCCACCTGTCGGAGATATGGAGAAAGTCCTGCCTCAGATGGAAGATCAGAGGAAAGATCTCCAGGGTACAATCCCAGGTAACACTTCTGTGATTCCCTATGTGATCATATGAACCACGCCACCATGCTTCAGACCTTAAATGTACAATGTATTTCACTTTCTTTTTTAAAGTTAGATTCACATGTTTTCTGCTAAAATTCACAGGTGTTTTCTACAGTCCTCAGTGCAGGAGGTGTACAGCAAACTGATCCTTCTGCCCCTTCTCAGGACTATGTGTGTTCCAACAGATGTCCCTGCCAGAGAGTCTTGCTGTCCTTTTAAGGCTCACCTTCTCTCTCTGATCTGTCAGGTCATAGTTGTGGAGCTGGATTTTAACACTCTGAATGCATCTGAAGACAAATCACAATACAGCATAGGTGTAATTTTTCTTCAGTGCAGTGAGATATCTGCAGCTAGATGTCTCGGCAGCAGAATTCAGTCTGAGAGTTCATCGGGCTGTGACACGAGTTTCTCAAGCAGGAATGAATCTTTTGTGTGTACTGGGGAAAAAGAGAGTAAGGAAAGAGGACATTATGAAACAGTGGAGAAGCATGTCTCTCTTTAACTTCTCACAAACCAGTTTGCACAAGTTTTCTGAGATGCAGAAATTAATCTACAGGGAAAGTGATGAAGCAAGATCACATCAAGCCACAGATGGAAATACCATAAATATGAGCACAGAGAGACTATCTATATGTTTATTTATATCTGTCTATTTATCTGTCAATCATCTCACCATGATGCTTTCATAGCAACATCAGATTTACAGTCCATCTAATGCCTGCACCTTGACTGCTAAAAATTACTCTCACTTCAATCAATCAGCTTTTGCAACTACCACCAGCATGAACCCCTTTATGAGAACAAGCCATGGTGGTTATCCACATGTGAATCTCTGCGTCTGCCTGCTTGTTCATTTACTTTCATAACTTCTATGGGTTTTCTTTCCGTGGGAGGGTCCTCTGTGAAGACATGTTTGCTAAGTTTACAGTGTAGAGAGAGGGAAAATGAAAGTAATCACCACTGGGCAGTATTTCAGTTTTCTACGGTAAAAGGAGATTAATTCAATTGCATTAGGTACATGGCACACAAGCATAGAAGTCAGGGTCAGTGACGGGAAAAAATTCATGGGAGATTCATGTTTTTTCAAAAAAACCCAAACTGATGTGGTTATTTGCTGCCCTTCTGGTTTGCTAGTGTTTCCAGTTTATATCTTCTTTATCATAATTTCTTTTTTTAAAAATAATTTTTAACAAACACAAAGGTTTCAAATTAAATCCAGGTGACCTATTGCCTTTCATCCTTTCCAGTAGCAGTACATTCAAATCCAATCCTTTTTCTCTAGGACTCAACCTAAAAGCAGCAGGCACCTCACAATAGAAGGAAACAATAACCCATCATGATTAATATCTATGCTTTTTTCATACATTACATGTGAGCTTTTTCAGCTCCATCTGCATTTAAGCATGTAACTGTCATCACAAATGTCAGCCATTTCTAAAGGAAATTCCAGAAGAAATTTTTTAAAATCTGTTTTTTTCCATAGTTTATCTCTGTAAAAAGAGATTCTCTTGTCTTTTTCCTCCTTATTATTAGCTCTGAAACAAAGAAAATTCTAGACTGCTTCTTTGACTTCACACCTTTCTCAGAAAAGTCATCCTATTACCTTTCACAGGTTCATACATGTGCATTCACAGTATCAGGCTTTTGCTGCAAAATTTGCTGCAATTTGTTCCTAAGAGTACCCCAGATGTGACACAAGGACACCTTAGCTTTAACCTTGTTTTTACCCTAAGTTATTCAGTCCCTACTAGATAATTTTCTCTCTGGCTTTTGGTTACACTTCTTGTGTACCCCTACCTTCACGGTGGGAGTCTGCACAGTTGTTACAGGGGTGTGATTGCAATGAGAGACCTGAATTTTCTGCATAGTGTGTGCTCTTAAGGTGGAATTTCAATATGTGCAAAAAAACACTGTCTCAGTTGAAGGGTATGGAAAAAACTCTCTTACCTTTTTAAGTGGATGGCTATTTTAGATCTGGCTGCTGTCACTAAAAGGGTCCAGCAAATGTGCCTCTAAAAATATGGAGATTATTTTTCACCTATAAATAGATCCTTTAGAAATGAATACAAACCTCAGAGAGATTTTAACAGTCACAGGCACATGTAATGGCTTGCCTGTGGTAGTTGTAAGCCACCTTGCACTTAGAGCAAGCAGTAAGAATGTGCAGCTGGGTGATGGATAACCACTGATGAGCCGCGTGCTCGGCTCGCGCAGTATCATTTGTCTGCGTATCTGGCCTGAGTCTTTTGAGCAAAATAGAGCTTCAAGCTTCCAGTCAAAGACAGTATGTAGCCCAGCCAGCGAAATGATAAGGTTAACCTCACCAGGCTGAGAAGGTTCAGGCCCATGGTACATCCAGCCTTGCAAATCCTACATGAAAGTCTGGAAGAAGCACAAGGCCAGTGCTTGTCCGCTGGTCTGTGACCTCTCCTTTACAGAAGAGGTCAAGTAAACCAACCTGAACTGCATTGTCATCTCTTGCTGTGGTTTAGAAATGTGCACAAATTTTCATAAGCATCTTATCTCCAAGGTAATGAGCAGTGTTTTCTCCTGAGCAAGACACAGACCCCAAATGGCAGATTAGTATTTGGGAATTTCCTTGTTATTTCTCTAACAACAACAAAACTGCCAAGGAACTAAAAATGCTCCTTATTACAGGAAGTGAAATAACCAAAATTCAAAAAATGCCCAGGCTTGCTATTTTTACACAAAAATGCAGATGTGCCAGGAACTCCTAAAAGTGCATGAGGGTTTTTGCTAAAACTTGTTGATTTATGTAGAAAGAAATGAAATGGTAGAGCCTTACAAATGCCTCAGATCGATACTGAGCTTGGCTTGCTGAGGCCCACAAAGGAAGGTGGGGTTAGAAAACAGGAGCCGCTGAGTCCTCTGTCTGTTGCTAAAGTGCTAGGTCATGTCTTTCTATTAACATCAGCAGTATTTTTAGAAATGCTCCATGTTACTCTTTTCACTTACCCTTTCAAACATATTTGTTTTCTCTTGACCTATTGGCTGAACTGTAGTTACTGTTTTCACCCCTTAAAGAAAAAGTTACTGACTTGTGGAGATACTGCAGCTTTCCTTTTGATGTCTCCTGACTAAACTCAGGGCAGCCTACCATTAAAACAGTGTCTGCTGTCTTTTCTTCTGACTATCACTGTTTCTTAATCCTTAACTTTTACTAGGCCAATTAGCTTCCAGTGTCTTTCTGGTGCAGTGTGCTAAGAGAGGATGGTTTGTGCTTATAAATATTTTAATTAAAGGTTAACTCAAATATCAGGGTTTAACAGCCTCTAGAACTGAATTTACAATATGTCTGACCTGACTAATCATGCTGTGGGCTAATTAGCAACATGACAGGCACAGTGCTTGTTGGGGGAGTGATGGAAGAGGCAGGAGCTCTGCCCTGTGTAGGGAACCCAGTTCCTCGGTGATGCTGGGAGAAGCACAGCTTTGCTTGGAGTAGGAGTTAGTGTTGTGAAAGATCAGGTGCAATGAACCTCTCAGTTTAACCTCGTGTCTGTGAAAGTTTCCTTCCTGGACAAGCTGGGATTTTTTTTTCAGCAAAGCCTCCCCTTCTTTATGAACATCTTTTGAAATGATAAAAATCTGAACTTTTTATAGGGAAGGGGCAGTTTCCCTAAGTTTCTGGACTGAAGATTCTGTTGCTATATCTGCTTGGAAGTGAGAGGGTGGTTTTGTATTAGATCTTTGAAAGCACAAAAAACCAGAAGCAGTCCAAAAAATTTAAATTTGCTTGGGATTGAAAACTGAATTACTCAGAAGGAGGATAGGAAGTATCTACTTGTGATGCTGTGTAAATTCCTGATGTGCCCACATGCTGGATGTTCTGTGGAATTCTGTTTCCATGCCTCAGCGGGGATACGGCAGAATTTAGAAAAGCCCAGCCACGGGCAGGAGATGACCAGAGGCAGCGCAGCCTCTGCCCAAGGAAATGAGAGGGTTTTATCTTGGAGAGGAGCTGACAGGGTGTTGTTGAGAGGGCTCTGTAGACACTGAAAGACACAGATATGTGGGCAGAGGAAAAACAGCTCAACGCCTTTTTCATCACATGCTGTGCCACAGGAATGTGAATCTTCATGTGAGCTGCAGCTGAGCATGGGAACTCCTGGGCACAGGAGTAGTAGCAGATAGGTGCTAAATTCCCACAGGGATGTAAAAGGCACTGAGCTTCTCAAAGCAAAAGCCACTGGAAGCTGCTAAGGGCAAACCCAGCTGCCCCGGCTGGCAACATCCTGTGCCACCAATTGCTCCCGGGACAGTGCTCAGGGGCAGCTTCTCAACACACTCACTCTGACCTGTCCTGAGCACTGGATTTTGTCAGCTGCCAATGATGGGACACGAGATGAAGATTTGGTCTAACCTGGTACAGCACTTCCTATGCAATAACTTCTTGAAATTATTTACCTGCTTTGTTTTGGTGTTTCTCAGCAGAAAGTGTGTTTTCCAGAGAGAAAGACTTCATTTCAAAGAACAAGGCTGTTTCAAAGGACAAAAATAAGTAATAGCTAAAATCTCAGGGAAATGTTTAGAACTTATTCTTTGCACATTTTTTCCCCAGTATTAGGGAGATGCTTTGTAACCCAGTTGAGTGGGGCAGTCATTGGGAGAGCCCTCATTGTGTGCTTAGTCAGGCAAGTATGAGGTTTCTCAATTCCTAAACACTTACATTGTAAATGGCTATTAAAAACTGTTCTAACACTTCTTAGTAAGAGAGGTTTCTCCACAAAGGACTGCAGTTTTTTCAATGGGAAATGAAACTAACCATTCTCCCTCTGAAGAGCTTTTTCAATGCACATACTTTCTTTCTACATGCACAGTACTAGACTGCTACCAGCTGAACTGCCCCTCAGACATGAAAGTATAAAGCATAATCAGCATTATACCAACAGCTGTGTAAAACATAGAATACAAGGTCTGTATTTTTCTCAAAAAGTTGAACTTACAGGATAGCCAGGCAAGAATTTTGTACTGATTGTAAAAGGGAAAAGAAATCTGTCAAAATGGAAAATGCCGTATTCCCCATGGAATCAAAGCTTTTTCTGGAACTCAGCATACACAGAGAAGGTAAAGCTCTAACTCCTGTTACATGGGGGCGAGGACAGTTTACTATAAAGAATATTAATAAAGCTATCAAAGATGTGGTGTCATAGAGCCACATCAGGCAATCTTTGTGGCAATGGATACAGCTCAGGATCTGACATGAAGTGTAGTCAGGGAAGCCTGTTGGAATCAGCTGTGGATACTCATAAACTGTAATTTCCTAGGTTTAGCTAAAACGTCTCTCAAATTGATAAGAGAAGAGACAACAGATGGGATCAAATGCTCATATCCTCATCAACATGTTTTCTACAAGCCTCGCTCAAGGAGGCTGCTATTTTCCTTTCGGAAAATTCCTAAGGGAGGGTGAGAATGGTAAACAGCACCTGCTTCACCACAGGGGCAGGGAAGGCAATCCCTGTGGAGTACAGCCTGCAATTAAAAACCTCAGTGACTGTTGAAGGGGAACTGAAATGGCTCTATAACCTCCCTCATGTCATCTGACTATACAGAGTACCCTGCTTTCCCAGAGTATAAGAAGCAGGGCCACACATCTTTTAATGGCTGAAGGATACTGCAAGGCTTTTAACTGCAGACCTGCAAACAGTTGAGGCTCTTGTCCCTTACTCATCTGAGATAGGCTCTGGTGGGAGTGCACCCCATGCTGACAGTGGCAAAGGTCACTTGATCAGGCATGGAGCTGACCTAGGAGTCCAAATCTCCTGGGATTTGCTGCAGTGAGATGGTCTGTGGATAAGTCTTCTGCCATCCAGGTTTGAATGTGTAGATCAATGATTAAAATCCTGTTGGTGCATGACAAAATTCACTGCTACTGTGAGGGCAGGTGGCCAGCTGTCCACAGACGCACGAGGCTATAGCCCTGTCATTGAGATTTATGGTCTTGACATGATGTACTTCTGAACCAAAAATAGAGAGCTGCCAATTGCAAAGGGAAGTGAAATGCCATTCTTCCTAATGGAAGCAGAATTTCCTTCTGGTAACATTTTTGCAAGAATTAATGATGGTTTTCTAGACAAGTCTCTGGTGCAGTTACCTGCTCTTTTGGGAGCCATGCAGAACATTTTGTTACTCTTCTTAATGATGGAATACTGGTGGTGTTTTATGTTCACATGCATGTACTCTTTGCTCCAAAGAGCTGATGGGTTCACATGTGAAGAGTGCAAACATTTAGTTTTCCTAGTGAAGAAGAACATTCAGCTATAATGTTTCCCAGATAGGTTGCGTGACCAGGTCTGTAGTCCTGGTAACTGCTACAGCCTTCTGGCTACCTACAAAATCTATTTTTCTTTAATTGTAAATCACTGTTTCCCCTTTTGTTGTCTTGCTGACCCTTATCTTTTTTTGCTAACATAGCACTTGCTTTGAAACTCTCTCTCCCCTAAGCTTTTTTTTTTTTACATCACTGGATAATTTCTAGTTTCTTATCCCTGGCATTGACTAACTTCACTTTTTATATACTTCTGTGGCTGTTTTTGCATTAGATTTTTGGAAACTCAGTGACAGATTTTCACCTTTGCCAAAAGCCCCTGTTGGGAAGAGTCTGTTTGGAGAGACTCCAGCTCCTTGAAGGAATGTGGCTTTTTCCAACAGGTGTCTACCTACTCCTGATGGCCACACAACAGGGACAAACTGTGCTCAAGGATTTGTATGCTGGACTCACACTGCACATTGCTCATTGCTAAGAGGTGTGGGGAAAGGAGGAAAACTGAGAACATAAACAGTGGTAATGAGCAGGAGGAGGCCTGATGAAGGAGAGCTGACAGGTGATAATGGCTGGTATCATCAGAGCATGGATGAGGGAAGAGGAAGGAAATGAGGGAGCATCCGGAGACGGTCTGATACTTTTGCAGCAGCTGGGTGTCTGGAGTGATGCTAGTGTTTGTTGCCTGTGAGCAAAGAGGACCCAAGAGACCACAGCAGCCATTGCTGGTCTTGAGGGCAGGCAGCCTCAGGGGAGGAGGAAAATGGGTGAGCTCTGCAATGCCCTTGGCCCAAGGTCCCAGCAGGGAGGGTTCTCTTTCCCAGGCTTCTCATTGTCTTTGGAGCTTTCCAGGCTTGCTGGTTTGATCTTTCTCCTGGTGGTATTTCTGTTTACCCTCTGTGCTTGTTTCTGGCAGGTTGAGCCTTGTGCCTCTTCTTGTGGTGTATAGAAGCTAGCAGGTTGCTCCAGGGATGCAGCTCTCTTCAGGCTGATTCCTGGCACTGTCAGCAGAGGAGACCAGGGAGGCTGTCCTGTGGGAGCACTGAGCTGTGCCCAGCCTTCCCCAGGCACCCCCACTGGCCTCTCTTAGAGCTGTGTTGCATGGACCTGGAAGTCAGGTCTGCAGCTGCTGTTGTCATGATTTGTAACTAGGCCATAGGAATTAACTGAGTTATTCCTACCTCAAGAGCTTAACTCCTGACACATCTTTAAAGAAAAAAAGGGAGTGTTGATATAAAACATTGAAGTGAGAACATTGGCCTAGAAAATTGCTCTATTGGTTACTGGTTTTTCAAAAAGGAGGGTTTTTTTACTGTGAATTCAGCTGACTTCTGCTTCTAGCTGTTTGATCTTGTTAAGCCCCTGCCTGCTGAAGAGCTCTCTGCTAGTAGTAATTACCTGCCCGTGCAGCTATTCCTGGACAGGGAGCAAGTCACCTCTCAGCCTTTCCTTGGCTAAATTGACTAGAGTGTGCTTCTTCAGTAAATAGCTTCTCCTGGACTTCCTGTCATTCTCCTTGTCTTCCTCTGAGCTCTTTTCAGTGCTGCAACGTGTCCATCACAGTGGTTCCCAGCAGAGGTGTGGCATTCCATAGTTTCTGTACAAATGCCACATATAGCTATGAAGTAACATATCCTTACTTCTTCTGCTGACAGTTCTGTGCTTTTTGCTTGTTTTGTTAGGTGGGTTCAGTGGGTTTACCTGCTTGACTCTGAACCTTTTTGAATCTGAACTATGACTGCGTTTGTGTGTCCTATAGCCTTCAATCCTACATGTTATCTACAGATACAATGCAACATGTTAGTATGAAATTGTCTTACCACTGGAATACAGATCTGACAGTAGTAATCTATTCACCACTCCACCCACTCTGCTTCAACTCCCAACTTTTCCAGCTGTATGTTTGTCATCATCTGAATGAAAATACATCAAATAGTTTTGGACTGTGAACAGACTTCTTTGGCCCATCGGAAATGCCTCCATTTATCATCTGTCTTTGTAACTTCAAGGTCTGACAGCAGGCAGACATCTGAATATGAATCTGCCAAGCTGATACACAAAGGTGTCTACTGACCAAGTTTATATTGGTGGGTAGGGTTTATCCAGTATCTCATTCAAAACTGGCCTGAAAGCTCTGCTGAAGTAATGCTTGGTAGAGATCAAAGATCTGTGTACTTCTTAATTCATTCCAGTCTTCAGACCATGGCCAGCCTGCTATGGTTGATTGACAGTAATTTTCCAGTAGTTAAACAATGAAGTATGTTGTGAAGGCATTATTTTAAAAAGTAAAAAAAAGCACCCTTCCTGGGTTTGGTAACAACAGAGTGAGAGCTGTGGTGGCTCTAAGGAATGTATGAAGACAGAAATGCTAGCTTGCTAGGCTTGCATTTCTGTGCAAGACAGAGACACACTTTAGGCCAGTTGGTCAGATCCCCTACTGATCTAAGCTCCTTGCCTAGCTCCTGGGACTACTTGCACCCAGGTATCTGAGACCAACAGCAGTGGTTACTTCTGTCCCCTCTGCCCTCCAGCTCCGCAGTATGGGCGTGAAGGACCCCGCCTGGTCCCAGGAATGCTTCTCCCTCTGCCTGCTGCTTTCTGCACTGTGCACAGAGGGCGCAGAGGGCAGCCTGCAACTTTAGGTGAAAGTAAAGGCTTGGTAGCTCCTGCAGAACTAAGCAGGGAAAAGCTTGCTTTGATGCAAGAAGGACAGCTGGCATACTGGAGAGTTTCAGGATGAAGAGGGGCTGGAAAAAATAAACAAGCAGCAATGTACGTGGTGACAATACCATCAGAGAGGATCAGCAAGGATGCTTGAGCCTGTGTGGTGGAGCAGTAGGACATGAGGCTGAGGGAGCAGGCTGGATTGGTGGAACAGGTTGTTTTGAGCTGGAGGCTGTGCTGAAGGAGTTGAAAACATCCAGAGAATCTCATGAAATAATCCCGTACTGCTGAATATGTAATCCTTTGTTCATGCAAATGTCCCAAGAAACACTTGACAAAAAGAAAAGGCTTTCACTGTGGGAAAAGAGGGAGCCTAGACAGCACATCAGAAACTTCTGACAGAAGTCCTCCATTCCTTTCAGTGGAGAGAAATAAAAGAAAAACCAGATTCAGGAACTGAGAAGTGAAAATTGGAACAAAGGCGAAGTTCAGCGGGTTTGTGCCATTGAATCATTTATATCTTCTCAGCTCTATCGTGGTAAAGTAGAAACAGGTCACCATGGATTACAGGGATATGATCACTGGAAGTTTACACACACTGTGTTTTTCTCAATGTTTTCTCTTGCTGAGAGCTTCACTGACTCAAGGGATTTTGCACATATCGGTGCTTTTTGTGATGTTTTACCTTTTATGTGACAGTTCAATTACCTATAAAGTCAATGCAAACAGCTAGTGCTTTCTTTCTCTGTAGACACGGAGTTTTGAATTAGTGGCCATCAAACTGGGACCTGCTGGACTTTTATGCATGTGATATCTTCACCTCTCTTTCCCAATGGGCTGTGGATTGACGGCTATTTTTGTACTCAGTTTTACCATACCTATCCTTCAATGCGAGTTCTTCCGCAGTGACAAGATGCTGCTACTAAAAATGAAACTCAAACAGACTGCAATGGCTGGTAATTTCTCTCTTGTGGAAATCAATTTCCAAATACACCCTACACTTGTACTCCGTTCTGTGGTGGAAAAGCAAACCTGAAGAAATAATAATTTTAAAAAACCCCAACCAATGAACCAACCACAACAACAACAACAACAAACAAAAAGCCAAGCAAACAAAAAACACCCCAAAAAAATCAAAAAAAGCCCACAAAAAACTCACACCCCCACATACTACAAAGCCCAGCTATTTATTGTAGAGCGTGTTCTAAAGGCAGAAAGAAACACAAATGTATCATTAAAAGATATTCCGTATCTCAGCGGCAACACAGACAGCCATGTGATGTGGTAGTTTCTATAGTGACTACTCGCTTTCCTTTGAAAGTTTGCTAAGCAATCAGACAAAACCAGAGCAACTGGCTGTGCTGCTGTGTAATTATTTCCCCTCATCCTCCCCCAAAAATACTGAATACACAGATTTTCTACCCTTGAATTGGAAATGCCCCTCCCTATGAAATAGCCTTTGTTGCATGAGAGAAAGGAGGGGGAGGTGTCAGAAACAGCTCAGCGGTGTTGTGGAGAGCAGAAAATTAGTCATGTTGCTGAACTGGCTTCTGGCTCGTGGTCTGGCATCTGGCTGGCTCCAGCGGGACCCTGGGTGGGAGCGCTGCCCGTCAGGCATGCCATCCCTTCCCACGAGGCCTCACAGCCGGCTCAGCCGCGCTGCCGTCGGAGCCGGATTACCAAGCTGAATAATGTGAACAGCACTCACAGAAGCACAGCGTTACACTTGGGCTTCCTGAAATCCTCCGGGCCGCGCTGTGGACTGACACAGAACACAGTTACGGACCTTGAGACAGAGATGCACTCTGGTAGTTTCAAGGAAAAATAAAAGTTGGTGTTTTTTTCTGTTTTGTTTTTTTTCTTTTTTCCCTAAGCCCTTTGTTCTCTTCCCGCATGTTTGTCCTACTTTTATTTGATAGGTGTTTAACAGCAACACTCTTCTTCTTTGTGATATGAGCACTTCTATGGTAGAGCACTGAAGGAAATCACATTCTTCACTCCTTCTGTAAGTTTTCAGCTGACTTTTATGAATGCCTGGTTGAACACTAATTCCTAGTGAACAGAAATCAGAGCCAGACTCAGCAGAGGTTTAATTCTTTTTCCCCCCCAATAGCTGCTCCTTTATTAGTAGTGTTCCCCTTGATGTTGTCACTCTACACTTCAAGATCTACTAGACAATCCCCTGTGGCTGATTGACAAGAAGTGAATATAAGCACTTTAGTCACTGGGAAAAAAAAAACCAAACTACTTTGTCTCTAAAGAAATATGACTCACCTGACAGCACAGACTGCAGTAACACCGAGTTTAACCTCCCCTCTAAAGCAATACTTTTCCAAATACATCCTGGGTAGTAGAGTAAATAATTCAGCTGTGCATGATTTTTTTTTCCCTAGTGCTCCTTCTTCTTCCAGAATGGTAGTGAGACAATCCTTATTTTCTATCCTTGAGCTTCTCAGTAAAATTTCCCCCTTCTTCCTGAACTCTGGATTTATGGCAAACATTTCAGGAGTTCAGTGGTTAAGACTGAGACGTGTTGACTAGACTATCAATCATGTGGCCCTGTTCTGTTGTGTTTAGGGTTTCATGCCTTTTCTGGACGAATATAGTTTGTGATTAACAGCTTGGGAGATGATTTCCTTTGGAGAAGGGTGCTTTGGGTATCGAACTTCTGGATCTGAAATTTGTTCTCTGAAAGTACCATGAAAATAAAGTGAAATTGCACTGATAATCACAGGAAAATAGCACAAAGGTAAACAGAGTACTCCAAGGAACAGTCAGAGAAAAATGTGTGCATACCTTTGTTAGTGGGACTTCAAAAAATAAGCTGGCACATTGAATGTGAACTGGTCTTGTGGTAATTAGTTTTATTTTTGCTGAATAATGTTCTGATACTAAAATGGAGTGCAATTATGCTGTGGCTTTGGAAGGACAATCATGGTTTTGATGTATTATTATTCTAATATTGAGTAAGACAGAAGCTTTGAAAAGGAAAAAGGGTTATTGCAGGATGAGTTTTTGGCAAGAGAAGTGTCATCAAAATTGCTGTTCTTAACATACAATGAACTTAGATAATGTTTTAATTAAAAGAAAAAATGTGTTCTATCAAAGTAGACCTTAACTGCCTTTAAATTGAGGAGATTGAGTTGTGAGTGAGATTATGATCTCAGTAATTCATCTTCAGTCTGATGTGATATTTTGCTTCTGTGCCTGTGACAAATCCAGCTGTTCTAGACACACTTCATAAAGAAACACCATGAATTAACATGGTGTCCACACACAACTACTGGAGAATCAGTGACAATCTGGTAAAAATAGTGGTGGCAGCAGTGCTCCAGAAATTAGGAAAACCAATTTTAATATCTCGCTCTGCCATAGACTGTCTCTGAGACCTTGAACAGACCCTTGAAGCTGGGTCTGAAGCAATCTGTGGTACGTTGTCTGAGCTGCAATACTCTCACTGAAGTAACCATCCATAGGGCAGGGTCCAAAGTTAGTCTGGCACAAGGCAATTTATATTTGAATGGCTTATTGCCTTCTCAGACAGAAATATACTTTATGGGTAAAAACAATAGTCTTCATGGCTGAGATCCTCAGTATTTCTCAAAGCTGATCTCATTTCCTTCTGTGGGATCAGAATCAAGGTAATGCAAGCTGGGTTTGAAAGTCTAGCTTGACAATGTCGTTTGAACATTACTGCTAGCATCAACTGGTTTGTTTGCAACAGCAACAGAAAATGCCATCCACATTATTTCTGTGAGTTCTGTATTGTTGTTGTGTAAGAATGTTGGAAGAATAGAAATAGATAACTTCATAGAAATTATT
Source organism: Ifrita kowaldi (assembly GCA_013398055.1). Classification (NCBI taxonomy): domain Eukaryota; kingdom Metazoa; phylum Chordata; class Aves; order Passeriformes; family Cinclosomatidae; genus Ifrita; species Ifrita kowaldi. Next base: position 112,231 of record VZRS01001512.1, read on the forward strand.
TATTTTCATTTGTTTACTACCTGCCAGGATTTGTTTACAGATTGTAAGCGAATATGCTAAAGAAGAAGTCGGCCATGTGATTTATTGAAATGTTTATCACCTCAGCTGACTTCACCTGAGCACAGATGCAATTGCGAGATTTACATGCAGGCTGGAGAGGAGCTTGGAGAAACCTTGCATTTTTTTGATGCACAGGCAGCTTTTGTGCAAAACAGCAAGTTTGTTTCAGAGATCCCCTTCCTGATACCAGTCTTCTCAGGAGACAACAGCAGTGACCGACCTTGCTGCTGTGACTCATGTGACAGCTCTGTAACCCCATGCTTTCCGCAACCTGGGAGTGAGCTGTCACTCCAACATTTTCTGTCTTTGTGAGGAGTTGGGTTTCCTGGCTTCTTTCCTCCCCAGTCTCAGCTGGAGTCCCTCTCATGCAGTGTAGTGCTGTCACCTACTAGTCCCAGGCAAACAGTGGGTTGGGTTAGTTTTTCTCTTGCTATTTCACCCTGGCTGTGCTGATTACAAATGCATCTATATATCTCTAATGTGTAACGGAGGAGAGTCTCCCAGGGTCAAGGGTCTGCTTCATTCCACCCCAGGGTAATGACTCTCCCATTACATTTTCGCATCTTTCATTCTTCATTTTGCACATACAAGTGCTCACTTTCAATGAAAGCTCAGTTATTTCCCTGTTGTAGAATTGAATTTTGAATTGCCTGCAAGATTTTGTCATCATCATGAAATCAGAAGAAAGAAAAATTATAACAAGGTTTTTCAACTTATTAAATAAACCTCTGCATGCTGCCCAGTGCAAATATGGCCTTTCACCAGGGGCAATAAGTTTGCAGCAACCTTGCTAGCAGGTCAGATGGGATGCAAAACAGGCAGCACTTGCTTCAGGCAAGGGCAGATGAAGGTTGAATACACTCTCTTGACTGATTTATATCTGGCAGCCAGGAGGAGGATTCATTATATACTCTCCTGAGATGCAGGTGAGCTGTTGGGGTCCCTCTGGGATAATTGCTGGACCATGTTGTATGTCACTAGAAAAAGCCTGAGGGCGGGGAGTCATCAAATGATAAACTGATACGAGGTAGGAGGCACAGTCACTGCTATGAATGCGTAGGTTGTAGGATATGGGACCAGCCTGCAGGTACAAGTACCCAAAGATATCATGTCCCAAAGCTCTATTTCCTGAAGTATCACAAGAGAATCTGATACATCTGGTATTAAGAGATACACAGGATTATGAAATACTCTGGTTGCAATGACATTTACATCATGCAAGTGGTTAAAATGTCCCATCCAGAAAACAAATTAATTGTTAGCATCAGAAAACAGGAAAGCAGTAGTAATTTTCTTAGATTAGATGGAAAGATGCAACTGAAAATATCCTGGTAACATAAGAGGAAGTTCCCAAATTGTTAATGAGACATCACTAGTCTCAGATGATAATGCTGCCAAAATTGTTAACACAGTGAATTAGCAAGACTATTTTATAGCTAACTGTGGCTCTCTGTTGATACTTAAATTTTCTTAACAATGATGCAATATTGTTGGGTATTGTTGGAGATATTAAAAGCTCACCTGGATATGCTCCAGGGTGACCTGCTGCCCCTGACCCTGCTGGGATCAGGACTAGAGGATCTCCAGAGGTCCCAGCCAGTCCCTAAAATGTTGTGATTCCTTTTTGCCTAATGCTAAAGCTGCTATTAAACTACTCCCATTACCCTCCTTTCCCTGTGCCCACCTCCCCAAAATAAACAGATTTGACAGTCACATCTGTCTTCTGGGTTTAGTGAGCAATTATAAATGAAATAGAAAATTTGAAGACAGATGAATAGCATTTTAAACTTAAAAATAGAGGGCCTAGAAAGAAAACCAAGGCTGAGAACAGTAGGTTAAAGCAAAAAGACTCAAAATGAGATTACTTACTCCTTGAAAAACGCATCAGAACATTTGAGTGCTAAATCAGGGGAAAATGAGACAGCCTGCAATGGGCCCAGTTGGTAAAGCTGAGGCCAGAGGTTTGGGTTTTTTGAAGAAAGGCAATGTTCCCATGTAGACAGAGGGCATCCTACTGAGCCGCATTCATCTGCTTTGCTTGTTGCCATCGCAGCCTTTGAGATACTGACCTAACTGCTTTGTTCCTTCTCCTCCACTTGTTGGACTGGCCACATCCAGGTGTGGGGGGAATCCCTGATGGCATGGCATCAGGGAACCAGAGCAGTTGACCCGGTGGGTCCTTGAAGTAAGGTGTGGCTGGGGGCAGGGGTGTCTCCTCTGGTAAAGGCATCATTGGGATGGCTGGAGAAAGAAAGGGTGAGTCTGTTAACGTGAGTTAATTGCACTGCTGCTCTGCTCAGTGCTGCTGCCAATGCTCTGTTAGGATTTGTTGTGACTGTATCATGCCAGATCTTAGCCCAGGTGATAAGGGCGACCAAGAGTAAAATCAGACATTGCCTTTAATTCGGCATTTTCAGCTGTCAAAAGAAATGTACGGTTCCTCATGCGTAGGTGCTGATTATAAGACTTGCAAAGAATAGATGGCACAGGATTTCTAAGGAATTTCCTGATTGTTAAAGAGGCAAATTCTCATGGAATCCCACTTCTGAAGTCACTGGGACCAAAGTAGCTGGGGTTAAATATGCAATTTCCTGCTGATGATACTGGTAGTATGTGAGATCTGTAATTTTCCATGTGCTAAGAATAAAATACAAGTGGTTTGACAGTCTTGATTAAAATCCTACCCTGAAGCAAGTTCAGACACTTGAATTTGTGATTTCTCCCTGTCCAATCTCTCAGAAAGGCCACCTGTTCTTTTATAATTTCTCAGTTATCTTGGATATTTTGGCTGTGTTGGCCGAATGAGAAATGGCTTTGCATAAATCTTCTGTATACTGAAAAGATGCTGAACTGAAGTGGCAGTAGTTACTGTAGGGAAACTTCATCTCCACTTGTTGGAAATAGATCCATGACCTGGAATAAATGCTGCACAGGATAAAATTTCTGTGATCAGCTGTCCACAGCAAAACAGACAGCAACAAATCTAATGCGGCAGCATTCCTTGCAATGAGATTTTGTTGTAACCAGATGTCCATGATAGTGAATTTACAATGAAGAATATGCAGAAGAGGACAAAAATCAAAATGGTATTCTGTTATTCTTGATATTTAAAGTATATTTGCAAGGAAACAAATTATTTGTGGGAGTTAAAATACGAAACACTGACATTCATCATTAAATTTTAAAAATCAACACTAATAATTAGAGGAATGTTAAAAGGGACCGGGCAAGTGATTGATGCAGGCCTGGCACACCTCAATTCTGTTAAGATAGCAAGATGACTGGTAGACCTGAAATGCTCTTCCAACACTACATTAATCAGCTTGCCAAATCCAGCCCTTCTCTTGCTCTGGCATCTGTGCCTAGCCCAGTAGCCAAAGAGTGGATGCTGCTGCCATGTGAAGAACAATGCTGGAGGGTACTTTGAGGACTTGGTTTGGGACCATTTCTCCTGCACAGCAAGATGTCCTGCTTCCCTCTGAAGAGGAGGCTGGAAAGTGGAGGGGAGGCAGTGAAAACCCTGTTCTGTTCTGATAGCAAGATTTATTGATTCTTTAGAGTACTGCATTTTACAGTGATCTGCCTTTTCCTGTTAATGCAACTTGAATCTGAACCTGGAAAATTTAAAATGCTTTTGTAGATCAATACAAGCCTGCCCAGAAGTACATCATTTATGCAGTGACCAAAAAATTGAGAAAATACAAGGTTAGATATTTCAGTTGCAGAGCAAGGAATAGTAAATATGCTTTGGAGATGAAGCCAAATTTTGCTATGGAGTGATCCAGCTGTTTGAGACATCAAGAAGAGATCACAAAATATGCTGTAGCCTACAAATAATCTTGTGTAACTGCAGACAAAAATTTTGAATGAGAACAACACTGAAAAATCACTCTTAAAAAAAAAAATCTACATGGTTTCTAAGGGAAGACAAGCATTAGCCCTAATAGAGCAGCTGAGTTCTGAGAAAGAAATTTCCACATAAACATAAAATTTTCCACATTAAACATCTTTTAGAAATCCTGTCTGCTACTTATACCTTAATTGTTCTTTGCCAGTGGGCCAGTGTAGGTGACTTGCCTAGTCTCTATCATACCTCCCTTCATCCTCAAGGCTGTCTCAGGATATGAGAGGTAAGGATACCTGTCCCTTCAAGGCAAGCTATATCATAATTGTCCATTATGCTTTCTGATGTTTTCTTTTTTTAGGAAGTGGGGTTTAGATGACAGCATTGCCTGAGATGTCCTGCTGAGGCAAATTGTGTGCAGTGTTAGTCACCACAATAGAAGAAAGATGTGAAGCCTTTGGAGAGCATCCAAAGGAGCGTCATGAGGATGGTGAATGGCATTGAGATAAGGTTGTATGAGGAGTGGCTGAGGTCACTTGGACTGTTCAGCCTGGAGGAGACTGAGGGGAGACCTCATTGCAGTCTAAAACTTTCTTGTGAGGGGAAGGGGAGTGGCAGGCATTGATCTCTTCTCTCTGGTGACAGTGATAGGACGTGAGGGAATGGCCTGAAGTTGTGTCAGGGGAGGTTTAGGTTGGATATCAGGATAAGGTTATTCATCCAGGGGGTGGTTGGGCACTGGAATAGGCTCCCAGAGAAGTGGTCACAGCACAAAGCCTGAGAGAGTTCAAGAAGTGTTTGGGCAATGTTCTCAGATATATGATATGTTTCTTGAGTATATTGCTGTGCAGGGTCAGGAGCTGGACTCAATGATCCTTGTGGGTCCCTTCCAATTCAGCATATACTGTGATTCTATGAAGAGCTGTGTAGATGCAGCCTTTCAGTACTTAAAAAGGTTTTATAAAAAAGATGGAGAGAGATTTTTTCACATGGGCAGATAGTGATAAGACAAAGAGGAATTATTTTAAACTAAAAGAGTGGAGATTTGGATTAGATGTTACGGGGAAATTCTTTACTGTGAGTGTGGTGAAGCATGGCAATAGGTTGCCCAGAGACATTGTGAATGCTGTGTCCCTGGCAGTGTCCAAGGCCAAGCTGGATGGAGCTCTGAGCAACTGGATCTAGTGGAACACGACCCTGCCCATTGCAGGAGTGTTGGAACTAGATGATCTTTAACATTGATTCTAACCCAAACCATTCTAAAAATCCCAGGGGCTCCATACTTCTTTTTAGTTCAATCCTTTTGTTTCAGCGGGGTTTCTTCTCTCTCCCTCTCCTGCTTAACCTCAATCCAGCTGGGTTGCTCTGGGCCTCTAATAAACTCTGGTAAGCATGAACTGTATGTTTTCCTAGGATGCCAGCTCAACTCTGAGATGCATGGATGACACATAAATGCCACTGTCACCTTCTTCGCTGTGGTTCTTGATTTTTTCTCCAGAAATGTGTTCCAAACATATTGTCAAACCCTCAAAGCTCTCTAACTTCAGGTTCAGTAAAGATGCTGTTGTTCTGACCAGTGCCAAGGTCATTAGAATTCGTATGAATTGCCAGTAATTGGCATGTAGCTAGCAGGACAACCTCAGTACCAGTTCAGCATATATAAGAAGGATTGTGCCACTGACTTCTGGCCAATTTTTCATGTTTCAGCCCTTTGCTACTGTTGAAAGCTGAGCCCATTTAGGGGAAGCCAACACATTCTGCTGCACCCAGAGGAATGAAGATATCCATCTGTGGTCTGTGATGGGGGCAACTGCACATGGCCTTGCCGCTGCACACTTTCAGAGCTTTACCAGTGGGGTAGTGGGCTGTAGGCAGAAGAGTTGCATGACTGTGGTTGCCTTCCACAAATTACTTAATCCAGTCTAAGGTTCCACCTAAAACCCTGAAAAACTGTGCAGTCCCTTAAATGGCGCTCTCAGGCAAAACTTCCTTAGCTCCAAGTCTGTGTGTAAAGAGGCCCTTTTAGGGATATCTGCAGGAATATCTGCAGCAACAGCATACAAGTAATCTCATGTTCATCCCATCCTCCTCCTGATAAATCCTTCCCCTTGTCAGAGGCACTGGTACAAAGCTCTCCCTGCTCCTCACTGAACACAAGATGCATGAATTTTTTTAGACTACAGCATTCTTCGGTCCACTGGTAAACAATGCAGATGTAAGATCCTGAGTGGCTAGTGTTTAATGAATTGTTAAAATTAAAGCAAAATGGGATTTTGCCTCTGTTTTGTAATATGTTATGTCCCAGCACTGCAGTTTGGACCTTGCTGCCAAACGCTGCTGCATTCTGGAACTCATCCAGTCCCCATCTGGCTTCTGAAGCACTTCATGCAAGCACCTAGGGCCCATTGAGGAGAACTGTGAGATACTGTGAGCACTAAAGATATGATGAAAATGACAGAAATGCTTATAGAAGAGTCAACAAAAGAATGTGTTAGGGAATCATCAAGAGAGTCATTCCCAACAGGCCTCTTTTTCTTTATTTTGGTGACTGAAATGTGCTTGCCAGTCCAAAGGCACGTTAGGGTCCTCCAGAATAAACTTCTAATCTCAGGCATTTTATAGTTTTCCATCACTACTTTCCCAATACAGCTGCAGTGGATTGCAAAGCATTTCACAGATGCCAAGCCCCTGTGATTCAACCCTTTCGCCTGACATTCTGCAAACAAATGTGTTCATTTTCAATAAAGGTCACAAGTTAAAGGGAAGCAGGAGAGCTATAAAATGAAAATGTATGCTATCTGAAACACTGTGACAGAAGCAATATAGAGCAGATATTGGTAATGCAATGTAAACATTGGATGCAAGTCCAATAACAAAGCTAGAAAAACAGTATTTCAGTCAGCAAAACCCTGAAAGAAGAACAGGAACTGTGAAAAAGGGTTTTAAGCTTGTCAGCCTCTGTTTTGCCCCAATGGTTTGAAATTGCAGCAGCAGGGGTTCTTGTTTACAAAGGACATCTTTCATCTCCATGCTGCCAGAGACAGTGAAAGGCACCACACACTCATTTTTTGTCATGGACACTTTGAACAGTGAGGCAAATCAGAAGGGAAGGTGTAGCAAGGGCCTTTGTGAAAGTAAGGGTGAAATGCTATGGCATAATAGATAGTGAGCTGAAAATGAGCCTGTAGGCCACTCTTTACAGAGCCAGACCTGCTGCATTTGTTGCCGCTTTGTGGTGAAGTGGCATTTCCCCAGGGAATGTCACATGTATGTGTATGTGTGTGTGCCCTTGCTTTTCTTATTCAGCTTTCTCAGGAGTAGCCCACAGATGACAGCTGAAAGGCCCTGGTGAAGATCCTGATTAGTGTCCCAATTCTAACTGGGGATGCTCACTTGTCAAGTCTAGAGTTTATTTAAAATTTGATCTAGAGGTTACTTGCTGTTTATTAGAGGTTGTTTGCTGTTTATTAGAGGTTGTTTGCTGTTTATTAAAGGTTAGACACTATGAAGTGTGCATTTAGATTCAACTGAAAAAGTTTAGTGTAGAATTATTAATTGCCCTTGTTTTGTAAAAGAATGTTGGCAAATCTTCAACTTTACTTCTCCAAATGAACAGTAATTGTGTTTGCTGTGTTTCAGTTGGGATTAGTAATACTTTGTGTTTTCATCCCAAATCAGTTTGAATTAGCTTAATTCTCCCAGTGATTAAACCATTACCCCATTTCAGTAGTGTCACCTATTGCTTATAAATTGGATGAAAACACAGACTCCCCCTCTTCTTATTTTTGCACATTTCTGCCTCTGAGTCTGAGCTGGTGAGTGGAAAAGGTCAAAATGCCAGCAAGATTCAAACTGGTGTTTGAGTTCACATGTACATATGCTGAACCTTCCTTTATTTATATCTGCTTTCAGAATTAGCATTTCTGTATGTATGCAAAGGCCAGCTAGGAAGTATCTGACAATGAGTGTATGAATATGAATGACTGAATGAATGAATACCCACTTGCATGCAAAACACACGTGTCTGTGTGTTCCGCATACAGTTTTAGAGGCAGGAGTTCAAAAACTAATAGCGAAAATAGAACCTTAAGGTAAGCAGAAGTAGCAAGAGGATGAAGACAACCTAATGTGATGAGTAAAAAGAACTGTAGAGCTGTCATGAAACAATATCTATGGTACCAAAGCTGACTTGCAGGGTCAGGGTGAGTGATGGCAAAATTACCATGGGTGGTTCAGTGTGTAATGAATTTCACGTTTTTAATGCTGCGTCAGTGATGGAGTGTATTATTACATGGCCAAAGGGGGTTGATATGAACAGTGATTAAGTCTTATGACCCTTCAAGCAAATTTAGTATTAGAGTTGCAACGTGCCAAATCTGTCACTGAGTGTTACGCTAATCTCCCATTGACTTTTGCGGCAGTTTCTCTTTCAAAGTGATGGCAAAAGGCCAAGGCCTCTGAGGAAGATGGCAATGTCCCAAAAAATAATGCAAATGGAAAAATAAGAAAATTTTGTTATCAAGGAACTTCAGGCATGTTGAGATTCCAACTGTTCTGCTATCTTTTAATATGTCTTTGTGAGGCATACTCTTGGAGATACTCCAGTTGTGAGTCTCCCCAGCAATGGAAAGTGAGCAAATCAAAGGTTCTGGGAGATGACACTAAATATATTGATGGAAAAAGAAACTAGGACACCCAAAGTTAAGTACAATGCTTCTGAAATGAGAGGGAGGAGCATCTGATAAAACTTTAGAGGGTAGGGCAGGAAATAGGAATCATTCTCGTGTTGCTGTGTCCAGGCACTGAGTGAAAACTGCCTGGGCAGTGTCTGCTCTGAAGTTTTACAGCACAAAATCCGCTACCTTGGAAAATGCTGTAGCAACAGGCTTAAGATCCTCCCTTTTCTTTATTTTGTTTTTGAAGCTTGTCCTGAGATACTAGTTATCTACTGGTTTTGTTTCATGGAAGGAGGGCCTCCATTGCCCTGATTAGCTGATTCAGTAGAGCTCAGGTTCTCCTCTCACACAGAGTGCTTGGGTGGAGGGCATTGTTTCATTATAGATCCATGGTGACTTGCAGTTTCCTATTTTCTTGCATTGCTTCTGAGGGCTGTGTAGTTGATTATTTAAGTGCCCTCTTATTAGCAAACATTCTCTTGTGTTAAGCAAACAGACATCAGCTTTATTAAATATAAATTTCTCCATAAATTTTGGTCATTAGAAAGCCATTAGAAAGCATAGACAGCAAAAAGTATGTTAAAAAGCTCATTTAGCAAAATGGGAATATTATAATAATCATTACAAAATGAGGAGAAGAGGTTTGATCAGTTTTGAAAGTCCCTGATTGACTGAACACTACTGTTTTTGTGCTCACATTCTCCCTAGAGTAAACATGCAAAGAAATAGATAGTGGTTGGAAATTATAGTGAAGACACTAGAAAGTGTCTGGTTAGGAAAGAGAACAGAGGGAAGAGAGGAAAGTGGCACTGAGAGGATATGAAAGATGGATTGAACAAAATTAAAAAATTAAACACAGCCAGCCAGAAGAAAACAGCAGAGATGAGGAAGGGTGCCATTTATAAAACCTGAGGCTTTCCTGCAGGCAGAGACCATCTAGGAGGCTGCTGGAGCAGAGGGGGTGGTCCTGCAACACATCACAGAGCTCACCTACTTATTTATATGCAAGGGATGAATTCTGCTCCTCTCTGTTGTTAGGTGATGAATAAGGGGATCAGCTCTCACCTGAAATCCACACAGGCCTGCCCAGATTTTGTGTCTCCTGTAGTCTTTTAGATCTTGATATTTTTTCCCACCCAGGATTTTAAATGAGATTTTTTTTGGACATGGAGGAATACCTTAAGGCGTGAATAGCGTCAGGAGCAGGACACCTTCAATTGCTTATAACAGAAAAACTGGAAGCAGTATCTTTGTGACCTTACATTTTGTGGGACCTTTGTGTAGCCAAAAGGGTTCTGTGGAGTATAAATCAGCAGTGAAAAATATAGATGGGGCCATTTCTGAAATGTAATAAAAATAGGGGGCCTGAATTATTTAGCTCTGTGTTTTGTTTTTGAAGCTCATAGCAAAGCATCATGTTTGCTCACAAAAACCCTAAAGCTATGAAAATGCAAATGGGGAGCTGGGATACCATGTGCTCTTGAAGACAATTCACAGCAAATCTGGGCTACCAAGTTTGGTTATCTGCAGGACTGAGAGATCCTAACATGCTTGTGATCCTTCCAGCTCATTCATGTTCCAGAGTGTAGAGGATGCTTCTCTGTGCTTGGAAAGGAACAGCCTTTATAAAAGCTTGGTGGGGTGAGAGACGTGTGGGTTGGCAGAGGGCAAACTGACTGTTCAGGGTAGGAAAAGGCCTTTCTTCTGGAAGCCAGCTGCCCAAGAAGCCATGGGCCTAGCTCCTCCTGGGAGAGCAGTTTGACTCCAGTTCTGAAGTCTGAAACAGGAGCTGTAGCAATAAGAGGGAAAAATGGCATAATCTCTTACATTTTTAGCCACCATTTTATTTTAAGCAGCTACTTGCAAATATAATTTTAAGAAGGGTTAATCAATACATTTGTTTCCTTTTAATATAAATCTGAATAAGCAACTCATGCATTAAATATATTAAGACTTTTAAATTTACCATTAATCCTGTGAAAATGACATTTTCCCTATAGACAAGCTGTTTATTATAATAACTAATAACTCATGTCCTGAAACCTGAATTTGAGTTTCTATTACTCCCTTTCTCTCATGAATGCCCAGATATACACTTTTAATACACCTCTCAAATACCGTTATTCCTATGAAACCTTTACATGTAGATGAATGCATTTAGAAAAATGTGGGGGGTGTGTGTATATTGTACATACATGTAGAGATAGCACATGCATGCAGATATACATATTAGTTTCTCTGTGTGGCACATATATATAAATACATATAAAGTACAACAGTGCAAGTGTACAGTGTTTATTTTTAGCATGGCTAAAACAAAGCCACTGTGATGGGACAGAAGGAGAACCATGAACCAACTACTGTACAGGAAGCAGCAATTTCATCCACATGTATCAGGCAAATTCTCACTTCTCTGTGAAGCCCAGTGCTATCTTGAACATGCAGGTTAGGAGGAGGCAAGTGGTGAGTTAAACTGTGCACAGCTAATGTACATAAACACCCTCTTGGGTTAACCTTGCTTTATTCTCCTCCACATCCATCTATTTGTTTGGGGCAATTGTTTAATTATATTATTGGTGGAAATATGTTGGCCTTGAATGCTGCACAGCTCATGCTTTTGTAGGAAGAGCCAGGACTGAGGCAGAGAAGGACATTTTCACCTGTGTGAAGTAGTCACTGTTGTTTTTTCAGATTTCTGCAACACCCACCACCAAATAGTTTACCCTGGAAGTGAGCCAGTGGGTAACGAAATAACACAAATGAATAATGATAATAATCATAAAGTATACCTGAGTATAAATGAAGCAAAACTGAATAATTCAACAAGAACATATTTTTTTTCCAAGGAAGCTACATGCTTCTAGCCAAGTGGAAAGTAAACAAAGGTTTGTGACATCTGTGTGAGAAGTGTCTGCTCCATATAGCACAATGTGCTTTTTTATTACATTAGTAAACCATATTTTCTTTATCCTGGCAGACTTTCTTGAAAACTGGGAAATTAAGAGGTTTATGATTTTTGTGTGGCTATGAACACAGGCTGAATTTCACCAGAAATTTTTATTCCCAGTTCTTTTGCAATAGATGTATTCTCCGAACTTTCCAAGAACCTGGGATGGGCAGCATCGCCACAAATATACACATTAGACTAGGAACTGACCTCATGTCCTCAAAAAAAACCCAGGAAACACTGCATGGAAGCATCAGACTTCCAAATTCCCACTGACCCCTGGGTGCACAAACCAGGGAGCCTGCAATATACGATGTACCAGGCATCACAGCCTAGTCATGCCTGGTACTCTTTTTCACACTGTTGGAGATTCAGCATGGATCATGTGGAGGGGAAAAAAGGCTATTGTCCAGCTTGGCTGCAGCTGCAGGATGAATACAAGGGGGATGGACCGGGGGCTGCACAGCCACTGGGGTCTCCCATGCTCCCAGACATGCGTGGGGCTAATGCGCATGGATGTGTGGTAACACAGAGCAGGTTTCCACACCTTCCCCTCCTCAGTCTGTACAACAAAGGACAAGCCTGACTTCAGACACATAGCAACACAGAGGGTGGGGAAAAAGAGATAATCTTGAAAGGCTGTAGAGTAAAATGTGTCTAATATAGAAGATTGATGTGCAGTGGGGAAAAGGCGAATATAGGACTGCGATTTTTCTTGTCTTTAGAATCACACTGAAATTATTATAAGTAGGTATACCGCGTGTAAGATCCAGGCAAATGATCTCACTTCTGAAGGGTTTTTCTGTTTGTTTGTTTTGGGTTTGGTTTTTTTCATAAATGAGATGGTTTCTGTGCTAGAGAAGCCACTTTGAAGTTAATCAAACTGTATATAAAAGGCTGGCACATGTTTCATTTTAATATGTTATGCTATTCTGTATTTACAATACTTCACATACAGCAGGCAGGATGCTGATCTCTTCTCTACCAGCACATATCCAGAATAACTCCACCAGCTTTGATGTCAACACATGGCAGTGGCAATTTGACAGTGCAGTGTGCTCATTTATTTACCAGCCATCACCTACTAACAGCTGGTCACTTCTAAGATATTGCTTAGCCTTAAGAGCAGCAGGGCCATCCCAGTCAATTCTGTGTCCCTGGGCCCAGGCTTTGCACATGTGCAATGCTGTACACATGCTGTACACCTCTGATGGGACTTCTGTGCCTACACAGAGATGCTCTGCCAGCTTCTCAGCAAGAGCTGCTTCTGGGTACCTCAGCCTGAGCCACTCTACCCATACCAGGCTCACTGTCCCTGCTTGCTATGGCAGATACAACCATCATCAAAGCAAAAGCTAAGCACATGCTGTAGTGCAACCTTCAGACTTTTGGGTGGGGTTTTTTGCGGGGGAGGGTATACATGGAGGTAAGATGGCACCAAATAGAAGAGGCTCCTTACCAAAGAAGAAGAGATTTTAATGCAGCAGACAGCTAAATGCATATTATCCTGGTTCAAAAGGCCATTATTGTCTGAAGCCCTTAAATTCTGAAGAGCAGGGATCAGTCAGCTCTTCAGAAATCTCAAAGTCAGTTCACAGCCTGTGAGACCCCCTTTTAAAAAATTCAGGCAGATGGATTTTCTCTGCCCTGTATCCTAGATTTTTCTGAACCTCTTCTGGCAGCTCAGTGTAGTCTCAGAATAGCATCACAAAGTGGAAATTCAGCACTGTTTCTTATTTCATGAATAAAGATTTGACAAGTGATGTAGATATTAAGATCAAATCCAGTCTCATCATGATTCTTTCATGAATTTTCTGACCCGACTGCTAGTAAACTTTGTCTGAGTATGCAATTAACTAATGCCTGCTCAAGGGATGGGATTAATAAATTAATATATATCAGTGCAATGTCTTTAGAAAGCAGTGCCCGGTCTCACACTGATGTGATTGGCTCTGGACAATAAGACAGTGGCAATGTTTTTTTCTGACAGAAGAAAGACTGCTCTGTAAATCAGTTTCATTCTAGTGCACCAAATGCTCCCTGCCTCCTCTTGCATCCACTGAAGAGCAAGTTCTTTTACATAACTCAATAAATGAAAGATCTGGCCAGTATTTTGGAATCCAAACATTTCATTTATTTTCTTTTAGTCCAAAAACATGTCACAGAAGCTGTAGTTGCTGTGAATCAGTGTGTTACTATGAGATATGAAGCATATGTGCCTGTGCCTTGAAAGAAAGCACCACTTCTTTGTAGATGTTTTCGTTTTGCGCGTTAAAGTGTTTAAAAAAAATTAATGCATTAAATATAAAAGGTAAACACCACTTATCAATAAAACACAATATGATCATCCATTTTGACAGCCAAGTGATGTCTCTTATTCATAGGAAGATTGCTGTATGCATCCAACTTTTTTTTATTATTGCATTCCCAGCATGGCCATTTGGGGCAGGAACGTGAAACCCAGGGAAAAGAAGACATCTGGGTTTTAGCAAATTACATGAAAAGCTTTACTACATTGGTACTGAATAAGGAATCATACCACTGAAGAGTCTATTAATGGGCTCTTTCCAGTGAGAGAAAACAAGTCCATAAGACAGTGATTATAGAAATAGGAGAAAAGGACAAATACTATGGTCTTACCATGGTTCAAATTTATCATGAAAAATGAACAGACTGTCTTCTCTCTTAAAAGGAAAGGAAAAAAGGTGCCCATAAATGCAGGAGTATGAAAATGTTCCTTTCCAGGATCCCAGTCCATAAAAGCATGACTGCTGGGTATAAAAATCAAAATTGCATAGAGTGACATGGCACAAACGTAGGAAATTCCATCATCAGCCTCCTGGGATATCATTACCCTAATGGAGGACAAGATCAAGATGGTCTGGATAGTTTTTTTTGGAGCTGTACTCATGGCATCCATCCAACAGCTCCAGCATTACCCAGGATGCAAATTAAAGGGGAGCTGTCAAATATCTTATGGAATCTTAAACCATCGTTTCGTGTTAAAAGTCTATACCTATACAAAGTAAACTGTACATCACTTTTGTTTTGAATGCTGTTCTACACATATATCAAGCATGCAGACAGCCTTAAACCACATTTTAGCTAGCTCATCCATCACTAGCATATCCATTTTTGAGGGTTTCTTTTGGTTCAGTTGAAAAGAAGGAATAATAATTATGAAGGATTTAAGTGAAGCAAAATGATGTCCATGGCATATGCCCCTTTTTTCAGTAAGTGCAGTCTAAACAAAAGAAGGAATAGAATATTTCTTCAATATTTATATTGCTACAATAACATAAATTCTGTATTCTGTTCTATAAATGCATTAACAACAGAAAGAGGGCTAAGGAGAATCTCCATTCTCTTTTGGATGTGGGGGGAAAGAGTTACAGCTTGAATCCTGTGTTCAGTTTTGGGCCACTCACTAGAAGAAAAGACATGGAAGTGCTGGAGCATATCCGGAGACGGGCAATGAAGCTGGGGAAGAGTCTGGAGCACAAGTCCTATGAGGAGCAGCTGAGGGAGCTGGGGGTGTTTAGCCCAGAGAAAAGGTGGGTCCGGTTTGGGATGGGGTGCGAGATGTGGCTTACCACACTCTACAACTACCTAAAAGGACGTTGCAGGGAGGTGAGGTTCAGTCTCTTCTTCTAAGTAACAAGTGACAGGACAAGAGGAAACGGCCTCAGGTTTTACCAGGGGAGGTTTAGATTGTATACTAGGAAAAATTTCTGCACTGAAAGGGCTGTCAAGACTGGAACAGGCTCCCCAGGGTAGTGGATGAGTCACCATCCCTGGAGATATTTAAGATGTGTAGATGTGGCACTTAGAGAGGTATGCAGTTTAGCTGAGGACTTCAGAGCATTGGACTTGATCATCCTAAAGGTCTTTTTCAACCGAAACAATTCTGTCATTCTATGAACATTCTATGTATTTTCCAGTTTCAGGTGTATTTTTCAGCAATTAGATGTAGACTACTAAATTGATATTCTGGATATCATGTGTCCTGATTACCAAATACCATGCTTGGACATATGCTTGGATTATTATACATTCTGTCTCAGACTGGAAAATACAAGTGAGCAAACATGCATTTAAAACAACATAGAAACCATCTTTATTATTTAAAAAAACATTTCAGTTAATGTCCCTTTGCAATGTCCCTGCCAAACCATTTCCATCTGAAGCAAAATAATTGCATTGATCACCATGGCATCACTCTTATTCTCACTAATGGACCTGGAAATAGCTCTGGTCCTCATCTACAGATGTGCTTACCCAAGCCTGCAGTAACTGTTTCAGAGCCTCAAATCTGTTATTTCACCAAAGCTGATTCTTAGTCAAAAGTTAATTAGTGAAAGAGATTGCTGTGCTTTGATTAGGAAAAAATAATACCCAGTAACTGAAATAATCCAGGATAAGAGATCAGAGTTAGAGATATTATTCCTTCTCTTTGGGGGATGAAAGAGTCCATGACAATACAAAACAAGAGGCTGTATGGCTCTTACTTTCCTCATGTCTTTTCCTGTCCATTTTGGTGGAATTTGGCACGTGGCTATCCTTTGAGTTCAAGATGCTACAAAAACATTATCAAAAAGAGATATACGGCCCCAAACAGAATACTCCCAAGTGAAGGGTCTTATGCACTTATTTTTTGGATGGGAGTGCACAGATTTGACATTTTTTTAGCATGTTGGGGGATTTGCATGCAACCCAAGACTTTGTCCAGAGTATTAATCATTACATAATGGTTGGGTTTGGAAAGGATGTTAAAGATCAAACTTAGTTCCAACCCTCCTACTTTGGGTAGAAACACCTTTCACTAGACCAGGTTGCTCAAAGCCCCATCCAGCCTGGCCTTGAACACTTCATGAACGTGCATCTTTATTGCTGCTGAGTATCAATGAGTCGTGCCATGTCAAAGCTGTGCTGTGCCTCCTTAGGTATAGAGTGAGGGTCACATCCTGTTGTGGGGCTGCTCAATGGGAAGTAGTGCAAGACCAATGACATTGTTGTGTGCGTTGTACAGGCTGTGTGCTTCACCAAAAAGATGTTATAATGGCTCTTTCTATTCTAGCTGCAATAATGCAAATAAAACCATTCAGTCCAAAAGTGTTCGTGAGCTGTGAAGATGCATGATACTGGGTTTCAGGGAATAATACAACAGTGTTGGGCTACAGTTTCTAATGTTAATTTCTAATGGGGACTGTTGAAAATAAGACAATAGTAAACTATTAGAAAATAGTAAACTATTTTCAGAGTGCAGTAAATTATGAGAATTGTTCTGGCTACAGAGAAAACAAGGAACAAACGTTGCTATCAGGTTCTGCAAATGTTCTTTGTCTCTGTGAATGTTCTTTGTCAAAACTCATGGTTTGAATTACCAGGCAAGCCTCTTTTATAGTGACCTTGATGTCAGGATTGCTTTGATTTTTCTCATGTGTTGAAATAAACAGATAATATTCCTTTCTGCTAGTAACTACAGGGAAGCTCTTAGCTGCTGGTATCAGGCTTCTCAAAAATCCCTTTGTCCAAATTCTGCCATGGAAAGATGACACTGACTTTAAAAAAGTAATTTGAAAAATAACTGTTTATTTTAATTTGGTAATCTTTACTCTTTTATGCTGAATTTTTTCTGAAAATTTATGCTAATTATTTGGCTTTTACTATTTCTGCATCACTCTGAATGTAGTATTTCTGTTCTCCACTTATTGGTGACCTTACCCTTAGCCTGATTTCTATTTTGCCAGCTTGACACTCTATGTTCAGAAGAAACTGAGGGCTACTTGTCCAATCTCTGATCAATACTCTGGTGAAGGTGATAAAATTTACCACTGTTGTAGCACTACTAGCAGTTTTTTTACCAATGTTGAATTCAACTAACAGCACTGAAAATTCATGACATTTGAAAAATCCAAGGGAAATGGCTAAAGAAATTGGCTCTTGTAGGTGAAAATCTGTAACTCATGGCAAAGTCTTTTTGTCACCCGAAGTATAAGATAATAGGATTTAAATTAGGGTACACCTAGATGCATTCACCTTAACAGTTCATTTCACAAGGGTGGATATGCGATCTTTGTATGGACACAGATATTAAGTTGGTTCCTGTGTGATAAATACAGTGCAGGAAAAAGAGTTGGGAGACAATGATAGTTTGTAGCTCATCAAATATTTACATTTCTCAAGACTACAAAACCAGTGATTCACCGTATTGTACATCAGAAAAGAGCAGGGGCCTGGCTTGTTACACCTTCCAGGCAGTAAGTGGATGCCGACAGTAATCAGCAGTTGGTGGGGAGCTTCTGAGCATGCCTAGTGGAGAGGCTTATTTTTTTCAAAGCCCAGTTTCTATCTTGAGAGAAGGAGGGAGCCGAGTTGTGCTGCATCACTCTCCTTGCAATCTGTTCTAGCACAACTCCCTGTGCTGTGTGAGGGAGTTCAGCCATCTCCAGCATTGCCTTTGGATAAGAGATAGGACTAATCAAGTCTGAGGACTCAAAGCACTACAACAGAAAGAAGTGAAAATATTGATGAGTTTTTAGGAGGCGAAGAAAAGGAATTTTGTAATAGATAGTATACTGTTTTGTACAAGACTGATGCTGGAATGCAAAATTAACCTATTTTTATAACAAGATATGCGCCAGAAGTCTCAAGGCCCCCCATTTCTCTGGTCCAGATAAAATGCAAGAAAAACAAACAATGCAAAGGAAATCTTGAATGCCGCTGTTAGAGAAAAGCAACTTTCCTTACCTACATCAAAGAGACTACTCTCTGTCTAGCTGAGCTGATTGTTAGCTTTGCTTTATCGTCACTGCTGAGCCTTCAGTTGGATGGGGTCCTAGCGCTAAAAGCCTGAAACTTCCAGAGAAGGAGCACATTTGGCAGCAGTTGCTGATGGTATAGCACCTTTCAAGGCAACTTGCTTATAAGCAATCAAACTGGAAATTTCTTCAGAGCCAGGTGGTGCAGACTGTACCTGTCTTCTGCAGCCACCTGCAGAGCTCTGGTTTTAAACCAGCTTTTAAGCTCATCACCAAGGAGAGTAGCACAGCAGGAAAATCTTCGTTTGTCTTTTTTTTTTCCAACCCATTCTCATATTATGTTTCATGGATAGCGTTTTCCCTTGGGGTTACAATAGCAAATTAAAAGTTAAAGCAGGGTGTTTTGTTTGTGCTCTCCAGTGTTACACATTGTGGCAAATGTTTTGATAACAAAGAGAAATCACATTGGGCTGGCAACAGTATAGTTACAGGCTGCATTTCTTTTAAGCTGTCAGGGAAGCAAGAAGCAGCATAGCTATTCATGCCAGGTCCAAAGCTGGGAAAAGGAGAGTTGTGATAGCTCCACTTATCTTGTCCAGCTCTGCTCTTGGAAACAGGGTTCATAAGCCTCTGCTGACAGTGTTACTACAGAGATGATGCCCTTTGCCATTTGCCCTTTTGCTGCTGTCAGCAACTTCCACGTATGAAGCTTGCCCAAAGATTTCTGCTAAGGGTTTTCTGTAAGATGGAGAGTTTATAAGGCATTTAAATATACATTCAGACACTCTCCTGAGTAATTGTTAGACACTCTCCTGAGTAATCGTTACATGGAAGTTTTCCAGGTTCGTGATTTCCCAAACATCTTCTATGATTTTTTCTCTCACATGATTGATTTAAATGACAGGTTAATACTGTAGACCTCCAACCTGTGTACGGGCTCACAAACTCTATGCCTGCAGCACTTACCTATTTTTCCTACAGCCCAGATATTGATCAGTTATGCCAGTTTTTGTATTTTTTAAATGACAGACTCTACGGTCACGGGTGTGACATAATCAAACGGCATCTTCTGTCATGACGTGGTCCCTCTGCTGTAATCCACCAGACCAAGGCTTGTGCAAGAGCAAGCCACAGTTAGACAGCACCTAAACCAGCCTACCACTCAGCCAGACAACTGAAATTATCACTGCATGTTGTAAATTCCCTCTTGTGTTACAGTAAATGGCAAAGACTTGAGGAATTTGAGCTGTGCTTCTAGCTGGCTTTCTAAGAGCGTGGGACTGTCATGACCACACTGTCTGTCTGAATTTTGTGTTAATACATTTTCTGAATTGTCATTCTGAAATGTTGAGAAAGTAGTACAAAATTATGTTCCAGAGGCATCACTCAAGGTAAAACTGCTTAAAGGTCCTTGACTTATTAAGAACAGAAAATCAATTTTCCTTCCAACTCCTCACTGGACAGGTAAGCTGAGATGAAGCTCAGCAATAAAACCACTGAAGAAGTGACAAAGTGTTCATGCTCCTCAGTTCAGTTACAGTTCTTGTACCAACTAGGACAGGGTTAATTTCTGCAGTAGCCAGGAAGGGGCACGTCTAGGACCTGGGGGTTATTCTATATCACCTCACTATTGCTGTCATTGCCAGGGGCAGGGGAAGGGACTCACTTCTGAGGAGAAGGGGTTCTTTCCTGTTGAGGAACATGGCAGAGGAGCAATGGGGTAATAATGTTAGCTCCAAGCCAGAGGGAGCGGTTGGGTGGCACCAGTTACAAGCTGCATGGAGCAGTCGGAATGGCATGGCTGTGGTCAGGTCAAGCTCTGCAATGAGCATTTTGCAAGTGAATCACTCCCTCTTCAGTACACTTTTGCTATTAATATTCTTGCTGCCAGTGTTTCTTTTCTTATCTCATTGCTGTTTCCAGTAAATGACCTTTACCTTTTGTGCCTTCAATTCTCCTCTCCATTCAGTGCAGGAGAGGGGGAGGAGGAAGGGGAGCAAGCAAGCAACAACATGGTTTAGGGAGTCTCAGTGGAAGCACTAAATTGGGGAGCACCACTCATAAATCACAACACGCACTAATGATAGTCAGTATCTTCTAAGAAACAATGAGTTGTCATCAGCTGAGCAACCAAAACTACTTCAGCCTTCATGCAAAACTACTAACTCAGTTACTTTCCATATCCAATACAAAATTTTAACATGATAGGCTTAAATTATTATTTTCAAGTAGCTTTTTTTTTTTTTGGCATCTAATTTAATGTCCTGAACGGTTCAGCATCCTCAGTTCCCACTAAAACAAGCAGAGAAAAAGGGATGCTCCTGCACAGAGTGCTTTTCACAGCACCCCAGTTAGGCTTTTGCTCTGAACACCATCTCATTCTCTCCTGACAATACAGGGAACAGACATTAGGAAGGAATTATTAGCAATATATCAAAAAATTTCCATCCTAAACTAGAAACCCAGGTTTAGTGTCTTTCTTAGAGAACACGACTATTCCCAATACTCATGGTGCATTTTCAAACTTGTCATGGCTATTGTTGAAAAATCCTGGTGTGTTTGTTACCTAATGTGCACGGTATGCAATGCTAAGTAGCAATACAAAAGGACAGACCATTGTGTTCTTAAGGTTGCAGTGAAGACAAGAGATGCAGTTATTGTGGTCTGGACTAGAGAAATGCTACAAAGTTTAACCTGGCAGTATCCTGAAGCTGTAAAACCACCACACAAGAATTATCATCCCAGTAAAACAACTGTGATTTTTGCTGTGATTTCATCATGCCCCAGGTTAGTTCCAGTGTGAGCAAAGGTTGGAAAGTTAGGCAAACAAATCTGAAAATCAAGGCAGTAATTGCTTAAACTGGACATCAGAGGATGAAGTGTCCTGACTGAGGATTTCCCATTTTCTGGAAATGTAACCTTTTAAAACAGGTTAAGTAATTTGATAGCAAAAAATTTAAGTATTAAAAAAAAAACCAACAAAACCCAACAACAACAAAAAAACAAACAAAAAACAAACAAAAAAAACCAACCAAAAAAACAAACTAGAAAGTACTCAGATAAATTTACACATATTATATTTACAGCTATGAAAAGTTAAGCACATTTACAACATGTGGCTCATGCACACCTTATTCCTTAGGCATATCCTATACCTACCCAAAGATGCTGCTTTTTTCTTCCCCTTCCTCCTGAAGCCTGAAACACCTGCAGCCAGCCTTAGCTTGTAACAGCACCCACAGCTGCATTTGGGGCTCTGCCTGCTGACTAAAGGCCTGTTGTTAAGCCTTGGGCCATGTGTTTAGCTCCATCAGTCATTAAGGCAGCAGCAATGTTCACTCTTGGTCATTATCACTTAACTCAATATCAGTCTAGTTACTCAGGAGATGAAATCTTCCCAGCGTGATTAGTGTGTGATAACTGCAGATCAGCAAGCCCATCACATCATTCCCTAACACTATCCATGATAGGTGTAAAAATAATTCTCCCAGGTGGTTCAAAGCAGTTGGCTGTGTGCCTAACAACTCACTGAGGCATTGTGGGATTGCATAATAAAATACTACTTGTCATGTAGTATTTTAATTACTGTTATCAGCTTCCAGAATTTCAGTAAACTGGGCGTACTACATAATGACTTTATACTAAGCCAGAGGCATTGTATCACATGTAAAAAGAGAGCTATGCTGCTATATTGTACCGGAGATACTATTACAGAGTAAACTTTTTACTCTCTCAGGAAAACATAAAAAAGTGAGTTTAAGGTAGACTTTTCTTCAGCATGCCTGGATCTTAGAGTCTGTGAGAATCATAAACACTCAATACAATAAACTCCTTTAGTAACATTATCACAGCATGCTTAGAATTTATCTGGAGAGTAGATAATACGACCCCTCAGGTTAGGTGACTGCAAAAGGAGAATGATCATCCTCTCAGGTTACATAATCTCACCTTCCCTGCCTTGCATATGGACATCTCCCTGCTTTTTCAATCAATGACATCAAGAGTATAAATGCTTAAGGTAAAAACCCTCAACTGAATAACATTAGCAGAAAATTCCTTAAAATCAAAATACACATATAGGAAATTAAGCAGAAGAAAATTAATGTAAACAAAAATCCAGAGAAGAAACAATTCTTACTTTGCTGTTCTTGAAGAATTTACATCCACTTTTTCAAACAGCCTTCCAAAACCAAGAAAATCTGTGGTTTACAAATGAGAAAACAGGAGAACAATGAAGGCCAACTATATGATTTAATATTAATACATCTATGTGACAAAGCTAAAATACATGGTTTCCCTTGGCAGGTGGGCTCCTTTCATTCTTTCAGAATTACCTAAACTTACACTGCAGACTAAAATAATGTTTTATCAATTTTTACTGCCAATAACAGTAGAGGACAAATGCAGTTCTTGGAAGATCAGCTGGTTTTATTCTGGTTTATTTATCATAAAGAGAACTGTTAATTAAATACTCAGTGCCAAATATCACTATAGATGCATCAACTCAAAATAACCCAGGCTGGCTTTCAGTATTTATTAGATTCTGGTGTATGTTTTCCTGCTCATGCTCAGAAAAAAACCCCAAAAAACAAAACAACCAAAACAAACCAACAAAAACAACAAAACAAATAAACAAATCCCCAAAACCACAACCAACGAACCAACCAACAACAAAAACCCCCAAGTAAAACAGAACAAAAACCCTAGGAAAAACTTTTAAATGGGAATTTATGCTGAAGTCACTGAAATACAATTCTCATGGAATGAAAATGTTAGTGGCTACCCTGGTCAGACAGCAAGGCAGCACCAGTTTGGGGACATGTTAGACACCTGTCCTTAGTCCTTCTGCACTCACTGCTGCTGCAGTAGTGGATGTACCAGCTAAGCCACCAGTGGCACAACGCAGAAATAGAGGGAGGCAGGGGTCTGCAAGCAATTTTGAGAAATCTCTCCCCAAAGATGTGCAGTTCATGAAGATCACAGTGCACTCAGTACAGAAATGCTTACTCACAAGAGCATCCCATTAGCTTTTGGCCTTGGACCCAGAGCACGCTGGCACTGCTTGAGGAGAAGCTGACGAGCGGCACGCTGTATAGCAACCCTGTGACGTGATGGTCTGCCCTTGCCTGGGACAAACAGTTCTGTTGGTTACAGCAGGGGCTTCAGTGTCCTTTGCAGGCGTGTGAGAATCTTTGGGTACCCTCTCAGTGCTGACTGCATGGCCAGTGCTCTGCTCCATGGGGAACACAGACAATCACAGACTGCAAGAAATCACTCTACTTGTTAGAGGGGATGCCAGTGCGCACCTTGTCTTACCCTTTGTGTAATTCCCTGGGTTTTGCAGGGCTGAAGGGGAATTGTACCAGAACCAGTCTTCTTCCTCTTCTTCCCCAAATGATGAATTAACACGCTGTTACTTGCAAGAAGAATGCGTGGGAAGAGAAGTAATCATGTTTAATGTTTGTTTCAATATCTACTGTATCTGTCCCAGTCTCTTCCTACATCAGCTCATACTTTATTTTTGTAATTACTTTCCAATTTCAATTGACAATGTCATGGCCCTCTTGCTAGTCACCCCTTTGCTCTGACTCTACTTTTCCTCCCGTGTCGACAGCCTGAAAGGAGGTGCTCACGTGTTTTAACATTAATTTCCACAGTATCTGAGGCATCTTTTTCAGCCAAAATAAACATGACTCTTTCTTGATTTCATGTTGTTCTTATTCAGAAACCTTTTCTCCTAAAAAATATTTCACAGCCTTGATATTTACCCCTTTTATGTGCTGGATGCTAGCAGAACATGGGCTTTGCCTGCCAGCAATTCCCTGCGGAGCCAGACTGCCATGCTAGCCCCCTAACTGGGCTTTCTGCAAAGCCAATGGCAAAAAAATCTTACCATCAACCTTGATCATCCTTGGGGCATAAAACCAAAACCTAGACTTCAGAAAATATTTCTGAGAGAGAAAATAACTCCCTGTCCATTTTATTATAACTTCATCAGTGTCCTTTGCACTTCATCTCTGTCAGGTTTCACCCCAGCTGGCAACAAAGCTCCACACACCTGCTCATTCACTCCCTCACCAGCAGGATGGGGGAAAAAATTGGAAGGGTAAAAGCAAGAAAACTCATGCATTGAGATGAAGACAATTTAATAGGTAAAGCAAAAGCCTCATAAACCAGCAAAGAAAAACAAGGAATTAATTCACTGCTTTTCATGGGCAAGCTGTCTTCAAGAAAAGCAGTGCTCCATCATGTGTAATGGCAACTTGGGAAGACAAATGCCATGATTTTGAACATACCCCCATTCCTTCATCTTCCCCTAGCTTTCTAAGCTGAGCAGCTGCCATATGGTCTGGGATATCCCTGTGGTCAGTTGGGGTCAGCTATCCCAGCTGTGACCCCTCCCAAGTCCTTGTACACCCCAGCCCCCTCACTGGTGGGGTGGTGTGAGGAGCAGAAAAGGCTTTGGCAGAAAGCACTGCTCAGCAATAATAAAAATATCTCTATATTGTCAACACTGTTTTCAGCAGAAATCCAAAACACAGCCCCATAGCAGCTACTGTGAAAAAAATTAACTCTATCCCTGCCAAAACCAGCACAGTCTCCCAATCTTTCCTTCCATTCACTCCTCTTCTCAGTACTTTGCACTCTAAGGTGGCTTTAGCAATTTTTGTCTAGATGGAGATTTACCTTCTACCACAGCTTTAATTTAGTTTTCTCTGAAAGTGGCCATGGACAGCTGTTTTATGCTCCCTACTGAGTTTGTTACTATCAAATCAGATTGAGACACTAACTGAACCCGAGGAAAATGACGTGGCCAAACTGGAAGACTGCGCCTTTAGCTTGAGATGTCAAAAAAGCAAGAGGTAATCAGTAACTCCTCTGGAAATAAGCAAAAGTTTTCATTGAAGGAATCATCTATAATGACTTTAATGCTGTTAAAAATACAATGTGTAAATGCAGGAATATAGCAATGAACAATTTTATGACCCATGGGACATAGGGATTTGTTTGAGTGCTTTCTCTCAGTGATGACAAAATCTACTGTGACTGAACCTACTCAACACAAATCCTCCAAAGAAAACATACAGAGCTTGTGGTAAGGATATCCAGATAAATAAAACTGTTCCCTCAATTTATTAGTGGACCTATTTCCTATTACAGAGTAGGAACATTGTGGTTTGTGGAACCGGGATTTTCTCAGGGAAATATGAAAACACAGCTCTGATTATGTGTTGCTAAAATCCAGTGCCTTTGTATTACTCAAAAATGGAGATTACATTCTATCTATGCAATGCATTTCCATGACTTGAAAAGCACATATTCATTCATGCCTTTTCACAAAACTGAGTGCAATGGCACTTTGTGTTATCTCAGAAATAGCAACATTTCTGTGCTGCTGTGCAAAAAGATATTCCTGCTTGTAAAAAGTAGTATTTCCAGTATTACTGGGAGGAGAAAGAGGTTTTTCCTGTATCATTTATGTGATATACATAAATATATACTATTGTTCCACATAATGACTATATAATAGCTGCTATATCAAAAGTATGCCTGCAGGGTGACTGCAGTAAAGTAAGTCAGGCTAATAAAAATCTTGCTTTCCTTGAGCTTTGAAGAATAACTGTACCCTTTCAAATTTGGAATTCAAAATGTTTATGGAATCAGCATAAGGAGAAGTTGGAAAAAAACCTACAATCAAAGAAGTTCAATCTATCTTGGGGAAACCTGAATGGAATATTTAATAGAATCATAGGATAACCTAACTTGGAAAGGACCCACAAGAATCATTGAATCCAACTCCTGGCTCGGCACAGGACAACCCCAAAAATCAGACTATGAATATTTGGAGAAGAACACTAAAAAAATGCTCCTTTTCTGCATTTTGTAATGTACTTGGTAATGGATCCATATGCTTGCATTGGAAATCATACTTTCCAGCAATTGCTCCACCGTTGTGGCTCTAGTGGCTTTGCAAATAATGAGAAAGAACAAAATTTCTCCATATTTCAGAAATATAACACCACTCTAGAATTACCCAAAGAGGTTATAATGCAACTTCTGGCAAGCAGGATACCTGACAAAAAATCAGGACAACTTCTAGGAGGAAATCATGGCAGACCCTGTCTGCCCCATGGCTCGGTTCCAGCTCCACAAGGACTCTTGGGGCACTGCCTTGGCAAGACTAGAAGGCACACCCTTGGGCACAAAGCAAACACTGATGGTGAACCCTTGTATCAGAATGCACAGTGCTGGTGGCCTCTGCCCACTCCCAAAACAGGGGCACTTCAGCAAAATGCTCAGCTTACTGGCCTCTCTGGGCACCCCTACTGTACACCCTCCACCCAGGCCTTTCAGTAAATTCTGCAGTGCAACTCTTAGTCAGCACATCCCAACCTACTGCAAAATACCAATGACTAGGAATGACTTATTAATTTAAAGAGCACCCTTAAATCATTTTTACGTTGTGTCAGCCTATTGGACTGCATGGGACAGACAAATAAATAAAAACAGAAAACAAAGGGAAACAATCAAACAAACAAAAAAGCCAAAATGATGCTGCAAAACTGTACAAATAGTAATGTTGCTATTAAGCCGAAATAATAAAGTGCACAAAAGGGGAAAGGAACCAGATGGTCAGTCGTGTAGGTGGCCTGAATGAGCAACTCTGGAATTTGTTTTGAGATACATATAAAATTAAGTTAACCATTTCTACTTTTATGCTGTTTGAGTACCAAGTTCTATTGAGAAAATATGAGATATTGTGGTAGTTGAAACAGTTAAAAGACTGGATGATTGTTACAGCAAGACTAAAGGCTACATCAATAGGATGGCTAAATCCCGGTTAGGCAACATCAGAGTCACAAGCTATTCTTTTAGGAATCGGAGTCATTGTAGCTTTCCACATAATAAGAGAGGTAGAATGAAAGGCTCTATCAAGATCCTTGCATGCACAAAAAGTCCTGGGCAAGCGTGCAAAATGATGCACTACTCTGGTTGCAGCTATGCAATACATGAAATTGCTGTAGCCTTGAAGAGTTGTGACGACTCCAGCGTAGGATCAGGGTGTGTTGGACCTTTCTAGTAGGAAGATGGAGCAGTTCCCCAGATTCTGGGTACAGAAGCCGGTCAGTGCACCGTATGAAATGATGCTTACCTAGATTTCTTGCTTCCTATTCTCTATGTAGTAGCAATATGTCATTTCTATTGTAGTGTGCCTGAGAGAACAGGACCCCTGTAAAATAATAATAATAATAATAATAATAATCATCATCATCATCATCATCATCCAATTTAAAATCCTACAGAACTAGCACAGCTAGCAGGCAGCCTCTGAAAAGCATTGTAAGGCACATCTTAAAACTACATGCAAATACGATGTTAAATATCTACTTGCTGTTTGGTTCCCAGAGGCAGCTTTAGACAATTCAGCTTGGAGAGAAAACAAAAAAAACCCCAACCCACCCTGTTCTTTAGAGCACCTCCATGTGCTTTTGCCACCTGAGTGTCTAGGATGGAGCAGCACGTGGCCAACAGCCCGCTGACATTTTTTCCTCTGTGCTTGTAGTGAGTTAAGGGACTAGCACTTCGGCTGATGGTCCTCCAGCATGGCCATGGACAGTGTGTGCTGGCAGGGCAGACAGGTTTGGGGCAGCCTGTGGCCAGGCTGAACGTGGGTGTCACGGCAGCCAACAGCCCAGTGCAGGAACTCGCAGCTTCCAGCTGACCCCGGACTGGGCAGATGACAGTGCACGCACAGTCACTCTAAACCCGTGGCTTGATTTGCCTCCCCTCCCAAGTTAAGACTGAGCTCTGAAATTGGCTTGAAAGGATGCACGTGTGGGTTCTTCAGGTCGGTGTGATAGGACATAAATTGTATTTTACCCCTAGAACCCAAATGAAATTCTGTAACTTGCAGTCCTTCAATAAGAATTAAAAATCTAACAAACTCACCTCCTGAAACCCTAACTATATCCCACATCAACAGACCATCCTCTCTCTTGTTCAGAAGAACTAAATACTGAGCTCAAAGGAAGCTCAAAACTACTGCCTGATGCCAACCACTTTGTCTTACCATTGTTTTTGCAGCTGATGATGCTTTAATTATCAATCCAGCTTTGTGGTACAATGGGTACCATTGCCTTCAATGCTTTTATTATCATTTATTGCTGAATTTTAAGCATCATCCTAATTAGTAAACATGATCTAATTACTTAAAACTGCTCTATTTTCCCTCCAACAGTGGAGAAGCAATCATTTTATTTTCATGAAAAGCTACATGTTCTTTTCATAGCAAATGTCAGGATAAAATTATGCAAAATAATTATTTTTTGTCTTTTTTTAATAGTCCAGTGGGAAATATTTTTCTTTTTCTTTCTCATTGCAGTTAAATAAAGTACTTTTTTTCTTTTTTTACTTCTATTTTTTTTTTCCACTGAAGAAAAAGAGGGAATTACTCTGATAAAAAATAATTAATTTTTCCACTGGGAACTAAGGCAAAATGTTACTCGGTGTTATTTTTCTCTCACTTCAAGACAGAAAGCTAAAAGTGAGAGAAAATGTTATTTTTAAAAGCAGTAGTGTTGCTTTCTTCACTTTTTTTTTTTTTATCTTTAACTTCCCCTTTTCTGTAGAGAAAGTGTAAGGAGTGGGGAACAGATGAAATACCAATTGAAATGGATATTTCACCATAAGCAAATATGAGCTTTCTTTCCTTTGCAATTTAAAAAGTAATCATTAAAATTGAAGCAATAGATTTAAAATACCTGAAATTAATGTTGGTCAAGTAATTTTTATTTTGCATGTAGTTAAAAATAAAGCCTGCCATCCTAAAACATGAAGTATTTCCCATCTTAAAGAGTCTCTCATGGAGTCCACGTCTCTGTCTGCTCATCCAGGTACAACTCTCTCTGGTGACCCTGGCTATTTCTGTATCACTGCTGGAGGAGGAGCTCCACTGGCAGCACCAGCTTGAGGATGTTAGAGATGAAGATGCTTCCCTACCCAAAATGTGGGGGGAAGGCAAGAGGAGTTCTCTTCAGGAACCACATATCCAGGTGTTTGCAGGGAAGGGCTCATGACTGATCACACCATGGCCAGCAGCAGCAGGGGGACACTTTTGCACTGCTGGGGTCAGGGTGACATGCTGACTGTCCCTCTGCACCTGCACTGCTGCTGCACGCTCTGCTGAGTTGCCCCTAAGGAGCAATGCATGGAGGAGACTCTGGGAGGTGAAGGCTGGATCACATGGGGATGGTAGAGCTTCTGATTGCAGGAAATGGGGGATGAGGTGGAGTGGGGATATTGAGAATGTTGTTCACATTGAGAAGGCATCAGGTAAGGTACAAAATGTTATAGGTATTATCTGCTATAGTATTGGTTGCATATTCTTGACTTCATCATGTATCAGAAACACTTTCACAGTGACAGACCACCACTGTTGGTGGTCTCTACCCATGGAGACATTCAAACCCCACTGAACACAGCTCTCAGAAACCTACTCTAGGTGGTTCTGCTTGAGCAGGGGAATTAGACAAAATTATTTTCAGAGGTCCCTTCCAACCAGCCATTCTGTGAATCTGTCACCTCAGGCATAGGCAGGCAAATCTCCATCTCTAGAAGCTAGGCCTTCCTGCCCATCCTTAAGAAATCCTACCCACGTGAGGAACCCCCTTCATGACACATTGTGCAATCCTCAGACTGGCGTTTCTCTCAGTGAAGACAGCCTTCTGAAACACTTCACTTTCAGTAAAGTTCTTAAATTCAAAGAATCACAGAATATCCTGAGTTGGA
Source organism: Ifrita kowaldi (assembly GCA_013398055.1). Classification (NCBI taxonomy): domain Eukaryota; kingdom Metazoa; phylum Chordata; class Aves; order Passeriformes; family Cinclosomatidae; genus Ifrita; species Ifrita kowaldi. Next base: position 142,309 of record VZRS01001512.1, read on the forward strand.
AGCGATCCATAAGGATCATTGAAGTCCAAATTCTGGCACAGGATACCCCCAAGAATCACACCATGTGCCTGAGAGTGCAGTCCAAATGTTTCTTGAACTCTGTCAGGCTGGTGCTGAGACCACTTCCCTGGGGAGCCTCTTCCAGTGCTCAGTCACCCTCTGGGTGAAGAACCTTTTCCTTATATCAAACCTAAACCTCCCTTGACATAACTTCAGGCTGTTCCCTCAGGTTCTGTCACTGGTCACCAGAGAGAAGAGATCAGTGACTCCCTCTCCTCTTCCCCTCACAAGGAAGTTGCAGACTGCAATGTTTCCCCTTAGTCTCCTCTGCTCCAGGCTGAACAGCCCAAGTGCCCTCAGCTGCTCCTCATATGGCTTCCCCTCCAGACCCTTCACCATCCTCGTGGCCCTCCTTTGGGCACTCTCCAATAGCTTTATATCTCTCTTACACTGTGGCACCCAGAACTGCCCCCAGCACTGGAGGTGAGGCTGCCCCAGTGCAGAGCAGAGTGGCACAATCCCCTCCCTTGCCCGGCTGGCGATGCTGTGCCTGATGCCCCCCAGGACAGGGCTGGCCCTCCTGGCTGCCAGGGTACTGCTGACTCATGTTTAACCCCAGGTCCCTCTCCACAGTGCTGCTCTCCACTCTCTTGCTCCCCAGTCTGTATTTCAAGCAATCCACATGGATACCTATTTCTTTTATGCTAGGGATGACACTTGATCTGAGACAAAGGGCCAGCTTGTACATCACTGAAACTTCATTTAAAATTTGAAGATTGGACTTGAATGAAGCTTGAACATTAGCAGTAACAAATGGCACATACCACCAAGAAACATGTTTTAAACTTCAAGCACTTTATTTAAACTGCCTCTTTAAAAATACAACATCTAAAAAATACAGCTCTCAAATATAATATCTGACCATATTCAACTGTGGGACTCCAATTAGGTATTGAACATAATAAAACAACAAAATCAAACCAAAACAAACAAAGGCCAGACAGGTGTGTGTCTCAATCACTGTCTCTTTGACACAGAAAGATATATTCCATAGTCCACGAACGTTGCTGTTTCTTCTGCTGGAAGGGCATACCTATGTGATTTAGCTGCAGCTAGGCAGGTAGTGTCACTTTCAAACAGTGAGGGTCACAGGACACTAAGTCAGCTTCATGCAGCACATCTCCACATTTCATTCAGCAGTGGACCTGATGCTCCATATTGCAGAATATAAATTAGTATCTGGATAGGGAAAGACAATGATAAACAATCTACCTGACTGAGATACCAACAGGGCAAGTCACAGTGTGAACAGTGGCTATGGAGCTGGGACCCTGCAGCTTCCTCAGAGACACGTTCAGGAGGATAAAGCACCTTTTCTTGTCTACCTTCCATCTCAGATGATGCAGCATATGCTTGTGAATGGACAAGGCCAGAGGTCTGCATCCTTTGAAGAGTTTAGCACAAGACCATTTTCTTCCAAAGATAACCTCTTGTCCTTAGGGTTTTAATGTATAATACATCACCCATCACAAGACAGCTTGACTGTAACAGTTCAGCTTTTATCATACCATGTTCTAGCTGCATATTATTTTACAGTGCAATATAAAACAGAGGACTACCTGAGCAGGCTACTTCAAACATAACTGCATTACCTACCTGTATGTAAGCATTTTATTCCCTGATAAAATGCATTTTTTTCAGCTCTTACTTTTCAAATTCACAGACATCTTTCCAGTTATGGACGTTTCCATTTTTTCCTTAAAAAAAGAAAGCACTTAAAAGCACATACAGTGCCTTTCGAGTACTGGTGTACATTTCTCCGAGTATCACATTTAATCTCCTGTGCTTGTGAGGCAAGTAATAGTTTTACCTTTATGCCCAGGAACCAGTATCTGTCTATTTTGTAACCAGTTTGGAAGTCCCTATGGCAAGCCCCTTCCATGCTTGAGAGACTAGCTGCTCTTGCTGGTGATTGAAATAAAGGCATATCCCAAAACTACAGATTGCAGTGGGGGAAGCCTGAAGCTGGCTTTCTCCAGTGGGCACCATGTGGCAAGTCTTGAAGGTGTCTATAATTGAAATAGATTATTAGGAAGGGGGTCATACAGGACAAGGCCACAGGAGATGGACATTATTTCTAAGTAGGTATCTACACCTTCTCATGGAAACTGACAGGATTAGCAAGGAAACAGCAAAGTCACAGTGAGGCTCAGGTGAACAGGGGCATCCAAAGAGCAACACCCTGCACCTTTGAATACCTTGCAAACCTTAAAACTGCTGCTAGTTCTTCTGCATCTATGCCATTGTATTTGTTTTATCAGCAGTGTCAGCTCTAGCAAAGAATGAGCACTGCTGCTCTTTACCACTGTGTCATCTCAGCCACCTGACATGGCTGTGAAAATGCTTGTCCGCACTCTACAACCTTCAGACTAACGGCAGTTCAGAAAAAGTCTACTTTGGATGCAACAGCCAAACACAGCACGCCACGTAAGCCAAGGCTCTCAGTACTGTATTTATGTAGAGGAGCTATTCATAGCAAAACCACTAGGTGCCATAGACAGATACAACACTATGGACCAGCACTTGTAATGATGGTGCTTTAACCTTTGTGGGTTGAAACCATAGCCTCTAGGCTAGTAAGACACAAAAAACTTACAAGTGACAACCTGAAATGCATGTGCCGTGGAACAAAATACAAAGAAGAGAGGGCTGTCATACTGGTTCATCCAGGCAAGCACTCTGTTTCTGAGCAGTAGGCAGAGAATTTGCGCACCCAGCACTGTAAGAAGCAGCAGACAGAGGAAGTGTCTTCTCAGTCAGGGACAAGAGGTTATCCTCAAAAGCAGACTATAAAAGTTTATATCCTTTCCTGTGTCACAGTGAAATTTATCCCACATCATTTGAGCCATATAAACAAGAGGCTTAGTGTAAACAAGTGGCTTGATTATGTCAGTAAAGTGAGAGGAACATCTCAGACAGATTTGTCTCTATCCTGGGTTAGGAGAGAGTAACACACTTTTCAGAGGTGGTTATCAATGAGTATTGGGGTGTATATATCTGACATCCATGAGAAGAGAAATGAAACCTTTGGTTCTGTCATTGTAGAAGTTTTCTGCTACCATTGCTCTCTGAGTTACTTGAGCCCGATCAGCATTACTTACCCAAACCCCTTGGAACTTCTGCAGCTTTGAATAAGCTAAGAATATGGGTTTCAGCACCTTGTCCAAAACCAGTGTTTTTCTGGTATCATATATCCATGGACATTGAATAAGTGCAGAAAGGCCATGTGTGAAGTGTCTTGTTAAATGAACTGCTTTTTAAATTTAAAAAGTTAGCAAGAATGATTAGATTGCTGGGTGAGTGTGTGTGCTTAAGTATGACTCAAATTTTGCTGCAGTGCTACAGCAAGATGTAGGTGGGACAACTGGCCTTGGGCAGTGGCACTGCTTTTTCACCCGTCGACGTCCGGAGTGCTGCTGGAGTGCCGATGCCGGCTTTCCCAGATGCGTTCCCCAGGTCTGCCAGGCCATCACCTGCAGCTCCTCACCGCCCTGTTCCAAGGCTGGGACCCGGGACGGGCCGCGGGGTGACCGGCCGGCAGGGTGACGCCCCGAACGGGCACGGGGAGCAAGGGACGCGAGGGGCGGGGGCTCAGGGGTCCTACAGCCGGGGCGGGAGCCGGGCGTGGGGCGCACCCCTTGGCGTCCCCTCGGGGCGTTGTTCGCCCCCCGCGTCCTTCCTGCTTCCGGGGGCCGCCGCGGGGAGGATTTGCCGCAGATGACATCAGCTGTGGATGCTGGAAAGGCGGCGGCGGCGCGGAGGATGCGCCGGCTCCCCCCCTTCCTCCTCCTCCTCCTCAGCAGGTCCCTGCCCTGCACCGTCTCCGTATAAAAGCGCCGCCGCCTNTCCCGATGGCAGCCCGGGGTGGACAAAGGGCGGCTGGGGATGGGGTGGATGGGCTGGGCTGGGGCTGCGGGACGGCTGCCGTCCGCAGTCCGTCGTCCCCCACCGCCACGCCAAGCCGGCGAGGTTCGGGGCGTTTTCCCTCTCGGCGGCAGAGGCTGCGCGGGCGGGAGCGCAGCCGCGCCTTTGTGTCTAACTTTGGGCGCTGGGACTTTTCTGTCGTCTGGAGAATTTTTCAGGACCCAAGTTCTATATATGCGTATATATATTCCAATAAAGAAAACCGATTTGAGTAACAAGACTGTTACCTGAGTGCTCAACCTCGTTATTGTCCGACTGCGGACTACTCTGACTCGGCGTTTATTTGTCCTTTTCTTAAGACGGCGATGCAGGATGGTATTGCAAGTGAAATGGCAGTTTTTTAAGTTTTCGTTGTGGTTTCTGATACAATAGATTGCAGTGTATATGCAGAGAGGAGAGGAAAAAACCCC
>VZRS01001512.1:147467-273652 GCA_013398055.1 Ifrita kowaldi
CGGGTGGGCGTGGCACGGTCCGCACTGCGGTCCCGATGGCAGCCCGGGGTGGACAAAGGGCGGCTGGGGATGGGGTGGATGGGCTGGGCTGGGGCTGCGGGACGGCTGCCGTCCGCAGTCCGTCGTCCCCCACCGCCACGCCAAGCCGGCGAGGTTCGGGGCGTTTTCCCTCTCGGCGGCAGAGGCTGCGCGGGCGGGAGCGCAGCCGCGCCTTTGTGTCTAACTTTGGGCGCTGGGACTTTTCTGTCGTCTGGAGAATTTTTCAGGACCCAAGTTCTATATATGCGTATATATATTCCAATAAAGAAAACCGATTTGAGTAACAAGACTGTTACCTGAGTGCTCAACCTCGTTATTGTCCGACTGCGGACTACTCTGACTCGGCGTTTATTTGTCCTTTTCTTAAGACGGCGATGCAGGATGGTATTGCAAGTGAAATGGCAGTTTTTTAAGTTTTCGTTGTGGTTTCTGATACAATAGATTGCAGTGTATATGCAGAGAGGAGAGGAAAAAACCCCCAACCCGTTGCAGTATTAATGGAATAAAGCACAAAGAAAATTATTGCCAGACCTTACAGTTTGTTAAACTCACTTGATACATGATTTTATAACATGTATTTTTTGTTCTGGGCTGGTGAAAACAAAGATTTCAGAAACTGCCATTGTTAGACTGGAGAAGAGATCCCGGAACGGGGAATTGGTAGCAGCCTTGTCATGTAGGTGTGGTTCAGCAGTCCAGCTAGGACTTCATCTGTCTCTATTGTTGCTTTCTCAACCATTGTTGCTTTAGTTGGCTATTTCTCTGAATTATTTTTCGTAGCTGTTTGAGGTAAAAGGCATCCTCATCTCTGCTAACCAGTTTCATCATAACCTGTTCATCTTTATTGCTACCATTGTCTCCTGGGGAGAACTACTGAGGCAGGTGCTTTGTCATTCAGAGCTTCTTCAGCATTGCACTTCCTTAACTCTATCTAATTTTCAGTTGTGTTAGAAGTGAACTGGCTGCATTTTAATTAAATTGTTAAAGATTATAGAGCAAATTAGTAACATTTCTTCCCTTGAGACAGCTAATACCCTTCCTCTGAAGAAATGCTCTTTGGTCTCTTCTTGAATCTTCTATTGTACAGTTGCTGCTGCATAGCTCGGTTGCTGCTACCTCCTGCCACTAAGCATAACACCCACTTACAGGTTTAGATGTTCAGAGGGAATGTTTTGGCCTTTTAATTCATCATTTTGGATTAGAAGTCACCGTGCTGCTTCTAGTATCAGACCATCTGACTGAGATTTTTGCCTGCTAAGAAAACTCTGTGGTGAAATTTTGAGGTACGTTGTTTTGGATGAATACAGTGGGAGTCTGAAGCTCTTTCTGCGTGAGGCAATTATGGGCTCAGCTAATATCTTTCTCTTTGGAAAGTCTGCTATAGTCTGGAAAAAAACACTTCTTGCTACCTTCATCTCCTTAGAGCTTTAAATGCATTTTGGTTCTTGATATCTCTGCCTCACTGTCTTCTCTGGTACATCTCCTGAGTACCATCACTGAAAACTGTGGGTTCATGCGCCAAACTGCAGAGCAACGTGTCAAAGAAAACATCTGCTGATAACACATCAGTGGCGTGATGCTACGCAACCTGGTGGAATGCAGAGTCATTTCTTAATATATTGTGGGGAGGGAATGGCATGGCAAGATGCATTTTCAGTAATTACATTTGGGATGTGACTTTGCTAAGGGGGCAGTCCTCCAACCCACCATCCACCAAAAGAGAAGAGGGGACTCAAGAGAAAGCTTCAAGATTTTTCCACTGGTTTAGCAGATGCTACTGGGTGTGCCCTGCCTGCTGTCTCATTAGTCCTGTATCTAGTGGTATTGCATTCCTAAGACTGCAGAAAGAAAGAAATAGCTCCAGTTCAGTCATGTTTACAGCAGTTACGTCCACACTGCTAATCCATCATTGGATTGACCTTGGATTTTAGTTCCACGTTTACCTTTGTTCTGCCCAAAACCTGATTTCATGATATCATGCATTCAATACACTTTGCTACTCTATGGTACACATGCGTAATTTGTGCATCCAGACTGCTGAATCATGCAGTTGCACATTTTGGATAAGTCTACCCAAATTCCAGCTTGATCTTCTAGGACTGCTGTGTGCATAGGGCATATAAGCTTCATTTCCCCCTTGGCTTTGTTGTTTGTTCATTTTTTTCCCCTATTTATTTTGTGTTGAGTCCTGTATTTTGGACATTGCCTGGCTCAATGTTCTTGACTACATCTAATCAGAATCTTATCCCTGCAGCAAATTAGGATCGCATCTAAAGCAGCTAGAGATAGTGCATGAGTCCTATCATTAGCAGCACTGACGAATCATAGTCCACGTTGTTTAACTGACCTCCAGAAAGCTTTGTAGTTCCTCCACACAATCTTGGTGTCAAAGGCCAGGGAGCTGTTTATCTGAAAGCTTCTTGAAGTTCAGCAGTCATTCATTCAGCGTACTTCAGCTTTGTGATCAATGTCAGTTTCATAGTTATTGTTTTCATATGTGCTGTATGTGTACGGTATTATATCATCTTGGCAGTCTTGCTCTCAAATTTTCCAACACCTGGAAGATATTAAAGCCTGTTTAGATGTATTTGTCTGCCAAAACTCATCCCAAAAATGCACCATATGGCCAAGAGCTTTCTGAGAAAACAAAGTAAGGAGAGTTGCAGAAGAGTCTTGCTGCTTTTGCCTCTGAACAGTGATGCATCAGTCAGGAAGCGGAGGTGGCTGGTTATAGCTCAGTTATTTTTCTCAAGTGGTTATGGAACACACAGGCAATACTGCATTTTCAAATTTTTCTAGAGATTCAAATGGCAGCTACTTAATTGTTGGTAGCATGTTACAGTAAGCTTGCTACTACCTTTACTTGGATGCTGACAAGGAAAAGCCCTGGATGCATTCTTCTTGCAGAGGCTTCAGGCTGTTGAAATGCAGATGTTCATATTTGCATGGAGAATCTACTCAGAGCTGCAATGGGAGACTGGCACTGCAGATCTGATTTCTCTGCTATTCCCTCTTTTCTCCTCATACTGCAACAGGGCTTCTGCCACTCTTAAGTCCTGACATTTCTGCTGCCTTGAAACAGAATACAGAGCATGGGAAGTGGCATTGACAGTAACATCCATAGCCTGAAACCCTGACAGAGTTACCAGGAGTGTTAGTTCTAGATGCGGGGTTGGACACACACCTCTAAAGGCATCTCCTGGTCAGACCCTAAAGTGGTCTAACCCAGAGATTCCATGCAAAGAATGCTCATGTGGGGAGGGGCCACCAGACACTTACTCACCAGAAATCCCTTTTATGTTTGCCAGTTCATTTGTGTAGATGTAATGATGTTCTTCTAGGACAAAAAAATAAGTGTAATTTTGGTTTTCAAAACTGCAGCAGTTCGTGGATTTGCTTGTAGTGCTACTGCCTGCTCATTATTTCAAAGCTAGAAGATTTTTCAGAACAGTTTCAAAACAAAATTAGAGAAAAATCCGAAGTATGTTTTTTTTTTTTTCCAAATTATTCATCAAAATCTTATGGAAGGAAACTAGTAACTTGTCTTCTGGCTGCAATGACCTTTTTTTTCCTGATCAAATTTCAATCCTTAAAAACCTACTTTGGAATAATACAATTTTTGGTCATATAAGTGTCAAGTGTCTCACTTTTTAAGTAGCTGGGGGAAAAACAGTAGGGAACAGAGATGAGCTGTTTAGTTTTTAAAAGAAAAAAGATCAAGCACAGCATTTTCAAATCTCAAAACTAGAGTTCTGACGCTTCATAAATAAAAGATCACTTAAATTTTAATTTAAAATATGGTATGCTCCAAAGATATTCAATGGAGAAGTCAGCAATTTAATACTTTGTATTTAAATATTAATTAGCAACACGCTAGGTAGTGCCGTCTTTTTCTTCTTGAAAAGGGCAGCATGACTGAAGTGTCCTCTGGGTGATTCACTCTTTCAGTTTTGTAAACCTGTATATTGTTATTTGAAAGTCAAGTCAGGGACATTGGTAGCTTCTTGTGAAGTGGCTACTACTGCAGTTCTAAAGCTGGGGCCTTAAAGAATGGTCACCCTTTGGAAAGGCAACTTGTCTTTTTCTGATTCCTGTCAGAATCCTTCCAAGTGCATTTTAAAAAATAGCTGTGTGCCTTGAAAGGAAGTGAGGCTGGGCTTGGAATTCAGAAATATGCAAATAGCATGAATGCAAATAGAAAAATACTTGGTTAAAACTTCCAGTACCCATGTGTCAAGCTGGATGTGTTTTGTATTTTGAATTTTAGGGATCCGATCATGGGACACAAACTTGGTCGAATGCAACTTGGATCAAGAACTGAAACTTTTTGTGTCTCGCCATTCCGCTCGATTCTCTCCTGAAGTTCGAGGTGAGTTTAAGAGCAGAACTAGTAAATTACACTCTGAAATTGCCTGGCCCATTAGTTTTAGGGCCTTTTCAAAGTTTAGAAAACTCACGTTTTGGTTGAACAGTTTCTTCACGTAGCACCAGTCTAGTAGTCCAGAGTCCGAAGCTTATTGTAGTAGGTAGAGTACATACAAAACGATGAACTGGAAAGGTTAGCTGTATAGTTTGACAGAGCCAGAACTGATGTTGCAGCTGTTGTACAAATGCAGCTCAAGCTCTGTGTTTCTTCCCAAAGGACTTGGACTTTTCTCTTTCTTGGTATGAGAAGCTGATTATGGTGAGTCTGCCTGTACTCACAGGAACTTTCTTTGGCTTGTATGAGGAAATCAGAAATTTATAGGGCTAATAAGATTAAATCTCTTTTGCTGCCTTTTTTTCCAAGCCCATTCTTCCTTAGGAGGATTCATTCAATAAAGTGAAACATTTGTTTGCCAGTTTTGTGAAGTGTAAAATTTGGGTTTGTTCTGGTTTCATAAGAATGAAGCGTTTGGTAAGTTTTCTAAGATCTCATTACTCTTAATACAAATGCTGAATGAGTGTGAACGAATTTAATCGGGTTTCTCATGTGAAAATCTATGACCTTCTCAGAGTAGTAAAGGTTTCAGTCATTGGTGAAATCATTGTGGCCATGTGCACATTGAGTCCTGTTGTACAGTACAACATAGTACTGACGAGTGTTAAAAATTCCAGCTTCTGGGATATCTCTCCTGTGGTGAAAAAGGGCTATGAAATTTTGTACCATGCTACTATGTCTTGTTTCTGAGGTCAGTTGCTATACATTGTTGACAAAGAGACCCTGATGCCTTGCTAGCATGACAGCATTGACCTGATGGTTTTGAATAATGTACAAAAATGTCTTGTGTAACTAATCTTTTTTTTCTTGCAGCATATGTTAAAGCAGTTTTTGCTGTATCTCCCCATATCTAGAGACAGTAAAGCACTGCCAGAGTTAAGAAAAAATAATATAGTTCTATGATTCTTCCTCTGGTTTGAAAACCAACATAACTAATAAAACAATACACAGCATGAAGATTTTTGAATAAAGACATGTAGCTCCTTGTTTACGTGGATGTAAAGTTAGGCCTAGAATACTTGTCTTTCATTTCAAATGTCATGAAGACAATTCAACTTCTCAGTGACATTTGTCGCTTTGCTTTACAGAGAGGGAATTTATCTTTAAGAAATGGAAAATACAATGTATCCCATTTTTAACATACCTGTCTTTTACTATAAAACTTCAAGATTCTGTTTCTCCTGTAGCAAAAATTTTACATCATGACTAGTATTTTTACTGTCTCTTTTATATGATACATTTTAATACTGCTGCATGCATTAAAATAAAGCAAATATTCTACTTTCGTATAATAAATAAGATAAGATTTCTTTTGCTGCAGAAAGAATGTAGAATTGTTTAGGAATTTTTCTCTGGGAATTGTATTTTTGATTGATTTTTTTTTTCTTTGTTTGTCTAGACTTCCCTGTTTAGTCTTTCATTGTGTTGAATTCCAGCTTAATTGCATGTGACTGGAATTCATCAACATCTCTGACAAGCAGAAATGAATGTGTTTTTCACCACTGCTCAATCTTTAAACAATAAACTGCCAAAATCTGTGTTTAAAGAGCATTAAGGGAGCCTGAAACTTGAATAAAGGCAGTATGAAGGGATAAAGCTATCCCTTTTGACCAACTTGTTGTCTAAAATTTTGTGGAGAAGCACATTTTTACCTCCAGAATCCCACTGTACAGATCAGATAATTATTTTAGCTTCTTTCTGCTGTTCTCTGATGTTGAATTCTGCATGAGGCTCCTTTGTATTCTCTCCGCTGTTTGGCAGAGAGAAGTCTTTTTTGTTGCCACATTTTAATAAGATTTCAGAATGTTTAATTTCTGTTACAGCACCCAAATATTAAACTCTGGGTGTTCAACCCTTGAAATGGTCGGCTTTGATACTAAAGAGATGATTGTAAGTATGTATTGCTTTATGGTCCCAGACTCAGAAATGGAATTTAGGTAACTAGGTGATGTTTTGTCCAAGGGAAGTATTCGTCCAAGGTGATCGGGTTGTCTGTGGAATGTAATTAAACAACCTTTTTTTTTCCCAGCCCTTTGAGTCTGAAGTCTCTGTGCAACTCACATGTAGGGACAGTTTACTCTTGAGGAAGGCTCCTGATGTAGTCTGGTCCAACTTCTGACTGACGGCAGCCTATTTGATTATCGTGTTTAATTATGGTAATTGCAGTGCTGGCTCAGTAATGCTTGTGTGCTTCTCAGAACAGCTTGAGGATACGGACAGCAGCAATATGAAGGGTGGGAATCTTTCTCTAAAAGGAAGCTTGGAGGAAATGGGGCCAATCCTGTCCCCATGCCATACGCCTGTGATGTCAAAGGAGAGACGTGCAAGGGATTGTCTGTCAAAGCATTCGGGTATTTTCACTTAAAGAATTTAAGTTCTGATGCTTCTCCCTGTGTAGTGAATACATACTGGTACTGCAGGGAGCATGATTAGATCCCAACACTTTTTTGTGTTCTCTTCAAAGGGATGGGTTGTCACAGTGGTATTTGTGCACATCGTATTTAGCTGTTGGGTAATTTATGAGTGATGTATGATTCCTGAAAAATAAGATTCAGAATGGAAATGCCAGCAGATCCTTTTTGCTACCTTGTAAAGCAGCTGAGTTAGCAGACTCCTTAATAATAACAGATCTTGGAGAGGTGATGTTGGCAGGTGCTGGTGAAAAATGAGAAACACAGCTAATTAAGTGGTTACCATGACAACAGGCAACATGACTTTAAAGGGGTATTCCAGTGGTGCCTCTGTTTTCTTTGTCATGTACTGATAACTTCCATATTATGGTAATATGAAAAGGACAAAAAAAATGCAAACAATGTACAAGCTGGAAAAGGAACTGTGCATCTGGTAGTGAGGCAGAACAAGTGGAGAGTCTTAGAAAGAGCTCATTTGAAATTGCAGCTGTACCTACCAATCTTTGCTTAATTAACAAGAAAGTTTCAGCTGCATAAAGCAGCTTCACAAAAGACCATGTTTTTGGGTGGGGGAGGGTGAAGCCATTGAGGGCCCTTCTGTAAGACTTTTACACTGCTGTTTTATCCCTCAGTTTCCACCTGGGGACACTTAACTGTTGCATTGGTACATATTCAAGCCCTTCTCTAGAAAAAATCCGTTTTATTTAAACAGCTGCTCACCCCCACCTTCTAATAAAAACTGCTCGAGCTATGCGCTGTGGCTACTTTGTACTTCGTCCTGTGGTTATCAAGAACATATATACGTGTTTTGTATCTGAATGGTACCAGGAGGCCTCCTGTTGCCTGTTAGCCACTGCAGACACCAACTGCTGACTTAAGTGAGTCCTTCTTTACCTGTTCCTAAGACATTTTATTGCCAGCCTGCCTGCAGCCAGAGGGGAGCTTGGCAAAGAGCAAGACGTTTTATTTCCTCTTGGCAGCCACCTGCATCAGCAGCAGCAGTGGGCTTACCTCCTTCAGGCTTCCTAAAAAGTCTTTGCTCTTTGATATTGTCATTATTCCAAAAAACCTTAGCAACTTCCCTTCTGAAAGTTACCACTTCAAAAGTTACTGTTTAGGATGGCTGGTAACCTGTGGAGAATTTTTGAATCTGGGGTTTCTGGTCATCGGTGCACTCAGCTCTGTACTGCGACAAAGTGGTCTAAGTCCCATTTCCTTTGTCAAAGCAGATGCAAAACCAGTTAAAATCACCCCTAGTAGCTTGCCATGTGAGCTTGTGGAGTCACTGATAAAATCCTGAACAGCATGGGTTTTGTGCTGATTTACTTGAAAACGGCAGTTCACCAAAATTCCTTAAGTGAGGACACAGGTACTCGAGCTAAACCTATGATTTAAAATGAAAAAAAAGGGAAAAGAGACAAGAAGTCAAGACCAGATTCTCAGGTGCTATCAGAGTGCTGTAACTGTCTGGGAATTAATTTTGCTTAAGATCTCAGGTAGCCTAGTATGCACATTTAGGGACATGCTACAAATATGATTCTTCAGATATTTAGAGGCTGTGATGATAGCTGGATTATCTATTGAGTGGAGTCATTTTAGCTCATTGTGTATTTGGAGAGGTTAATTTTAGTTGGCTACTAGACTTGCTTTGTGTCTCAAAGTATTTGTGCATTGAAAGAGAGAAAATGGAGGCAGACTAGGACTCAAGAAGGTAATTGAGCTGACTCACGCTGCAGCGGCTGCGAATGGTGTCCCTGCAGGGTGACCTGCAGCTGCCTGTGGCCCAGGGCTGCAGCTGTGGAGCTGCCCAGCAGCACAAAGCCAGGAGCCCTTGGGTCCTGGTGGAGGATATTGATGGGAGCACATGCACTGGACTGCTCCTGGGCTTTTTGTGGGGGGATGTTACGATTTTGGTGGTTTGGGAGAGGATTACAGTGTATGTGTTTGGATACAAGAACTGTCAAAGCCTTCTTTTCTTAGCACTATTTAAAATTCCAGAGATGGGCTAATAAGTCACTTTATCATCTTTTTTTGCAGTAAGTAAGGTGTTGCACTTATGTGACAATCATTCTGGCATTGACTTCCATTTTTGCTTTTTTTAGGAAAGATCTCAAAGAAAATTAGCATGCATTTGCATTGCTGCCAAAACACCAGTACCTGCTGATGCTAAGGTGTTAGTGTGAATCAGCAAAATTAGTGAGAGGTTATTTTAAAATGCTTTGTATCACAATTAAATACAGAAAGTTCAATCATCTTAGAATAGCCCATGTTTTATGGGAACAGGTTTTGGCTTGTGTGAGGCAGCTACCAGAGGATTGGGATTAAGTTAGTTAGGAATAATGATAGAATTTTAACTGCATTATGAAATTTGAATCCCCATTCCTCTTTATTAGAATGAAAAATAAACATATCTAATGGTATATTCACAAAGGTTATTTTGGGTTATCTGACAGAATTATAATTCTTAAGATGTCATGTGTCAGATTCCTCAATCTTTTTGTAATAGTCTGTCTGTGTGGGATTTCTGAAACTGATAATTTCAACAATATTTTATTTTTGATCTCTGCCCCATACTGTTTACAGATGACCTACCTCTCATCTCTTCCGTCATGGATTTATTGTAAATGTGTAACCAGAATATCATTGCCACTTTTTAAATCTAACTTCTTTTTTCCATGTGCAACATTTTTGTCAGATGGCTGTTTTTCTTAATTTTTCTTAAGACTGATGTACTTTACTTGCCTGGAATTTCTGTTACTTTCTCATCTAATTTATCAGTTACTTGAGAGAAACATTAAATGTTTTAATTGGACTTTATAATGAGAACAGACTTGATCCAAAGGCCACTGAAATAATTGGATTGGATTTTGGATTAGAGAAAACACAATCTAGTATTTTGAAGGTAGAACAAAGACCAAAATACCACATAATTAGCGAAAAAGCAAACATTTTACCGTCCTTCTTGAAAGACAAAAACATTACTTTATTTGAAGTGAATTGCCTACCACTACAGACCCAAGTAAGAAGAGTTGAGACATTCTGTTTTCAGACTGGCTGGAATGGGGAGCTCATGTTTATTCCGACTGCCATCTGTAGCATGAGAGTTGCCACTGTGGCTACTGCTATCAACCTTGCAACAGCATAAAGAGCTCCAGCTGTCATCTGCCTTGTGGAGACAGATGCAAGAGGTGCATCCGTACTGGCTGCAAATCCATGTGATCCTGACTGTAGGCTGGCAGGAGTATCCCACAGTACCTCACAGTCCCTATGAATAGGGGAGTTAAGCACTGGAGTCAGTAATAGTCATATAGAAAGTCAGATAGTCAGACAGAAAGCTGGATGGTTCTGTAACAAAGGTTTGTGTTTTTGCATCAACCCCCCAGATGGTCCCACCAAAAAGACAAGATGGTTAGTTTGGGGCTGTAGTTGCTGGTGGTAATCTGTTCTTAGGGCTGAGAAGAAAAGCAGTGTTCCTGGTGACCTGGATTTGCAGATTTAAATCTGTTTAGGAGTCAAAACCAGTTGCTGATACAATAAAAAACTAAGTGTAAAAACACTGTATTCAAGTAATAACCAATTCATAAACAAACTTGTGTGAATTTCAGTATTGCTTTGGTGTTGCAATTTTATGTATTTCAGTATTTGAAAGCTTGTCTGTAATGGTGAGATGAGTCCCTGTCCTGTGTCCCTGTCTCCTGCATAGCTGTGTGCAGGACATTATACCCATCACTAACTCTGGAAAGCTTGGGGTTTTACTTAATACAAGCAATCAAGCACACAAAAGAACACCCCAAAGCAAAACAAAAAAAACCTCTTGCAACAAGATTAGCCATATTCTTGGACTACATAATCTTTGAGTGATTCTAAGGAGTTGACTTTCACCTGGAAGTGAACTCCCCACTGTCAAAGGCTGCCTTTGGAAGCTGGACCAGTATTATAGCAGTTGTAGCTCTTCTGGAGAAAAGACTCACCCCAGCTTTGGCTCCCATGTCCTGAGTCACAAATAACCTGTCCTAGGTCTTGTAAACTCTTTATGGGGGATAGAGTATCTCCCCCACACCTGAGAGACTGGAAAGAGCAAAAGTAAGAAAACTAATGGGTCCAGATAAAGGTGAATTAATAGGTGAAGTGAAAAATGGCAAAACCAAAGAAACAACCACAGCCAAAAACAAACCAACAAGCACAGTGAAGGGAATTGCTCAGCACCTCACGCAGGCAGAATAGTGCCCAGCCAGTCTCTGAACAGCCCCCACCTTAGTAACTAATAATCCCACCTTCTTCCTCTGCTCTAGCTTTTGTTGCTGAGCATGATATTGCATGGTGATATTTGTGTTCAGGTCACATTTTTTTTGCTGACACCATTGCTGAACTTCTCGAAATAAAGGGGATGAAGTTTGACAGAGCCCTAAGAGAGTCCAACTACAGGAGCCCTTCTTCTGATCTTAAGTCTTGGAGACAGCAGCACACATCCTGTCATGGGTATTATGGCCCTCCAGCATGCTTCCTTAACCTCAGACTCTGTCCTGTAGTTTTTCTGGTCCTCTAGAACTTGCACACCACTTAGACAAACTTAAAAAAAATATAGGTATTTTGTATGTGGCCAGTACTTTAAATACATATGGAAAGCAGGCCTTCAAGAGTATCTCAGGGTAGGATTTAATGCTTGTCGTGAACTAATAATTTAATGGCATTGCTCATAATAATTTGTATGGTGCTATTGATTTTTTTCAAACCTATCATTACTAGCTGCAAAGCTCAAATTCTAAAAGGTCATTAGACACGGAAGATTTAAATATTTTCCAATACTAATTAGGCTTTTGTACATGTACCATTTCCAAGCAACTTTACAAATTTTAATCTTCCTGTGCACTGTTTCAACAATTCCATTCTTTTTATGTTTCAATCCACTATCTATCCAGCTTGTTACCGACCTAAAACCTGCCTGAACTTGTATGAGATGGGGTTTCTTTTTTTGTGTCCTACAATGTGTATTGCGGAATCAGATCAAAAGCATGTCACCTTTCAACATAACACATGAAAGACATCAAAGTTACCCAAAAGAAATCCAAATGGAGATGGCGTATGACTTAAGTGACCCCTTAAAAAGTAAGGGTGGGCATCTTTGATCATAACACCATCTCAACGGCCTTAATCATCTGGCTGCACCCATTGTATTCTTGAAGACTCTCTAGTGAGAATAGTTGCTCTGCACCTAACAACCCTCTGTACCTATTAAAGCCTGTAATTATAACAAGAATCACATTTTGTCTTCAGCTTTGGTGGAATAGTGTCATTGTATGTCAAGCAGGGGATTATCATGTGAAAGGAGACTTTGCCGACATTATCATTTTGTGATGAATAGCAGGATCTGATAGTATTAATCTGCTAGGAGCTGTTGAGTGGGGGAAACCCATTTACTGGGTTGTGCTTATGGGTGTGGGTTGTGGGTTCTCCGTAAGTATTTATAGACAGTAATCACAGGAAGGAGACCAAGGATACCAAGCCATCAAATTTCCTTAAGCAGTATAGACTTACTCTTTAGTCTCTTGAACAGTATAATACAACCATGCATTAGAGTCCCACTTACCTAAAAAGGTATTGTTTTGATTTCTGGACTGTTTTATGGTTTGTGTGCTCCCTTTGTAATTAAATTGCTTTGACTTGAAAGCAAGTTCTGGGCCAAGGAATCAGCTTCTCGCAGAGAATCTAGAAAACACTTAGAGATTTACTTTATTTTATGCATGTCTACTTTTTTGAGTTTCACACAGCATGTTATACACTTGCAGAGTTGATACTCCTCTGACTTTCATTCCTAACTGGAGTATGTTTCCATGTGGTGTTGGAGACAGCTGGGCATCTATGAAATTATCTGTGTCCTCAGGTACCTTTCAGGCATTCCTAGAGTGCTCTGAGAATCAGATGAGTTTTTAACACAGTGTCTGCTGCTCTCCAGGGTAGCAGTAGTGTGGTGTATTCAGCGTGGTATTTTCAGGGCACTATTCCAGTCTTGGCAGATTTAGCAGTTTCTCCCTTCTTGCCTTGACTTTTAATCACGAAAAAACTCCAGGGACAACGTCAAAAGAAGGGGCCACCGTACAACCTTTTTTTTGTGATTGGGAGTGAAAGAGTGGTGGTGCAGGGCAGTCCTGGGTAGAGCTACCCTGACAGGCAGAGATGAGCTGGTACCTCCACCCGGGAGAGTGCAGCCCCAGACTTCGGTCCCTTGGAGAAGAATGATCTCACCAGTGATGGGCCTCTCTGAAGACCCATCAGGATGGTCTCACTACACCAGCATCTACCTTCACCACAGCTCTGAGTTAACATGGCTCTGCTGCCTTGTTTCAGAGACAGATTTGGTATCCCTGCAAGGACAGTTTTTGCATGGACAAAGCATAGATCAAAGACTTTATTCTGTGACACTAACATTTAAAACTACTTTTCCTGTTTTCCTGATTTTTTCATTTCTTGAGCTTATTTTAAACCTTGTATCCTGATCCCTTCTTTCCTGAAATGGGTGAAATGCTGAGTTTTCAAATTAGCAGATGTTTTCAAGACTTCAGAGAAGCTTGTGTTCATCCTAGATGACACTTTTCTTCCTTTTCCCATGCTCTTCCTCCTGGGGTCTTCCTATATGACAGAGTAAGTCACGGTAACTTAGTGGTAAAACGTGAATGGCATCTTGTCAGTATTGGATCTTCTAGGTTTGCTGCCTTTCTTGGAACCACACCACAGCTGACAATAAATAAATGTGTGCTTTCTAAGAGATGAGTTTAGGAAAAGCTGTGGTCAGAGATGACTCTGCTCACAAATTATGTTTTGTAGATTTTTCTTTTGTTTCTGGCTTCCCTCTGCTATTAAATATGTTGGAGTTGACATCTGTCACTTCCAGCTTTTTTGTTGGTATGACTTTTGAGCAGATGGACGTCTCTTTGTCAGTGATTGTTAACCTAATCTAAGCAATAATCAAATTATATTTAGACCAAAGTCCTTGCTGACCCCCACCAAATCTTACTCCCTGTACCGTCCGATGTTTCTGACTGGCTTGCAAAGATGGGACGCTCTGAGAAAACACTAGGGCAGTATTAGACGAGTTGTTTTTTGTTAGATAGTTTAGGTAACTTGGTTGGTTGTTGGCTGTGGAACTGGGCACAATAAAACATTTCATCAATAATCATTCAGGGGAAAAAAAGAGAAAGAGAAGATGTTTTCAACCCAGTAGAGACAGTTCTGAAACCAGTAGAGATGTGGCTTCTGTGGATCTGCCTTGCTGTAGTCCTATGACAAGAGTCACTGTTTTGTAAGTGGAGTTACCAGACAGGTATTGCCGCTATTTTTGGTCAAATCACAAAATGGCTACATAAAGCTTGGAATCACAGTTGCTACAGGTGATGGCACAATAACAAACACATTAACTGTTGGGTTTGATTTCTTTTTTTTTCAATTTTTAGTGTAGAGGTTTAGCGTCTCAATATTCTCACCAAATAATTTATAAAATCTTGAGTTATTTTTGAGATCCTGTGAAATAGGAGAATCACAGAATCATAGAACTTGACAAGTTGCAAGGGAACTACAAGGATCATCGAGTCCAGCTCCTGGCCCTGCACAGCACACCCCCAAGAATCACACCATACGTTTGAGAGCATTGTCCAAACACTTCTTGAACTCTGTCAGGCTGGTGCTGTGACCACTTCCCTGGGGAGCCTCTTCCAGTGCTCAACCACCCTCTACGTGAAAAACCTTTTCCTGATATCCAACCTAAACCTCTCCTGTCTTGGCTTCATGCCACTTCCTTGAGTCCTGTCACTGGTCATGAGAGTGAAGAAATCGGGACCTGCTCCTCTGCTTCCTCTCAGGAGGGTGTTGAAGACCACAATGAGGTCTCCCCTCAGTCTCCTCTTCTCCAGGCTGAACAGCCAAGTGTCCTCAGCTGCTCCTCACACGGCTTCCCCTCTAGAAGAACAGGAAAGTACAAGCAGTATCAGTCTATCAGCTCTATTTGTATTTCCTCATTATTCATGATGTCTTTTAAATTGTTACTAATTTCAAATGATAGTCTTTTCCAGTGCAAAATAAAGGTGTAATACTCTTCTCCTGGTTCAAAATCCATTCCCAATGTATGAACCAAATGTAGAAACCAAATGTAGAAACCAAAGTTTCTACATAAAATTCATCATATCGTGTAGGCAAAGATACTTTATTGAAAAAACCTTCAAATTAACAGCTAAAAAAACCCAAACCAACCCAAACCAAACAACTGACAATCCACATCATGTTTCTTAATCTTACCCTTTTTTGGAAGTTGTCTGACAAGGAGTCATGCTCCCTTATGCTGGTTTTGCCAGCAGATGGCATTCTCAATGCCCATGCTCACTGCTGTGCAGTGAATGACCACATTCTGAAGTCAGTATGAATGCTTCTGTAATGTTTTTAGGTCTTAGTTCTTAATGTGAGACATATGTTTCTATTTTGCTCTGACACCTTACTTGAAGTTTAAATTTCAGAGGCTTCAGCTCTGTTGACTGTGAAATATGAATCCCTCAATGTGAAATGAGCTCAGCAAACTTCAGATCTCTCACTGTTGATGGAGGAAAAGCAGAGTATAGCTCATTCATGTCAAGAACTTATTCAGGTTGAAGACCACAGATAGTGATCATTTTATGAAAATGCTTAACATTAGCACTGCAGAGCTAGTAGGGAGCAAAGCAAGATCATTACACACAGCTAGATTTGTGCATAAATTAACACATCTCTAGATACAGATAAGAAAATCAGCCTGACAGATCATGTATTCTCTGTATTTTCTGGATATTTCCAAGACGCCTGAGCTTCTCCTGTTTAGAAGCTGCAATATAAACCACATCAAGGCCTAGCGCTTCTCTCTCTTTCTTAAAACACTGCATGGAATAAAAGACCTGAGACCTAAGCAAGTGGAGTCTGACTCACTTGTCAAGTTGAGTATATCTCAGTTTTTTTCCCCTGTCTCAGTCTGTGCTATGACTGTCTGTTAGGAATATAGGAGTACAGTAGCAGGTAGTTTGACAAAGCAAATCAGTATTGTCTGTCTAAAAATGTAAGTGTTTGTACAAGTCCCAGTGTGGCGTTTTTCCTTTCTCAGAGATGGGAAAAAAAAAAAAATCACAGCTTTCTATGTGACTGCACAACACGTGGTATATCATAAATCAAGAGACCTGAAGTTTACTTCTTAATTTTGCCCCTGAACTATGTAAAGACTGACTGTGGCAGTCATGCTCAGATGCTGTGGACAACCCATGATCTTGATTATTCAATTGCAGTAATGTAATGGCATTTAATTCTTTTTGTCTTACTTCAGCTTTCCATCAAGGCCAAGTGTGCCAGTAGGGAATCTAATATCAGTGATTTATGCAGCATGGTCTTCATTAAAATTCAAAATGAGGCCACCAACTCTCTTCAAGTAAGCTAGTAAGCTACTAGCCAGATGTTAATGTAAACACTAAAGGGATAGCTCAAATTGATTTGAATATAACAGTAATAGAGATAAAAAGCTGAGATTAGCCATTCGTGACATTGTGTAACTCCTTCAGATTTCTTAGCTGTATTTAAAAAAAGAACACCTGAGGACCTTCTTATTAAACAACACCTGCCTACAACTGCATGGGCAAAATCTTTTCATATATGCAAATACTGGTAAATGGACAATCAAATACTTTTCATCTCATTTAATTGTGGTGGAGTAGCAGGGCTCTGGATGCTTACTGAAAGCAGCTGTTTGTTACCGCTCATTTAAAAAACACACAACCCAAACAACAAAGAAAAAATCAGAAAATGCCCAAAACCATAGTTGGCAGTTAATCTTACTGTGATTACTAAAAACCACGTTGACAAATTCTGCTTTAAATGAGTGTAAATTATGGGGAATTTCACTGAAAAGAGACAGGTCTCTCCAGATCTACCCTGTTATATGTTAAGGCAGCACTGGAGTGCTGTTGAAGAACTGCAATGCGTAGATCCCATCTCTAGAGAGTTTGAGGGGAATGGCTGTGGGAACTATGGCTTGTAACTGGTTTCTGCAAATAGTAATGTGCAACACTGCAAGTCAAGTGGTGACTTGAAATAAAGCATGGCAGTTCACTTCTGTGGTCTCCTTGCAAGTCTGCATGGTGCTGGAGCTGGCAATAAATTGACTTATTTTAGACTTAAATCTCTGTAGGAAGCCGAGCGTCTTCACAAATCGTAAGCCAAGCTGGTGAAATACTGCCTGCCATCTTTAACAAAGCTCCTCGTCAAGTGGGAGTGAACTGCTTTTAAGTGCTGCCGCGTGGCTGAGGAAGTGTGTGTTTTGTGGTTGCTTAAACATTTTTGCCAGTCCTAAATCCAGGAATGTTTATAAGGTAAAAGTTAAAATGTCATGGAGAAATTAAGTAAATGATGTTTTGATTACCCCTCCTAGTTTGGCTTAGTGATTGACACAACCTTCAAATCCTGAGGAAAGAGAAGTGGCAAGGAGTAGTCTTTTGCCTTTTGTCACCTCTGTTGTGCCATCCCCGCCTCTGCACTGCTGCTTATCTCATGGCTGTGGGTTAATTAGAAGAATTTGAGGCTGAGGATGTGGAAGGGAATTTAAATTGCATCTATATGGATTATGATCTGGTGGAGTTCATTAGCATGCAGGCACGGTTCCTGTGCCTTTCTGCCTCTCTTCCCAGAGCTTGCAACTTCCAGGCATTTCCACACTCCTTCAGATCTGTTGGGCCTCATGGGCCTGGCCTGCATTTTCATATTAGCACAGTTTAATTAGGCAAGGAGAGATTGCTGTGACTCCAGAATGATCTATGGTTATGATAGATCGATATTTATTACAGAGATTTTTTTCAAATAAATATCTTCTTTATTGGACAGGTTTGCTCATTCAGAGGCCCTAGAGCCATTTAAGAAACAATTAAATCCTCTCTGGTGTGAAGTGGAATATTAAGACGGATTAACACTGACTGACCATGTATTCTCTCTAGCTTCATCTGCATTCCTATGCTTTGCTATTCTCATCTGATGCATAGGTTTGATAGAGGGAGTTAGGACCGCTGCCCATTCCTTGCAGCAGTGCAGAGCCTGGTGGGAGGATGTCACATGGGTCAAGGCACTGGCTAAAAACTATCAAGCCCAAATGTGAATATGTAGCTGTAGAGTAATTTGCAAGCACTGTGCTGGCAAGAAGTTTCTATACCTCAATTCCATTAAATTAATTCTGATTATCCAAATTTCATGTGGAAGGTGTCTAGCATTCTAAACATTTATGTAAGTGGCCAGGTTTACAGAGACCATCCAATAAATGCCAGATGAGGAGAGCTTGGATGACCAGGTCATTGTAGATTTTCTTCCCATGGTTTTTCTTTTCAAATTAATTTTAGTGCTTTCTGCAAGGGAAGCAGTTTTCCCTTTTGGGAGCATGTTGGAACAGTATGCAAATTCTGCTCATTTATGAACATTCACAAAGGTCTTGAAACAGAAGCCATAAATCAGAACTTTTTAACAGAAAAAGAGTGAAAGACTTAACATTTAGTGCATTTTCCTTATGTATGGCTTTATTTAATGTATGTTTGTAATAACTTATATGATAAATATTTCTATTTTTAAATTTGCATTTCTCAGGTTAATGTGTTTTATGAACTACACAGTAATGTAACTTTGTGGAAGTGTAGCCATCTCCAAAAAATACAGTAAAGATCATAATAATAAAGTTTTAGTATGCTAAAACTGGAAGATACATCTGGTTTGACTAGTACAGCATAAATGGATCTCTGTTTTCTTTGCTGGAGCCTTCAAGTATAAACTGAATTTGTAGCAAGTCTTGTGTGTAAAATTGTTCCTTTTGGAAATCCGTCAGAAATTTGCACTCAATCCCAATGAAGGCAGGGTCAACTCCTCCACTGTTTATTTCTTTTCTCCATCGGTAAGTACATTTTTCTTAAGCTAAGAAAGAGCACTTGTGCACCTGTACAACTTAGAATAATCATAGGTCCATTCATTGACATCTAGTAAGAGTTCTCCTTTTAGTGTAATTTCCTTAGAAAATTTAGTGTGCCAAACTTCAAATGTATGGAAAAAATGTAATGGAAAAAATTAAAATAAAATTAAAATACTGCAACTCTGCCTATCATACAAGACAGCAGAAGCTTCCAGTGGAAATCTAATGGCAACATTTATATTTCTTTTGTCAAGACAAGTATTGAAAGTCATGAGATTTCTGTTCCTCAAGAAGGAGAAAATAAATACTGCATTGTTTTAATCTTTGGGGAGGAAAGTGCAATATGTTGTTACCGTGTTCCTTAAGCATCCCCCTGTGTTGGTTTTTTTTTCAAACGATGATGATGATGATGATTCTAAAAGTGTACTTGAATTGTGTTCATTTAATACTGGGAGTGTTAAATGTCTCACCAGTGCCAACACTTTGTCATTATAATGAAGTATAGTTCACGAGTGCCTGTAATTACACAGCCTGTGTGCAGTCGCAGGGTTTCTAAAGGGAGTCTCTCACATCTAAAATAGCACTTTCTTCATTGCGGTCTTAATTTCACCTGACATTTTGCCAGCCAGGGCACAAACTTTCTGCAGGAATCAGGACAGTGCCTAGTCTCCTTTAGACAAAAGAAGGTGGAAAATTAAGTTATTATAAATCTGCTTCTAATTATGCTAATTAAATATTACATCATGTAGACTGACCTGCTGTAGATCTTAGATATTTCTTTTATTGTTTTAGCAATTTGCTCTATTTGTTAGGCATGAAAAATGTTTTTGATAACCCATGTTGATCATACTTGCTAATGAACCAATGCCTGCAATTACTGCACTTAAGCATATATCTTCAGAACATACAATGTTAGAGGGTTGCTAATGAGCTCAACAGTAGTTGAAGACACTAATTAATTTAATCAGGGTTATTTTGTCTGCCAAAGTATAGGAGGATGGATGCTGCCACTGGAAAATGCTGGAGCATTTAACCTGTGGCTGTGTATTTAAGGAAAAAAATTGGTTGTCAGTCTGTTTCAGAAACACTGGTAATGCAAAATGTTTTCTCAGTTATAAAGGCAGTAGATATTTACCACCTTACTCAGATCAATTTATTATGAAGCAGCATGACACTTTGTACTGTGAATCTTAATAATGCCTAGAGGCCTTCACATGAAAAGTGCTCATTTAATTTTCCCTGGATTACTCTTTTCATTTAAACAACAATAATAATGGGAAGTTAGGTGCAGAACTCAAATAACTTACAAGGGTCCTTTCCCAATATCCTTAACCTAATTTTGAAATATTAATCTTTTTGAAATGCAGCTTCGCATTTCAAAGATCGATTTAACTTTATTTTTTGTTGGCCTTATGTGGAAAGCTGATTATTACTATTTTTCTTAGTCCAGCCAGGGTAGTGTCCTTATCACCAAAGCATACAGGACATTTTTTAAAGGAAAACTTTTGTCAATCCAGCAGCTTGCACTAGGTCAGTGACTTCCAATGTGAAAAAAAAAGGGGCCCAGCATAACACTTGGATGTATGTGGCTGGAAACCAGACGTGTAAAAGATGTACTTTGTCATTGAGATGGATATTGCTGGTGGAATTACCATTGATGGATATTGCTGTGAGAGCGTTATCCGCCAGATAATGAATAGGTCAGCTCTGGCACAGCCTCTCAGGCTGCGGACACCATCCTCTAAGGCAGAGTAGGAGTGATGTGTTGGTGACAGGAGTTCTCAGGGGAGGAACGATAGAGACTGAGGAATATATCAAGGGGGAGATCAGTGGTAAACAGACAGACTAGATGGCTTTCACTCACCTTCTATGCAATCTCTGGATGTCCCCCTTGGCTATAAAAGAATAAAATGGCAGAAATTTACTGTCATGTCATTCACGTCTACGTGGGCTGGAAGAATGTCCTTCCATTCCCTAAGATTTAATTATGTCCAGTTTTTGTGGCTGCTGCTGGAAGAAGCCCTGAAGAGGGAGAGAGGTGTTTTTTTGCTTTTTTTTGCCTTTGTTTTCTGCCCTATATTGTGCTCTTTCCATCAAAATGCCCTCAGGCACCAATTCAGGGAGCTGGAGCTGTGGTCTGCTCAGACCTCTTGTGCTACCTGCTCATACTTTCTGACAGGCTCAAGCACTGAATGAGAATGGCTAACCACCTAAGATGGGGATAGCCAGAGACCCCCTCAGTTTTCACAGCTACCAGCTGCTTTCTTGCTCTCTCAGTTTTAAGTACGGAACACAGAAGCCAAAGTAGACACAGGTATTAAAATGAGAGCCAAGTTTGCCCACTACTTTTCTGCATTTTCTTATTGAAAATCATCTAGGTAAGGCTGCACGAAAAGAGCTCCGGAATCACTCTGGAGGTTGCAAAATGGGCTTGGATTTGTTTCTTGTGCAACTTTGTTTTGAGATAGCTTTTAAAACAAGACCACGCCAAAGTGCTAGACTTGGTACATCCATGCACCCTGCAGCCTGCCCTAGAAGAGAATTGGTCTAATGCTGACTGAGAGGAGGAGAAGCAGGTGATGGGGGAGATTAGAGGAAACTTTCTTTTCCTGGTGTTACTCGAAGGCTCGCTGAGCGGGCCTTATTCATTACTGTCCAAAATGTTTTATTGGTTATATCAAAGTGCAGTGTAACTGGTATTGCCTTAATTTTACCTTTTTTTTTTTTTTTTTTTGAAAAAGCTAGTAAAAAATTCAATCTAGACTTTTAAAAAGCCCATTATTTTCTTAAATCAGCCCAAAGGAAATCTTGCTGTCTCAAAAGTAATACATTTTTCCCCTAGCGGCAATACTTACTAATAACCTATGCTGAAATTCAGACCTGGAAATAGCTTTTGTGTTCCCATGAAAAAAAAAATTGCATTATATACTTCATGTTGCATGTGCTCTTCAAACATAATTTTTAGGTTAATCAGTACTAAGGGAGAACTCTTGCAAAGCTTAAACCTTTAAAATTTTACCAGGTGAGTGGCTCTTCACTAGTCAGACAACCTGTTCAGATCAGTCATCAGCATAAAAATACTTGAGGAGGGAGAGAGGTTCACCGTTTTTGTGTTTCTTTGTAGCTGGGTTTGGGTTTTTTTTGTTATCTCATTGCTAACAGCTCCCTTCTGCTGTACGTACCTGATAACTGGGGATAAATTGCAGCAAATCTTGATATGGTTACATACTTCTGAATGTTAAATAGTCTGTTTAATTACAAAGAAATCTGCATTTGTTAACAGAGTAATAAAATGCACAAATACGGAATCAGTCCCCAAGTGGGAGACCATATGTGCCCAGGAATGCTTAGTCTGCATGAACAGTTAGCAGTTTATATGTGTATGTATAATTTGCATAAATTATATAGAGGCCAAAGTTGACACAAGACCCTTGTGAGAAATTATTTTAGTATTAAATTTTCTTCCTCTTTAATGAAACATAAGAGATGGGAAGCCCAGCCTTTCTTTTGTGCCTTATTTAAATAGATTTCCATTCTGAATTTATGTAGAAAGAAGACGGAGAAAAATTTCATTAATATCAGAGGAACTCATATAGACCATGTATTATCAAATACGACTAGTCAGTGCTGCTTCAAGCCATTATATCTACAGGTAATTCTGCTGCTGTCACATTGGTTATATGGCCCATATGGTTATGTGGACCACCATGTAGTGCAGACTGACAGAAATGAAGGCATATGCAAGATCTGACTTCCCCCATGGAGCATCCAGGTGTGCCCTTGTTCTGGGTGCATGGGTCAGGGAGTCAAAAGAGCCCATGGTGTGTGTTTGACCTCTTGGAAACCCTTGTTCCCTTTGTCACACTTGCTTGGTCTTGCTCATATGTTTCTTACGTTACTCCACATCTTTTGAGGGTCTCCCATCTAGTTAGGCTCTAAACCCATCAGTATAGGAAATATGTAATTGTCATAAAAGATCTTTGGATTACTGTAAAGGCCAAAACTGGATAATTCACAGGAAAACTTTGAGCTGAGAGAGGTAATTTTAAATGAGACTTCGTATCTAGAAGAAACAAAAGCAATTTGAGCTCTAGAAATGTAACTGAAACCCAGTGTTTTTGTGAAGTGTAATTATTCATTTCAAAATACCACAATAGACTTTTAACTTCCCATACTTTTTTCCTAAGCAAAGCAAATCACTATAGTCAAATGATAAAACACTCAGAACAAGTTTATGAATAAAAACCCTGAAAATGTCTTATTTGTGTCTGTACTCTGGGGCCATTCCCATGATATGGTTATGACCTAGCTTTGACAGGTATACTACAAGTTATCTTATGCTGTCAGATGAATTCTGAGTAGAAATATAGCCAGATCCCGGGAGGAAATAAAACAAAACTTTTTTTTTTTGTCAGGATATTATATTATGTTTGTATCCATTCTGTTGATTTCCTTTGCTAGACCACTTCACATATATTGCCATGGACCCAGATGTTGTCTTATACTTGTTCCTGCTCCACACAGAAAGCAGAGATGGCAGATCATGGTAGGCCTATGTGCAAGCCTTACTCAAACTGTTTAATATATTGTTACAGAAGGTAGCCAGGATTTTTTAGATGAATCATGCAGAAATATGATACTGAGTGAACATGAGATAACAGTGCAAGAAACTCAGCTACTTCTCATCAGACTTGAGCTCCAAACCGATCACCAGCTCTGCTGCCCTTTTCTGGACATGATCCAGCATCTCAGTGTTTTCTTATATTGAAGGGTCCAGATCTGAACACAGGATTTCAGGTGTGGCCCCCCCCCCCAGTGCCGAGTACAATCCCTGCCCTGGTCCTGCTGGCCACACTGTTGCTGGTACAGGCCAGGATGCCATTGGCCTTTTTGGCCACCTGGGCACACCCTGGCTCATGTTCAGCTGCTGTCACCAGCACCCTCAGGTCCTTTTCCTGTCACTCTGCCTTTCTGGAGTTGTTGTGACTGAAGAAGAGTTACCTAGTAATTGATCTTGTTGCAGTTCACACCATTGGCTTCAGCACATCAATTCAGACTGTCCAGATACCTTTGCAGAGCTTTCATACCCTCCAGTGGGGCAAAACTCCATCCAGCCTGGTGTCATCCACAAACTTACTTGATCCCCTCATCCAGATCAATTATAAAGACATCAAACAGAACTGGCCCCAGTACTGAGCCCTGGGGAACACCACTGGTGACCGCCCACCAGCTGGATGTAACTCCATCCACCACCAGCCTTGGGGCCTGGTCATCCAGATGGTTTTTTACCCAGCAAACAATGCACCCATCCAAGCCTCGAGCAGACAGCTTCTCCAGAAGAATGCTGTGGGAAATGGTGTCAGAAGCTTTGCTGAAGTCCAGGTAGACAACATCCATATCCCATCCTTTCCCACATCCACTAAGTGGGACAGTTTGTCACAGAAGGAGATCAAGTCAGACAAGCAGGCCCTGCCTGTAACAAATCCATGCTGGCTGAGCCTGACCCTTTACGTGCCTTATGATGACACTCGAGATAATCTGCTGCATGACCTTCCTTGGCACCAAGGTCAGGCTTAGAGGCCGTAGTTCCGTGAATACTCCTTATGTTCCTTCTTACACGTGGGCCATTGTCACATTTGTCAGCCTCCAGTCTACTGGGACCTCCACGGTTACCCACAACTGCCAAAAATTGATGGAAAATGACTTTCTAAGCACTTCCACCAGCTCCCTTTGACTGGATCCCATCCATCCCTGTAAGGGATGTGTAAGGCTTGTGCAGGCCTAAGTGGTGTAGCAGATTGTTGACCATTTCCCCTTGGATTATTATTAGGGTTTCATTCTGCCCCTTATCTCTGTCTTCCAGCCCTGGAGTCTGGGTACTTGGAGAACAGCTGATCTTGTTATTAACAAGAAGTACCTCAGTCTTTTCCTCACCCTTGGCTGGTATGTTTCCCCTCACACCCATTAAGGGAAGGAGATCCTTCTTAGCCCTCGTTTTATTGCTTCTGTATTTATACAAACGTTTTTATTGTCTTTCATGTCAGTAGCCAGGTTAAGTTCTAGTTGGGATTTGCCCTTCTAATTTTTTTCCTGGCTAACCTCATGACATTCTTGTGGTCCGTCTGAACTGCCTACTCCTTCTTCTAAAGATTATAAACTGCCTTTTTTCCTGAGTTGCAGCCAAGACACTCTTCGGCCAGGATGGTCTTTTTCCCCAACATCTTGTCTTTTGGCACATGGGAACAGCCTGCTCCTTTGCCTTTAGGATTTCCTTCTTGAAGAATGTCCACCCTTCCTGGGCATCTCTGACCTTCAGTACTGTCTCCCAAGGGACTCTGTCAATCTTGACTAGAAGAGGACACTCTGTCTGTCCTCTTCTAGTCAAAGGTACCATATCAGTTCTCCTGATACCCTACCCTACCCTACCCTACCATACCTTCCTTCTCAGAGTCAAAAATTCATTTCATGATTGCTGTGTCCAAGATAGCCTCCAACAATCACATCACCCACCAGTCTGTAACTGTTCACAAACAACAGGTCCAGTGCAGCACATTCCTTGGTTGGCTCCCTCACCAGTTGTGCCAGGACATTATCTTCCACACACTCCAGGAACCTCCTACGCTGTTTTGTCGCTGTTGTTGCATTTCTAGCAGACATTCATTAATTTGAAATTCCCCATAAGAACAAGGGTCAGTGATTGGGAGACTGCTCCCAGCTGCTTACAGAATATTTCATCTGCTTCTCAATCGTGGCTGGGTGGTCTGTAACAGACTCTCACCAGGATATCTGCTGTGTTGGCCTTTCCCGTGATTTTTACCCATAAACGCTGAACCCTACTGTGACCATCATTAAGCTCAAGATAATCAAAACACTTCCTAACTTGCAGGGCCACCCAAAAGCCTCTCCTTCCTTGCCTATCCCTTCTGAAGTGTTTATAGCCATCCACTGCAGCATTCCAGTTGTGCAAGTTCATTTTAAGGTAATCTGTAGGACTTGTTGCCTTTTTTCTCTACTGACCCTCAAGGCATGTGAGAACTAGACTAATTAATGGTTGCTAGTAGCACTTGAGGTAGTATTGCAAGAACTTGAGAGATGTCAGAAACAACAGTATTCACCCTTATGGATGAGGGTAGAAGTCTGACTAGGCAGCTTCTTTATATTTAGCAAATCCCTTTGTCTGGTCTTGTAGAAAATCTGTTATGCATTTATTTTTGTGTCAGTTGATAAGCTCTGTGTGGTACAAAAGGAGATAAAAAAAGACAGGCATGAATAAAATCAGACATGCTAGGAGGTAAGAGAGGGAAGTGAAATAAC
Source organism: Ifrita kowaldi (assembly GCA_013398055.1). NCBI lineage: Eukaryota > Metazoa > Chordata > Aves > Passeriformes > Cinclosomatidae > Ifrita > Ifrita kowaldi. The sequence continues at coordinate 173,653 of VZRS01001512.1, forward strand.
TTCGCTTTTCATCTTTCACTTGTCCTTAAGTTGTCGCTGGCTAAATATCTGATATGATTGGATTTGTCTTCAGCAGCAGAAGAGAGCAGAAACTAGAAGGTAGTGTTTGTGGACCGAAGAAGAGTGCGAATCTGGGTGCTGATTTGCACACACACTTAGAGAAATAAGCACCTGTGAGAATTAAAAGGTAATGTTTAAAAATAATTAGCACCTTCACAAACGTTTTTCCTAAAAATGCATTTTTCAACATTAACCTAAGGCACAATAAAAAGCTAATACATGGGATGAATAGGTATGAAATCAAGAGATTGTCTTCTGAAATTTTTGTAATAACTTTAGTATCACTGAATTTCTACTACTCCATGGTTGGGTCTACTTCTGAACTTCTTACTCAGGGGACTCATTCCATGGTTGTAGAGATTTGGCTGGATGCTGTCCTTCAAAGGTTTGAACACTTTTTGGTATTTTCATGTTTGGGGTTTTTTTTACAGAGATGTAAAAAATAGCTCTTTAAAGTATGCAGTTTTTTAAACTTCCCTCTGTCTTCCAGTTTGTCTTCTTAGTCTGATTTTGTTGAGAAGAGCTTGAATGAAATAGTTAAAAAGAATGCCCACATCAGCAGGTGCTTGGACCTAAATTAGTAGAATTAGACCAAGGCCTTTAATTTAACTTGGCTTTAGGCATTCTTCTGAAATACTGTTTCTTCTTTAAGCTGTTTGCAACAGCTCTTAGTCCATCTCGTAGCATAACCAGAGAGTTTATGCTGGGGCTACTGCTGTACACATATGTTGCAGAACTCAGTCCACAGGGGCTGTTTAGCTACTGAAGACATTCTTAAGCAGAATTTCTTAGGCCTCTTGGTAAGTGCACGCTAAACATAGGATGTGAACCCACTGTTGCTGTGCCAATTTACATTAGATGGAATCTGTGCCGTGAGGGTAATTTCTGTATAACTTGCAATGGCATATAGAGGTATATGAGAGAGGATGAATAATTTATATCTGAATTCACAATATTAGACCAAGAACCAATTCACAGTTAACTTATTCTTGAAGTTGGGAAAATTCACATTGTGGTGCACAGTGAATATATTAATTCATTTAAAATCTGCCAACACTAAGTTTCTTTAGGATTGCAAATGAGCAAGTTAAAATACTTTTGGCAGTGTGAAAAATACTGTATTTTTATCTTGTAAGACACATGTTCTAGACCATTGTTTCTAATTACTCCAGTGAGTTTGTCCACTTCACTGAAGTCAGTGAAGAAAAGGTCTGTTGTCTAAAGGGCAGTGGGATCTTCCTTTATTCTGTAACTTGGGATGTTTCTTTGGTTTTCAGCATGTGATAGATGGTGCATGAGAAATGCACACAGTCAAATTATTTCTGTACAAATATTGAAGGAGGAGATTCTGCCCCTCTGCTCTGCTCTGGTGAGATCCCACGTAGAGTACTGCATCCAGATCTGAGGTCCTCAGTACAAGAAAGGCAGTTCTTGGCAATTTTTCTTGGAACAGCCTGTTGGAAGCAAATCCAGAGGAAGCCATCAAGATGACCAGAGAGATGGAGCACCTCTCCTATGAGGAAGGGTTGAGAGAATTTGGTTTGTTCAGCCTGGAAAAGAGAAGGCTTCAGGATGACCTAATTGAGTCAGTATCTGCAAGAAAGATGGAGAGGGACTTTTCATAAGAGCATGGGGAATGCAAGAGCACAAGACAATGGGGAATGGATTCAAACTAAAAGAAATTAGGTTTAGATTAAATATTGGCAGGAAGCTCTTTGCTGTGAGAGTGGAACAGGTTGCCCAGAGAAGTTGTGGATGCCCTATCCTTGGAGGTGTTTGAGGCCAGGCTGGATGGAGCCCTGAGCACATGGTCTGGCGAGAGGTGTCCCTGCCCATGGCAGAGGGATTCCGAAGAAGTCATCCCTAAGGTCCCTTCCTACCCAAACCATTCTATGATTCTATAATCTTACATTCTTCTATGATTCTGTAATCTTAAATTCTTCTGTGATTCTATAATCTTACCTTCTGTAGTACTTCTGTTATTTTTATTGCAAATCATGTAAAATAGCTATAACTGGAACAAAGATCCAGTTGCATAGCCAGTTATAAAATGCAAGTATTTCCTAAACATTCATTAAACAATTTTACAAACAGAACTGTAAACAGTAAACAGACATTGCCTTATTTGAAGTGAAGCTGTTTGACAACTTTTTTCACAGCACCCAGAAAATTATAACAAAAACTAGCAAATATATTAGCCAGGGAGATTCTAAGTGGGCAGAAAACAAACTGCTTCTGGGTAGGAATTAATTTGTGACACACAAACTATTCTGCAAGATGTCAAGAGACACTGTGGACAGGACCTTGATTTTGTGTCTAGCTGAGTCACCACAGTTCCAAGTGCATCCAGACATCTTTGTAAGACACCTATAAAGAGATGAGATGAGTCCCTGCAGGATCTAGCCATCCTTTTAACTTTTCCCATCAAGGACTGGAAGGTAAAATAGTAACCTTCATTCTGCCACTTTCTGCAAAGGTTGTTTATCTAGCACTATGTCAGCTCTGAAGAGGCAAAAAAGGGAAGGAGTCAAGGGAAGGACTAATGCCGAACTATTTGTACTCAGGGTGCACTGAAGAACCCAGAGGTCCATTAAGAAGCAAAGTACTCTTGCTATTAGTGTCCCAACCATCATCTTAAGAGGTCTGATGTCATAGCCACAGGATTACTGCAGCCAATTCAAATCCCAGTGCTCCCTCACTGCCCTGCTCACCAGGGAATTTTTTTGTCAGAAATGTTCTTTAGTATTCAGACACAGTATGTGCCATTTGGAGGTACAGCAGGCCATGGATGACAGTGCTGCCTGGAAGTAGGGGAAAATGAACAGGATTAAATGTTAGGCACTTGAGACTGTTACAGTGTGTTCTCTCTGACTTTCCTGCCTTTTCTGTTTCCCATGAGAACCTGGACTTATAACTGCCTGCAGTTTCTCCGTTACACCTGACACTAGCCTCCTAAGCAAGGTCTCAAATTGTGGATCGATGCAAGTGAGAAATGACCTAAAGGATATGGCAATAGGGCTGAGATAAGTATTAGTCTGGGAACCACAAATCAAACTTCCAGGCAGGAAATGCCGACTTCTATAGCATGTGAAACATAGAGCAGCAATTGGGGGGAAAAAATGGAAAGAGTTAGTTACTCTCAATTTCTTCTCTATTACACTATTTCCAGAATTGTATTTTGAAGTATTTAAGCTAGGCTTTAATCACATAGGTGATTACCTATTGAAAACTAGGTTACCAGCAGCTGTAGAAGTTTTTAAATTACAGTTTTTGACAGATAAGTACTGTTGGTCTGACCTGATACAGTACTCAGCATTAGGGACTGTGCAATCTTACCAAGTTTTCAGTCTTTCAGTATTCCAGCAGCTGATTCAGATTAAAAAGTTTTCTCTGTAGAACTTTGCTTTGTTTTGTAGTTCACTGCTTCCATTGATTCTGTTTGAAATGCAAATAATGACAGAAACATAGGCCAGCAGCTGCAGCTGTGAGACACTCACTCCAAATGTAAATGTGGCACACACTGGGACTAGCCCCCTGTCCTTGTGGCCTGAAGTGGTTTTGTCAGGAATAAAGCAAGCAAGTGCTCCCAGGAGCTCAGGAAGTGAGCTGGAAGGCACACTTGAAGGAAACCAAAAGTATAATTTTGACCTTTTTTACTAAAAATAAAGATTGTAAAGCTGCTCAAAGGTTTTCGCTACACATATTTTAATTGAAAATGCCCTTTCAATGGAATTCACATTTTCCCAAAATGTCTTATTTTTCTTTATGTGCAGGATTTTCTGATACAAGCAAACGTAAAATCTTACCTCCTTTTTGCTTCCCCCACAATTTCCAAATTGAAATGGTGTAAAAAATTAATTCCATTTAAAAACTTTTACCAGAAAAGCATTGTTTTCCATCTAATCTTTATCAGGGACATTTTCACAAAGGTCTTCTTTCCCTTAGTGCATTATGGAGTGGGGTAAAAGGAGGAAGGTCTCCACAGCTGAGGCATGAGCACTTATCCTGGCCATAAGTAGTAGCGACAGCTGTGGCCTCATGTGCTGGTACTGCCCATGCCCACTCCTCTGGGGGCCTTGCAGACAGAGAATGTCCCAGACCTGTCCTTTGCCTCAACACACCTCATACTTGCTGGGCTCGTGGGCAGCACAAGCTGCATTTGTGTTACTTGTTTATATTGTGTGTTTGTGTCAGTTCACTTACTTCTCGTGTGAGCTCTTGCCCCTGAAAATTACAATTAGGACAGAAAGGAGACAAGGATCAAGAAGAGAAAGGAATGAGCAAAGAAATGAGGGCAGTTTTGTAATTAATCAGCACAAACATATTCAATATTTCGTGATGCTGGTAGTGCAAAGGAAATAAAATTCCATGGTGTAAAGTGGGACAGGACACCTCATCCTCATTGTAAGGTCAGAGAGCCAACCTTCCCAGGGGATCTGGTTTCTTGCTGCTTTCCTATTTCCTTCCAAGTCACCAGAAGCTGCATGTATCCAGCAGTGGATTTGGCCAAGTGAAGACAGATCCTTGCAAGCCCTCAGACTGTACCTCAGTGGTGCAATTTGTCTGACTTGTGTTCACATCTTGGGTTTACAAACAGGAAAGATGCAAACACTAGAATTAAATTGTTCAGAGCTAGAATTAAGATCTTTTGTGATTCAGAAGAGTTTAAATTTACTGCCATACAAACTGTGGAGATGTACTGCAATCCATAATTTAAATTTAAATGAACCTATTGTTTAATACATTATCTGATGGTGAGGTAAGAAATTAATGTTTTTCTTGGAGATTAAAATAACAGAAAGAAGGGCACTATTGAAATTGTAAGTATGCATATGGATGAAGAATGCCATATACAGTAAGTGTGATAATGGGGTGGTAAGTACCCAGATATTTGGAATGGATAGGAAAAATGTGGGCATATTAATGTTGGCATAGGTCAACATTTAGAGAAATGAGAGTGAAGCACTTTCTCATAGGTATGTTAATACACAGGAGCATTAATACATGGAAGTCAAACGAGGGAAAAGAGAACTCTATCAGTGTAATTAGTACTTAAGGTCAGACCTACTAATTGATTTTATGCTCACACACTTAGTGTGCATATGCAATTCATGTGGCTTGAAAACTGACATATGCTCTGAAGATATAAATGAGCTCTTGATATTTTAAGAACTCATCTGACTCAGTTGAATATTGTAAGGTGTTTCTGAGAGTTTCTCGCATTAAATGAAATATTGCAATGCCAGTTGAATTCTCAGTATCCCTAAGTAAATGAAAGCAGTTAATAGAATTCAAATGAGAGTTGCATGGGATGTTTTATAAATATTTTGAAATAAGAGCAAACATACTGTGTCTTGATGATATAAAATATAAGTCCCCATGCTTTCACCTCAGTGAACAGCAGGGATTTGTTTACAGTTGCAGATCAGGATCTAATACCCATGAGCAGCAAATAGATTAAATCTATAAACAATGAGAGCTATGCCGAAGAACATGTGGTTTTGTTTTATAACAACCAGTCTGAGGACAGTTTGCAAATAAGTGTGCCAATTTTCTGGAGATTCTTTCATATTATTTTTTCATTCTTTGGCATATAAAAGAGGAACCTTTCCCTCAACTGTAAATATCATTATGAGGGTTTTATTTATGAGCAAATCAAATATTATAAATATGTTGGGGTCTAATACTCATACCAGACAGTATCTTTCCTTAGAATTTGATTGGACTCTGTCCCATGCTTCATTGTCATCTAAATTAAAAACAAAAGCACAGGCACTCTCTCACATTATTTGGAGAAAACAGGCCAACGAAGACCTGTTGGAGATCCAGCAATTTTGCTGAGACCCTCAAAGTGTGAATTAAGAGATGCTAGGGAGGGGGTCAGAGACATTGTTTTGAAATCTAAATCTGATTTATTCCTACCCTGTTAGTGATTTCCTAAAGCACTGGAAAGCATGGGTCTGACCCACCAGGTTTTTCCTGGAAGTGATGGGGCAGTAAATTCACCTCAGCAAATCTGCCTGTTGTCACAGAGGATGGGTCCCAAAACTGGGATGCAACCTCCCGGTGGATTCCCGATGTGAACTATCCTGAGACAGTACCAAGGCCCTCTCTTGTCTGGCTGGTACCAGGGTGTAATGCAATGGTACCTAAAGGTACCTACCTGTCAAGGGTGAGATCTTAATGTGTTTCTAAAATCCGCATGCCTTGCAGGTGAGTAAATATGTCTTCTTCTGGTTCTCTCCTTCAACTCGTGTTTACAAGCAGCTTTAGGATAAGCACTGAGTGTTTCCAGCATGGCAGTCCTAGTGAAAGGATAAACATACCTATATTTTCATTTTATCTTTCTTAGCTATGTGCAGAGAATATATAAACCTCTTCATGGAAATACACAATCTCTTACCCCATACCTACCAGCAGTCATATTCAGTTTTAACTTTAGCATTCATAAAAAATGAATGAAAATTTGCCCAATAACCTATTAAAAATTGAGTAGCAGCATATGGGATTTAGCCACATGCTAGGCTTGTGTGGGGAAAGCCACTGCAATCAACAGCTTTTTTTATAATCACCAGGGATTTATTTTTTCCAGGTGTTTAAAAATCAGCTATGTCAATGCCAGTTCTTTTGCAAATGAGGAAGGTACAGGTTATCTGGGTTGGGTGAGGTTTTCATCAGCCTAGGAAGGACTGCGTAGTAGTGAGGGGAGTGGGATATGGCACACTGTGAGCTAGAAGTTGAATGACAGTAATTTGATGTACCAGCTGGAAAAAAACCCCAAAACCTGAGTAAAAGCGTGTGCACTGACTGTACTTTGAGGAAGAGGTCTCCAGAAATGGCCCTTGGGTTGAGAAATGCAGGCGATATAGAGTACTCAGAGAACACAGTGAAATCTCTCCCTTTGAGCAAAGGCCATGTTTCCTTGCTCCCTGCCACCTGTGCAGATCTAGTGCATGCTCTTCACTGTAAGACACATATGGCTTGAGGCGCATTCATTCTGAATTTGTACAGTGCTTGACTGCCCTAATGCTACTTTTAGACTTGACTTCCTTCATTTACTGTGTACGCATCTGTTCTTGGACAGCACACAATGCTACAGCATCATATCTGAATCAGGAAGATGTTTTTCTCTTGCTTTTTCTTGAGGTCTTCTTCAAAGTATGTTGGAATGGACCTCCTTTTGTGTGTGCCTATTACAACTTCTAAATATCCTCATGGAGTCTTGGCAAATGCTACAGAATTCTCACTTTAGACTGCAGAATTTTTGAGGGGAAACTCTGCAGGAATTTTTGGGACTTAGATAAATCAAAATGTAGACGTTGTTTATTGATAGATAATTTATACTTAAAATTTTTCCACAAAACTACCATTTGTTTACCGAATTTACCACATTCCCTCCTTCTCAACCATGTGAGAGCTGGGGATTTTTCCATGTTATCTGGTTTTCTCCTTTATGATACTCCCCAGACCTGTCCTTTTTTCTGGCTCTTGTGTTCCCCAATTTTTTTATCAGGGGAAACACAACATTAAGATAACTTCAACAGTATGACCCTTGGGGATAGAGGTAAGAACCTCCAGACTTCAGGACTTCAGGAGCACATTTCCAGGTGCAGTCTGTGCATAGAGGCAAAGCCTGAAGCTTGCTGGGGAGAGGGGCCAAAAACTGTTCTAAATCATCTGATTTAAATAGAACCTTTATATCTCTAGTATCCACTCTGTATTGCTCAAGAGCCACCACTTAAATAAATTATCAGTGTCCTTATGAAATCCCTAGATGGGATATGGATATGAGACATCTTTTAAAATACATTAAATGAAATAACTGGATTTTAATTGCAGTCCTCATTGCAATATGCCTGTATCAGCACATCAGCTCTATTAAAAATACTCTTCCAACACATTCATGGATTTCAGTTTTGACACTTAAAAATGTGTCATCTTGGCAATCCTTTGCTGGAGGCTACTTGGTATCAATTGCCAGATGTAATTACAAAGATGAAATTTATTTAAAAGGTTGATGGTCACCATCCTTTGTGCTTTTACCCTAAAGCATCCCAACAGGATGCAAGCCAGAGGAATTAATTGTAATACAGAACCTAGCATGAACAAGTTTCTTTTTTAAGTTTTCTAGGTTTCAGATACAGAAACAGGAGTTGCCAGGGGTAATTTTTTTTCACAGCATGATGTGTCATCTGTATGATGAAACCAGCTTTAATTATTCAGTTGGTGCCTGCAAATGGTTGCTTAGTGATTGTGTCCTTTCTGTTCAAATCTGCAGTAAAACTCATTTGTGTGCTAGGTCACTAGCTGTTCTAAGTCAGCATGACCCTGCTGATTTAATTGGCATACACTAAGAAAACCTAGTTAAAAATACCTTCGTAAATTTTATACTTATCTTCTGTAATACTAAACAGACAAGACAATGCTGACTGGTAAAAGAGACATCTCATGTGTTTTTCAGTATACTAGTTTCTCTTTTACAGATATCTTTATTTTCACTGATGGCTCTCCTGAAAAGTACTTAAAATCAGACCTGCAGCAATTTTACTTTTGGAAAGGACTAGGTGAAGCTGATCATATAATCATTTGGTAACTCAAGAAGACAAGCCTATGTGAAGTTTGCCCTGGAAAGCATCACAATGTATTGATTCCTAACTAAACATCTTTGTATTTGAACTCATGATTCTTTAAAAAAACCCCACTTTTTTCACAAAGCTCTGTCGTTCACTTAAAAATATGAAAACAAAAACACATGTTCTCCTCAGTGGGAGAGAAAGTGTCAGGGGGATAGATCCATTGCAGCTTACAGATTAGTCTCTCAAGAAGAGCCTGGTCTGTGCATGTGTTGTGGAAGGAGCTTTCCAGTTACAGGACACCAGGTGGTCACCCATAGTTGATCTGAGAAGCAAACACTGCCACAAATGCTATTAGTAGTGTGTAATGAGATTAAGTCCCCATGGTATTTGTAATATCCTTGAGGTTTTTTTCACTGAAGCAGCACAGGACCGATAGCACCCCTTAGACAATGAAAGAGTTTAGTCTTTCATTGTTGTATGCACATAACTCTCATCAGCATTAATAGGAGTTAAGCATGCACAAAAAAGGAAGAATAAAGCTTGGAAGTCTAAGTAATCACAGTATGCTAGAGGTTTCCAAGAGTTTCACATAGGACCAGGCCAAAATTGTATTGACTATTCCTACTGGGGGATGTTAAGTATTTTCAGAGATTTGTATTTTTGAGGCATAAAGGGTGATTAGAGGTTCCAAAATAACAATGAAGATTTAGTAGAAGGTAAGAAGACTTAGCTGCAAGAGACAGAACCTAAGGCAGAGCTCATATTTAATTAAATGTTTTGCTTTCTGTGACAGGGCAAGATTTTGCTTTCTTTCATTTTAAAGTAACTAGTTTTGATATGTGCTGAGCATTGTAGTGGGCTTTCTGGGAGATTGGTGGATCTTTATCCAGTTAGAGAGGACACAGTTGTCCACAGTAGTTCTTGCACATACAGGAGTAAACTTGTTGGACCAGGTGTGAGTTCTGTTTCCTCCTGTAAAAGCTGTGGCTGCTTAAGCAAAAAGGATCCTCATGTTACAGGTCTGCAAGAGTAGTCGTCTCCTCCTCAGCTCAGAGGCTGCCTGAACTATTTCTGGGGGCACCTGCTTCTTCCTAAGAAGAAGATTTAACAAGTTAAACACTTGAAGATTAAAGTAGGTGTTTCCAGAACTAGATCTGTTCCTCACTCATCCTTCTGTATGGAAGTTGGTGTAGGGAGGGCCAGTAAAGAAGTAAAATCATCCAAGCTGATGCTTGACTGGCCTCTGGAATCTGTCCACTTTGGCATTTAGAGGGCCAGTTTTTGCCGTCACACTTGCTGGTTCATTGATTTCTGGTTTCCAGGTCCTCTGACTTCTGTTAGTGGGTATTTTTTTCTTGTATCAGTGGATATGAGCTATCACTATTTGTTGTTCATGCGTGGCTTTTTGTTACTACAGTTTCAACCACTGATAGGGGTAATTGCTTTGTGAAATTTTAGAGGTATTAAAAGGTAATACCTATTATTTAGGTATTAAAAGACATTCCCTGTGCAAGATAATGTTTGAATATGGGTTTGTATTTCCTGAAGATATGTGCTGGCTTTCCCCCCTCTCCATGTTTTTGATAATCTAATTAGAGGATAGTATTGTCTTTTTCTGCCTTATAATATGGTTCAATTGGTTGTACTTCAGCACATCATCCAAAAATTAAAGGCCAAAGACTGGAGGGACTACTTTATGGCTTGTTTTAATTCCAGAAATGAAACCCAAAAGAATGTTCCCTTTGTGCTGAAACAGGTGTCCCTTCTCATTTTCTTCTCTGTAAAACCTAGACTTAATTAATAGTACTTGCCTGTATTGTACACAGAGGCAAGCGATTTCATATTACATTTTCAATTTGTATAAAACCATCACAGTGGAGAATTGCACACATCCAGTAAAGAATCAGAGCAGGAAGGTGTTTTGAGGCTTTTAAGGGAGTCTCTCTCTTGTCTCTGCCTTAGGGTGGAACAGTTGCTCTGCTCTTTCAGACCAGGAAAGCGGCTGCGGCTAGAAAGGGACTGTGAATTTAATCCGGAAATTGATTAGCAACACTGTTTATATGTAAAGCAGAATAAAAGCTTTGGGCAAGTTTTGCTATGGAGCTGGGAAGCCAGGTGGTTGCCAAGGGAAAAGCTTATACCTGTTTCTCATTAAAGGCTTACAAACAGAGCATCTTGTTATATTTCGTACTGGTTGCAGAGGCTCAGGGATATTCCCCGGCTGGTGAATTATTTGATAGTAATACTACATTCAACAGAATGCAAATTTTCTAAAATGCACAAAAGTAAACCCAAGTATTAAAAAATACAACTTTTCCACTGTAATACAGCTATGATGATTGTGTGATTTGTTCAGGGAGTAGCAATAAAGCTGTGATGTTATTCGAGAAAGAAGAACTTCACAGCTCTTCAAAGAGCACCACTAGGTAAATTATATTCTAAGGAGATATTTTGACAAACAGCATAGGGGTTTTCTGGTACATAATAAACATTACAGTACAGGTATCAACGGTGGGTTCTTAACTGTGGGGTTTTTTCCCCAAGAAAATTTACTGATTGCCAGACTGTAGGAAGATTCAACCGTAAGTAATTTTAAAATACTGCAAAGTAAAGTGTCTAATCTGCAGTGCAAGACTCTTGCAACAGCCTTAGTGCTTGCAAACAGGTCTGTCATTCATTATTCGTGGGCTGCTAAGGTGAGGAAATCCTCTCTGATTTGAACTAGGAGGAAGAATAAAAATTATACCTAAACTGAGAAATTTTAATAAATACATAGCAAAGAGAATGTGCTCTAGGGAATGAATAGATTCCCTATGTGTGAAGCCATTATAGATTGTATTGACTTGTCAGATTTTCAGCAGGAATGGCAGGTGAACTTAAAACTTAATTGCATATAAGGTAATGACACCAAGACCAAAAATATCCTCCACAGGATTTTAATTGGAGCTTTGGGTTTGGCGTCAGCTGCCATAGTGATGAAAACCCATTAGTAAGAAGCCTGCAGCAGTTTAGAAACATTAACAGAAACCTTCTGAAGTGATCAAAATGCAGACACTTCTCCCTAAGGAGAAATAAAAGACTAAAAATGTATTCAGGTAGAGATGTCTGGGAAGAGGAAAGGCAAACTTCTGAAATTATTTTTTTCTGAAATATGTATGTCAGTATTTATTCCTTTGCTACATGTTTTAAATTTACATCATCTTTTCCCTGATGCTGCTGTGCTCCATTTTCCTTATGAAAGTGGGAGTTGCGGTGAAGTGCAGGGAAGCATCTGCAGAGTGTGCTGCAGAGAAAAGGAAAAAACTTCCCTTCCCTGGCAGTCAGGATGATGTGGGCTGAACAGCACAGCCAGGCACTGCAGCACAGGGGGGTAAAGTGAAAGGATGTAAAAAAGAGGTTTTAACATTGGCAACATTTGTAAAGAAATAAAATAAATTTAACTGAGGTTGTTGGGTATTCTTTTGACATACAGGAAGGCTCTTGGCTAATTGGTTAAATATCACTAAGGAGAACCATAATTGCTGATGTTTCCTATCTTGTTTTCAACAGCAGGTCTTTCTAATCAAAGAACCTTTTCCATTCCTCATTGACCTCAGTGGCAATATTCCTGTGGAGTACACTTGGATTTGAGGTAGATGCTAAGCTAATTAATGGAGATTGTCACAATCGTACTTTTGTTTCAAGAAGTAATTAAAATAAACCAGATAGTTTGCTTGGTTGGGTCTGGTTTTTTTCCATAAAAAGCAGCCCTTGGACAAAGTGCCAAGGATGTTTAGTGCACAAATCTGCTTAACATCTTTAATAGCCCAGTAAACAGTTTTCTTTGTAATGTGAATATACCAGTCACTTGGTATAACAAAAGAACACTTAAGCTTCTAACCACTCCTGTGAATTATGAAATACGATGTGTTCGATAAACAGTGAATTATGAGATAGGGGTATTGAGAAAGAAGTAGCATTTTTCCCAAATAAGATTTTATTTGGGATATGAGAGATTCCTTTTCTGAATAACTACCCAAAGTTAAAATATCACATTGCAGGAACTATTTCGAATAAATTATCCTGGGAAGTGGTCTGCTCTACTCAAGATTATTTTAATTCCTGGGTCCAAGATGTTTTCCAGAGGAAAAAAGAAGAAATTTTCCTTCTTTCTAGATAGAGAAGGTTGTGGAAGATGTTACGCAACTCTCCTTCTCTCCCTGCAGTGACTGTAATGCAGTAACTGCACTCCCAAATGCAGTTTCAGTTGAGGGCTTTCGCTGACTTTCAGGACTCATGAGTCAGCTCTGCATTACTGCAGTCTCCCATCGTGGTGTGTGCTGGCTGCCAGTTTCTATGCAGTACCAGCGCACAGTGCTGTGCTGCTGAAAAGTAAATCTCCAAGTCTACAGATCAATTCTGCAGTGCATCCTAGAGCAATCGTTGCCATTTTCTATGTAATTAAGATTTAAGGATAGGCGAGAGATTAATGAGAGACAATGAAAAAGCCTAAAAATACAGGGCTCACCGTGGTATACTGCTGTTGATTTACTATCTTGCTCTTAAGAGCTGCTTAAGATTATTACTTCTGTAACTTTGAGATGTGTAACTCAAGAAAAATGCTTTCAGAGAATCTCACATTCACCTATCTTCCTGCCTCAATTTTGTGACATGCAGAATCTGTGAGAGGAAGAGATGAAATTATTTGTCTTTTGCCCAGATAGCCCTAGACAAATTTCTCCTAAAGTTCACTGGATGTTGATTTCTATTTTCTTTTGCCATTTGAAGCTGGAGTTTCAAGGACTGCAGTGATAACATTGTCAGTGTTAAATAATACTGATATCTTAACACTCAGGAAAGTAGTTTATAGAAGAATTTAAGCTCTGGGAAGTAGCTAACAGGGTTCATTTTAAAAAATCTATTATTACTAGCTTAGATTTTAAGTATTCAATATTTTCTAAAACACAGCATAGTGATGTACTTGCAGAACCAAAAGCTAACTACAGCACTCTAGTTGGTTTCTGAAGGTTCATGTTTCTGTTACCATCTGACCTTGGAAATTGTTTCCCTGTAAGTGTTTTATGAGATTAAAACTCTGTCACGCTTATCAGATCTGTTCTAAAGATAAAATAAATTGTGAGAGTAGTTGTTTAGAGATCACAGTGTCTATACAGTTTTCATATACAAAACCAGTATGTGGAAATACTGTACAACAAGCTTAAAATATACATTTCAGGAAGCCACTCTGAAACTGAATATATTGGAGGAAGAACTTAAATTTTAATTATCTGGAGCATTAATAAGTGCAACATATTGCCTTGAAAATAATGGAAAATGCTATATAATTAATATAAAAAGGATCAAAGGGCAAACCAATTGATGAATGCAGCAGTCCTCTAGCATCTCTGAAACAGTTTGTTTGAAGGTTGGAGGAGTGATTCATGAGGGATATGGTGGCTTCAAGTAAATGAATTGTTGGTGAAAGCCCATGTCAGACACTTGGGTTGGAAAGAGGTGTTGTCCTCTCAAGCTACACTGACTAAAGCCATGGTGTTGGTTAAGGCAGTTCTCATGACTAGAAACATTGCATAGCCCTCTAATAAATACCCGTCACTCTTCCCTGTCTTTCTGCCCTGATATTAAACTGCTCTGTTCTCTAAACACTCCTTGTTTTCCCCTTCCTGTAATCACAGGAGATAATTTCTTGGAGTAGGATCATAAAGCTGCACTCTCCTTCTGGGAAGCATAATTCCAGCTATTCCTGTTCAGATTTACGCCCTGTGCTTGCCATCCTCTGGCTAAAACCACAATGCTGCTAAATAGTGGTGTACAAGGCTTCTGGGATTTAAGCTTTACCTGTCATGTGAATTGTAAATGACACAGGTCAGTGGAGGAACAGAAATGGCAGAGTTCAGAGACAGCCATGCAAGGCTGTGGCATTGTATGAGAAAGCAAAGACTGTTGCCAGGGGTCTGTTGTCTCTACAGCTGGCTAGGATATTGTGTAGCTTCCCCAGAAAGATGAAATCTTGTGTATTGGGAATAATTGGTTGTCACAGGATGGATTGGGAATGTTTGATTTCCTAATCCAAGAAGTACTCCAACAATCAAACTCATTCACTTCACAAAGAGGCTGGTCTTTTTTCCTACTGGTAGTGAATTTTAGTGCTCCACAGCAATAACTTGTAGCTGAACTCATTGAACAAATTGATGCTGTTGACTGACTATTGGGTATATTTTTTTCTTAAACAAAGTCAAGGGTGAATCCATTTATTGGAAACATTGGATTCCACTACTGTTGCAAGTTCAGTATATAAACAGCAAGTGTATTTTTTTTTTGACTCTCATTTTATTGAGATCTTCAGAAGTATTGGTTTTAAATTTCACTTCCGTCCAGACACTCAGTGAAATCAATAATGAAATCTCTAGGCTACTTGGTTCCGTTTTTGTAGCACATTCCCTTTTTTGGGAGATAAACCTATTTTAGTAGACATTAAATTTATAATATGTAAACTTTTCTTGTTAATGTACTTTAGACTGATTTGCTTCAACTTTTGTTTTCAGGTTAGTTGTTGATTTTTATTGCTTTAGCAGTCCTTCATAGAGTCCTGAAATTGTAAAGTATCAAGAATTATGTAAGAAATACCATTTTCTGAAGGTGAGAGACAAGAGTTGAGAGTACTAATTTGCCCGACGGTAACAGATGGGAGTGAAAGGCCAGCAGTTTTCTTCTACTTGATAAATGGCTGTATTTTGACAGCAAATTAGATGTCACACAAAGTTGGCAAACATGCAAGAAATCAATATTTAGCGTGAAAAGATTATACAATTAGTCTGTTGATCAACCGGGTGTGAAAAAGTTGATGTAATGTCTTGAATTAACCTCAGGATATTTCAGGGGGAATGGTCACCGAGCAGTGAGCTCGCTGCAATCACTTGTAGTTCTTGCAGCAGCTCCAAGCACAGCTCAGCTCATAAGTCTGCAAGTATTAGAGATCAAAGTTTGAGGCAGAAAGTACAAATCCAGCTATGAAAATTAGTGCAAACAGGTCAACTTGCATTCTCTCACTCCTGTCTAAGAGTCCTGAGCAAGGATTGGTGAACTGGGTTCATGTACAGTAACTGGAGGCTGGATCTTGCAGTCACTGTTCAGACTGCATAATCATCTTCTGTCTAGCCTCCCACTTTCAGGGCTCTGTTATTATCTGGAGGTATAAACCCAAATGAGATCTGACGGATAAGGACTTACCCAAGAACAAAAATGGAATTGTATGCAACTGGCTTTATTTCATTAAATAAATGTGAGCTTAAAAATGAAAAAATACAACACACTGCAGGACATCACCTCTCAGGACTTGTTGTTAATAAATTGTTGGAAGTCAGATGTGGATAGGAAAAATATTTAACTATCACCAGGCTGCAGCTGAACCAAATGAAACTCAAATATCAATTCTATTCATGCAGGGAGAGAGAGAAAATAAACCAGAGATTTATGCTTTCTGGAGAGTCACAACACAGTTTAGTATTCCAGCTGATCAGATGCAAAAAAGATTAACCTAACTTTAAAGGGATAACACATAATTCTCTATAAGGATAATGTAATATTAGATATGAATCTTAACTTACCATCATGTCCAGAGCAAGCAGGTCTAAATAATGGCAAGGAAAACAGACACACTTTGGAGTTAGTGCCATTCTCCCAAATCTTGCTCTCCGTCAGAGGGCTCAGCAATGTTAGCTCATTGTTAGATTTGTTCACAGGTGTCACACTAGCTCGGCATCCTAGCAAGATTTTACTTTCACCTAGAAATGCGTAAAGTATTCTGATATTTGTACATATATAGGAGTTATTGCTGGAAAAAGATTACTATACCTTCCTTGCCGACAGCCTAAATTTAAGAAGCCGTCGGGCTAAATTGAGCCCTGGAGGCTGTGAATCTATCATCTCTGGCATAAATGAAGTTATGCCTGTGTTACGCACTCCCCATCGTGTCAGCTAGTTACAAGACTGAATGATTACCCTCCCCAGTCCCTGGCATCACCTGCAGGGCTTTCAGACCTTTCCTGGAACGAGCTTTCTGAAGTCCTGTTCTTGTAGTCCAGTGCCTGGATATTAAATAGCTGTTTCTCCATCAGGTCTGCAAATCATTTTCTTCTTACTTGCAGATACAGAACTCCAGGTTTTTACAACATCCAAATTTGCTTCAGTGACTCTGTAAAATCACTACCTTGCTCAGTGCTATATGCTTACCTGCTTCTCCAGTTTGCAGTTCAGTTCAGCAGGAAGCTTAGCATGCTCAACAAAGAAGGTGAAGAGGATGGAGTGCTCCATATCAGTTATGCAAGTTTCTTCAGATAATTAATAATCTGCTGTACAAGGGGATCTTGTTCCTTTCTCTGTGGCCTGGAAATGTTGTTGCGATGCAGTGCCTCCAGGCAGACAATGGGGATATTTGGGGCTGGTCACGATTACAGTGTTGTTTGACAATTTATACCCATTGATCTTTGTATTGAAAACAAGGAAAAATAGATTTATTCAGTTAGTACAAGACATAGCAACCATTAGATGACCAATCATCCAGACTCTGAGCACTCTGCTCAGATAACACAGAACAACCATGAAGAACATAAAGTTAACACATCTGATTTTGGAGGACAAATTTGGAGTCCACACTAGAAATAGCAGATGAAACAGTGAGCAGTTTGAAGTTATTTAAAATGTATGAGTTATTAGATTACTGTTGGCTACGCAAAAAGCTCTTTTTTTTCCCAAAGGAATGTATTGCTTTAAATGTGTCATGTGCAAGGGGTAGGATAGCCCTCCAATAACCTTCATCAGACATGGTAAATCTGAAACTGATTGTAGTTGAGATGATTCTTAAACATCAGTTATTGCTTCCCAGCACAGTGACTGACAAGCTCCAATACTGTCTTCCAAGAGTCTCAGCATCCTTAGAACTCTGGGGATGGATGTTTTATGGTTCATTTTAGAGGATTTCTCCCTCTATGTCCAGAAATTCCTCTGCAAGACAAGGGGCAGCTGGAGGGACCTGGGCATTGGAGCTACTTGTAAGTGCAGAGCACTGAACGTTTCTAGCTGCAGAGAGGTCATTGCATATTCATGGATTGTGGGAAGTTTCATTAGCCAGCCTTGCAAGCTGTGCCATCTGTTAATACCACCCAGCGCGGTGGCTGACGCAACACAGCAGTCATGTCTTCTG
The DNA here is from genome assembly GCA_013398055.1 of Ifrita kowaldi. Classification (NCBI taxonomy): domain Eukaryota; kingdom Metazoa; phylum Chordata; class Aves; order Passeriformes; family Cinclosomatidae; genus Ifrita; species Ifrita kowaldi. Next base: position 191,488 of record VZRS01001512.1, read on the forward strand.
GCGGTGAAATGATACTTTGAAGTTCTTTACAATGAAAAACAAGAGATGTTTAAAGTTGCCAGAGAAATGTGTTTGAATGCCAGATCAGGTGTCAAACAGTTACCACCTTCAGGGAGAAGGAATACTTTCAGGGAGAATACTCCTTTCACCCTTTCTGCCAAGAATCACCACAGGAAGGATTTGCATGCTTCCTCTGTGTTTGCTTTGTGTGGGAATGGCATTGATAGGGAACAAGTGAATGTTGATGTCTACCTGGTGTGGCAGGATAAGCTGGTGGGAACCCCTCTATTGAGTAGCCTGTTACAGCATGCACAGCCATGGGCTGAGTTACGCAGGCATGCCCAGCAAAAAGTGTGTCAGTAGTGGTGCTTGGTTTAACAAAACTTGAATGAGGACTGATTTCTTTCCCTTGCCATTCATTTGCATTTTGTGTTTGCACGAATTTAACATAGTCACTGTTAAAAGTGGCCCTCATGATCGTGCTGCTTGATTGGCTTGAAAAATTGACCATGTAAGTTAAGAAATCTGTTCAGTCACTCTTCTAGGAAATGTGACTAACACCATCCCCATCTCAATAATCACACAATAAATGTCATTGATATTTGGATGAGTCGGGGGGCATTAGGATCCTATGGCTATAGAAACTGGGTTGATGAATGTGGAAACCACCCTTTAAGCAATTTTTACATGCTGTTTACCCCTCTCTGTTCTTGTTCTGAATCAAACAGCTGCCAAGACTCTTTGCTCATGTCAGTTTTTAATTTGAAGCTTTAATTAATAAAATCAAAATATGAGCAGATATTTAGATTTCTTCCAAAGAAAAATAATATTTATATATGGAAGTCTTTATAAGGGGCTTTGACTTGCTTTCCAGAAACTATAAGCAGGTAAAATCTATCCACCCAACCACTCCTGTGCAATGTGGAAGTTTCTTCCTTTCTTCCTCTGTCAAATGACAGAAATGATCTGTCACATATGTAGAGAGAGGCTGCAAAAATCCAGTAGACTTAAAGCAACCCCAGATCTACACAAGTCTCAGATTCTCCCACTCCATCTGTAATTTAGTAATTCGCAGTCTCTTGCCAGTTTATGAAGTGCTGTTGCTGCTTTCTGCTCCCACACTGTGATAGTTAATTTGTCTGATAAAACTGTTCCCATGTGAGACTTTCCTTCATTCCAGCTGAGGATAGCAACCTGGGCAGCAAGCCTGTGTTACTCCTACAAAACTGCAAATAGTTTTTCAAAGTCTCTTTTATTTCTCAAGTGGTGACATGGGACCATGTTACTGACATCAGCAAGTAACTGCAAACTTCCCAGGTGTTCCATGGAATGGGAGGCCTCATAGTGACTCACGCCCTGCCAGTGCTGGGTCCCCACCCTGTATGATAATCAGTAACATGTTTATGCCAAGGAGTTGAAGAGGGAGACAGTCACACATGCATCTCTGAGTGGGCACCATGCACATGGTGCAGGCAAGACGCCTGCCTCTGGAAATCAGTCTCAGGGCCCATGGACCCACACAACCACTAGAACAGGGAGTCTGGTAGGATGTAAGTAACCACCCTTAGCACTGGTCACCAGGAGTTGTGGTTCCTCAGGTCAGATCCTTCCCAGCTGCACAGACACATGACTTGGAGCAGCTTCAGTTAAGCCCTAAGTATGTGCTTTGAGCCCAGTGAAAGCTATGCATCTTTGTGTAACTTTGCATGTGGCTAATTGCATTTCTTTTCTACCTGTGTTTAATGTGTTCATGTCTAATGATATATGAGGCTTAGTCTGGCCTGAAGCAAGGTATGTGCTCAGTGTCACCAACTATTAAGCAAGAAATTTCAGTGTCCGCTAAAGAGTGATGATTTCTTTCATTTCCTTGACAATAAGATTCAATAAACTCCACCAAATCTCTTAATTCAAGGGAAATCTGGCAAACAACTAAAATATCAGACCACAGATCATCTTCTGAAGGAGTCTGCAGTAACAGAGCTATCTGGATGTTTTATTGACTGGAGCTTTACATGTGCATTTCTGATAGGCAAGGAAGCAAAACTATAAAAATAAATTTAATTGCAAAGGGGAATGTTGCAGAGGGAGAGAGACCTGCCCTCTTCCCCTTTTGTAATATATAATCTGTCTCCTTCTTTCAAGGAATTATAGCAGAAAGAATATATGTTAAGAAAACTAAGTTTCTTCGAACTAAATAGATGTTATCCCTAAGTTTCTAGGCACTGTAATGCACAAGGGAATAGGCTACAGGCCTATCTCACATTTTACTTGAGAGCACTATTTTTATTTTCCTTCTCCATCACTTTCCATCGTTTGATTGTAAACTCACAGGCTTACAAATGTAGAGATTCCCCAGAGCAACAGCAACAGACGCAGCAGAGGCGAGCAGGAGGAAGAAGGTAGGAGTGGTGCAGGCAGGTCAGCAAGGAAGAGGGCATTGCTGAGGCAGGCAGGGCAGCACCGAGCCTGCCCCAGTCAGGGACACTGTGGGAATGGCTGGCTGCCCTTCCTCTCACACGATGCTCTCAGGCATGTGGAGCTCTTTTCAGCCTGACCGTCCTCAGCCTTGTTAATTTACGTCTCTTTACAGAGGAGTTTTTCTAAGTTGGCAAATAGGTCTGTGTCCCATACTCCCTTTTAAGCCTAATTAATTATTTTAATTGATTAATATTGCGCCAAGCAGTTTGCTCAGAAGGGACAGCTCTTCTGGTTTTTTAGACTAATTACCAGTCTGGGTTTCTGAATGACAATCCAATGCTAATTAATCTCACTGCAGTTTTCACAGAAAGAGACCCTGATAAGAACTTGCCAATTAACATAAGGGGGAAAAAAAAATCAACAGTCCTGTTTTGTTTGTCTGGCATCCACTCCCAGTCAGATGAATATCACTATTAAATACAGAGACAGACTTAAGTATGAAAGCCAGTAGGCTGCAAGGCTGCTCCAAACTTGCCCAGAATTTACTAATTCAGGATCTAGATGTTATTTGTACGCCCTGTCACTCTTGTTGCTTGACATTGCTTGCTACAGCTTTTGTAAGCAGGAGGAAGATGAAGCAGGGCAGCGTGGCGTCTAACCATCCCCACAGGGAACTTTCTGCAGTGTCCCAGTGTTAATCCATACCAGTGGAAGACTGAAGAGAGCATTTTGGCAGTGTGGTTCTAGTTTTCACTTGGTTTGTCAGGGCCAGATGCTCAGCTGATGATGGTTACTCCCTTACCTGCACCACCTGTGTGAGAACAAGGTGAATTATGGATACTCCTCCAGCCAGGGCAACCAGAGGGCTGTCACACAATGAGACATATAGCAAACCCATGGAAAACCCTGGTTTATGATGGTTGAATTTAATTTTTCTTTTTTCCTCTCTGCGGTTGCAGGTCAGAAGATTCTTCACCACAGAAGCGATGTCTTAGAAACTGTAGTCCTCATCAATCCCTCAGATGAAGCAGTTAGTACTGAGGTAAGTCCGAAATACTTTGTTGGGCATGTCATAAAAGCTCCATTTAATGGACATGTTAACAGCATTGAAGCAGATGTAGTTGAGGTGATTATGGAGCACAGCCACTGCCAGCTTAGAGGCTGACAGACTCAAATACTATTTTTCAAGGTCTTAGCAGACTCTGAGAGCAGGTCCTGACTGTGAGTGAAAGGGTATATTTGGAATGAATACCATGAAAAATGTCACCCATCCCTTGATCTTTCCCTGGTTACCAGACTCATGACATATTGTCAAAGGCATAGGACAGAAACACGCCTCTGATCCCAGAATTCCTTTTCTCATAATGCATCAAATTCTCTTCTTCATGGAGTGGAGGCAGCTGTGGTGAAGCTGCCTCTGCTTTTCTTCTGCTTTGCCGTTGTTTGGTAGCTCTGGATACCTATTTTATGTATGAAGAAAGTGCCTGAAGGTGCCCAGGGACAAATTTGGGTCTTTGAGAGGAATTACCAGCTATGTGGTGGTGACTCTAGGTTGATCTGTCTGTCGTTCAAAAAGCATGTGACATGGTTAGTGAACCCTGGAGAGTGCCCACAAGAGGATGCCAATTCCTTATGAACTCAGTAGAGTCAAAGAACTGATTGTGTAGCTCAAAGACAAAATTGATCTATTTAGCTAGTGAGACTGAAGGTTGAAATAATAGGGATAATTGTATTGCTGGTCTGTGCTGGGAAGCACTGCCACAGTCTCATTTCTGTTGGGAGATGAAGTGATTCTGCTGGTGGTAACTGGTGAAAAAACTGTTTTGCTGTCAACTGCTAAATGATGTTGTATACAAATGGAAGAAAGGACTCCAAAACAAATGAAATTTCTGGAGCTGTAGAAGTAGAAAATTCACCTTAGTTAATGGCAACTTATTTACTAAAATACGATGCATGAAAATCCCTTACAAGCCATTAGAGGTGCATGGTAAGGACAAGGGGGTCACCAGGATAGCAGCTCTCTATGCATTCATTCAGAGTAAGAAGCTATCAAGTGTGTGTGTGTGGAGGGGTAGAAGAGGCGAAAAACTGCCAAAAGCAGGGAAATGCTGTTTCTGTTACTGTTGCTTGTCATTCCTTTGATGGATGACTACGTGGAAGAACATGATCTGATACCCATTAATGATTTCTGAACACTGGGCTTACTCCTTTGGCTCTGGAAGGTGTTTGGCTATGTTACTGTAAATTTCATCTCAAAAGACTGTGGGAGGCGATCTTTACTTTGCTTTCATCCTGCCAAACTGGTCACAGTCAGATGTTACAAGATGAGATTTAACTTGGCTGGCTAAGCAAGGCTCTGAATAGACAAAATTCAGAAAGAGACGGTCAGAAAGAGGCGGCTGAGTTAAATCAGAGGTTGGAGTAGATATTGCCTGTTCACTATGGCAAACAGAAATCTTAATTTCATTTATCAGAGATTTCCAGGGTGCATCTGGGGGAGACAGAGATATACCATGAAGCTCTAACTTCACCAGAAGAGGAACTGGAATCTATTCACTCAGGAAAAAAACAAATCACACAAAGAAACAAAACACAAAGCAAAGTCAAACAGCAAAAAAAGAAAACCAAACCAAAACAAAAAAAAAGACCCAGAAAGAAATAAAATATACCTGCTAATCTGGCTGTTAATAACCTTACCTGGTGGTACTCCAAGCATGGTTGTGCCTGGAGCTCCTGTCATGTTCTGTCAAATGCCAAATACCTCCCCTAAGAAAGAGGCCCAAAGGGAGAGAGATCATTGTTTCCCGAAGAAAACCCCAATGAATGTTTACTTCCTTTTTAGGAAGTCCCCACTCCGTTGCTTTAATGTTCCCGTGACTGTACCGTAAGTCTGGGAAACCACTGATCTGCTCATGTGCCCATCTCTGTTCACAGTCCATCTTAACCTCTGTTTTGACTGAGGCTGCATCTTGTTGCACACTTCCTTCAACCAATTTTGAACTTCAACCAACAGTTAAACTGAATGGAATCATCAGCTTGCAGTATTTGTTCTGAAATTGAGTGGTCTTGAAATCAGGAGACAAATTTCTGGTAGTCCTTCAAAAAACCTTATTTGTATCCAGACACAGAATTTATGTGTTTCTTAAGGTCTTCCATGTGTACACATTATGCTCTGCAATCTGAAAATACTTACCTTTTTTCCTGGCATAATTTGCTAGCCCCACAGAATGTATGTTATTGTCAATTATTAAAGCAGGTTGAAGGGGAATTATATGGCAGTCACATTTCAGTGGTTCACAAGTCAGGAAGTAGTTTTACTCTTGGAAAACATATTGAGTTTACACAAAAGTTATCAGTCTGATGGGCACTGCTGGCAGCAACAAAAGAAAACTTAGAAGAGGAAGACAGTTCTGATACAGTTTTAATAGAGTGAAAACAGAAGATTTGAGCAATGAACATCAGACAAATGTTTGCACTTATCTATATTTTTGTCTGAAATGGAAATAGATACACTCAATCCACACATGATATTTCTGAATTTATAATTATTTAGTGCAATTAGTGGCAGACCAGCATTAGTCCTACATTTAATCAAAGAAACTTTCTGCTGCCCAGCATCAGGGTCACTTATTTAATAAGATAACAGTGCAGACATGGTAGAGTTGGGACCTTCTTTCAGATGCATACTCTCCATTGTCTGTTTTCTAGTTGCACTGAAAACACGAGTTGTTCAATAGAAATTCAGGTTAAGCCTTCCTGGCTCAGCCTCTCAGCATTCTCAAGAGTTATTTAGAACAACTGATGGCTTAACAATCAATATAAACCTTGGGAAGAATATCTTGCTAGGAGAGCTGATTTGATTGTGTCATCTCCATGGAGATGGAGCTTGGATGCAATATCATGTGGAGTTGTCCCAGATGGACTCTGCTCATTTGCTCATTTAGTTTAATATGTTGATAGCCTTGTTCTGGAATCACTATCCTGGTTTGATTTAATTCTTCCTTAATAGAGGGATTAGTGCACTTGAAATTCATAGTTTACCATAGGCTGAATTGTTTTTTCAGTGTTCAGTAAGACTTTTTAAGTATTTGCAAAGCGTTTACTTAACAGTGTAGAATCTTACACAGGTTTTGTTTAGTTTTGTTCCTAAATTTAAAATATATGGCTTTCTCTTAGCATACACATAAATCTCCCCCTTGGGAGTGGTAAACAAGAATAATTAGTAGCTGTAGTGAGGGTCAGATAAAGTAACAAGCATCTGCTCTTAAAAAGTTTACCAAGGTTGTCCTGATACAATTCTGTAAAAGTATACCAAGAGCTATACTATGAATAAGTCTGTTGTTAAAAAAATTATTTCTTCATTCAAGTTGTGTTCTGTTCTGTTCCTTGCTGGTTTTTCCATGTCATTAATTTGGTTTATTCTTCAGACCTTCTTTCTAATTGCATCTTGCCCTTCCTTTTTTCACATTTTCCCCTTTCTCATTGTCTTTTGTAAACAGGACTGTGACTCCATAATGTTTTGAGAGTCCTGTTCCAGGCACTGGTTTTAAATTAGGAGAGATAAACTGCGTGTTCTCAGTGGAATATTGAAACAGGTGGTTACTCCCGTTATTGATGTATTTCTCTTCTTCACTCTAGGTGCGCTTAATGATCACAGATGCTGCAAGGCACAAGCTCCTTGTTCTAACTGGCCAGTGCTTTGAAAACACAGGAGAACTCATTCTTCAGTCAGGGTCCTTCTCGTTCCAGAACTTCATTGAGATCTTCACAGATCAAGAGGTATGTTTAGAAAGTGTCCTCCATGCGTTGTTATGTGCTGGCAGAGATTTCTAGAAGACCCAAAATGGGTCTCTGTCTTGTTAGAGTTAGCATAGGCAGCCTGAGGCTGCTGCTCTTCATTCTTCATTAATAGGCTTTTTTTGCAAAATACTTATTTATTTTAGATTTCATGTAAATTGTCTAACAAAATAATTAAATATTAATTTGGGAAGTTAAATTACAACTTTCAGAAAGAGACAATAAAGGAACACTCAGCAATGGAAGGAGATAGAGCTTTGTTTAAAATACACAGGTTGTTAATCTAAGGTGCACATACAAAGCAGTCAAATTGAACTTGACACGAGGTTCTTCCCTGCGGCTAATTAGTAAGTGGCATTAATAAGACAGAGAGTGGCTGTTAGAATAGCTGTATTTTTTTGCACCATCTACCTGCTTAACTTTTTTATAGTAGTGTTTAAAATATGGCCAGTGAATCCGTAAAACTTGTGATTTTTACATACCAAAAAGGTAAGCATGAAGTATACCAGTATTTAATGCCATTTGTTTCATGACTTGTTACTTTGCTCTCTTCCTTAGCGTGCTGTGTCTGAGAGCTCCCATAGGGCAGGAATCCATAGTAAACAAGCTGTCATACTTAATTTGGCTGCCATGTAAAGTATATGTTTAAATAAACTGTATGGCTGCATCCATAGGAATTTAGTTTCCAGTATTAATTCGGAGCATGTCAGTAGACTGAGATTTGAAAGTTCAGCACTGAAACAGCGTAGTTTGCGTGAGCTCTAGAGTGACCTTATTGTATCCATGTGATCTATTCTCAAAGACTCTTTGTTCAGCAGATGGTTGGGGAAAGAGCTGGATTCCTGCTCTCTGAGACATGCCTGACACCTCAAATTCACTGGCACTTCTCAGAATTACTTTTCTATGAAATTACAAACCCAAGTTCCTTATGTCTCTGTCTAATTAATGACACATAATTGCTTTATGACTACACGCAGAACTAGGGGCAAATGCTACCATTGCCATTAGGAAACAAAATTGTTGCTTGGAAAGTGGAAGGATGGAGGTTGGCCACGAGCTGCAGATGCTGTGGGATTGCTGCAGTAGTGGGTGTGCAGGGCACACTCCCATGGGCTATGAGTAAGGCTCATTTGGCTCATCTCTGTGGCTGGCAGCATGCTCACCAGCCAGCTGGCATGGCTCTCAGCAAGTGTTGGCTTCCAGCCTGTTGTTTCTGAAGCCTCGGAGTCTCAGTGCGTCTGCAAGCTTTCACAAAACCGAAGAAAGATCATGTTGCCATACTGCAGTTCATGTGTGCAACATTTTTTAAAAATTAAAAAAGATAATTAGAAAAAAAGGTCTAGAAAAAGTGGTTACTGGTTTTCTATTTGGAAGAATTACTGTGCTCTACTAATCCTAGTGGACTTGGCAGTGCCAGATTTATAGTTGGACTCAATGATCTTAAGGGTCTTTTGCAACCTAAAAAATTTGATTCTATAACCATGTAAGTGTAAGTGTTTCTGGCCTCTGCCCATTTTTATTTCATTGGGCAGAACCTGAACTAAGGTCAAGGAATGTGCTTGGGAGATACTTGTATGAAGTCTAGTTCAGAAATCCATCTCTAGAATGCAGAACTCTTTTCAGGCAATGCCTAAAAGCAGAATTTTCAATTTCTCCTATGTGCGAAGGTGTAAAATGTCTGATTCCCCTGCTTCTGCAACAACAGCTAGAACAGGAAGACCTTTCTTTGTACCTTTATGGTTCAGAGTAAGAAGTAATACTGTGTTTTCTCTGAGAAGTCAGCTTACTGTTTGTCTTCACTAGCTGTGACACCTTTAAAACTTAGGGATTCCTCAACAGATGTCTCTCAATGTTTGAAAAGACATTCAGGTTTACAGGCATACTTCTTCGCTCACAGAATGGTTTTGAGTTTGGAGAAGAGAAAGAGTGGCTACATCTCTGTGTTACTGTCTATCCCTAGTGCCACCATTTGAAATTCAAATCCATTGGTACTTTTCTGAGGCATGACTGAACTTGCTATTCCTAACAGTTATGATCTATGCTTGGAATAAACTTTCTTGAATTTTTCATTAGCCTGGGCTTCCAGTGGCTTAACACTGTCTGCATTATGCATGCCAACTTTTAGGAGCAAAAAAGTCAGGATTTTGAAGTATGAAGCAGAAATTCAAATATGGTATAATATAAACTGGAGAGGACTTACCCCAAACCTTGACACAGTATATCCATTAGCCCAGTATGTTATCATATGATTTTTTTTTTATCTAGACAGAAAATTGGCCCTTTATGAGAAACAGTCTGTACTCAAGTTTTATTTCCTTACGTATGCAACAGACTTGGATTTATTTATTCAGAGGAAGTGATCTTGTATTATATTTGGCTCTCCCTAATAACGTGTTTTCAACCCTGATCTGAGACATATTATAAGGAGTACTCTTGAGACTATAAATCCATTTCAAAGCTGTCATCTGTGCTGCCCCTCTTTTCTTAATTCTGCAATAAACAACAGCAATGGTTCCCCTATTGTCCTTATCTTTCAGCCTTTTCAGCCTCTTCTGCATTTATTCTTTCTGCTTTGTTTCTTCATTTGCTGTCATTCAGACAGGGCCATGTCTGACATATGGGTGAGATTTATTTATACTCCTGTCAAATGGTTTGGATACTCAGTAACAATGATACAGGAAGGTAGAAAATATTTATTTTGGGCTTTATTTATCTCTTGGATGGACTTTTTTTATAACAGCCAGTGCATCTTTGTTGAGTTCTGTGTTTGGTAAATGCTAAAAATAAGTTATGTAACACAAAGAAAAAAGTGAGACCTACACACAGAGAGGACCAAAGAGATCTAACACAATCAAACGTCATTAATCTTTTACATATTAATTTCTTCTATTGATACAGCTTGTGGTCCAAGAATTTCCAATTATTCAGCTGTAGTGTTACCTATATCATCCTTGTGAAAACTGTTCTTAAAGCTTCAACTGACAACTGAGTCTCTGCAAAGAAGGTTATGCTATTTTGTGTGATGATGTGCTGGCATGTTTTCCACTGACATTTTATATCTGAATTACGTCTTTATAGAAGTTTGGTGGTCTCTTTGTTAAGAGCAAATAGAACAGAAATGAACTACATTTAACTGAATTGTCAGTTAAAAAAAGTCAAATGAAAGTATCTGTGGAAATGTGATAAGGTAAAATATGTCACACTTTTTCTATAGACATGTTTGTCTACTTGTCTGGGACCATCAAATACAGGGTTTTTTTAGTTCAGACTGCAATAGAAAACAATTCTTCATACTGTGGCATGGAAATTCGTATTTTCTGTGCCTTTATTGCTCCAGTTGGTTTTTGTACTAGCATGTTAACTAATAATGTCAAAATTAATGGAATTACTCTAGATTTCAAATTTTGTGGTCCATGAGTCTTAAATCAAACTAGTTACAAGAGCATTCTTAACCCTATTTTTTTTCTTGATCTTTCTTTGGCTCTGGACCTTGTAATCTCAGAAATACAAAACTTAGAATCATAGATTCATAGAATTGTTAAGGTTGGAAAAGCTAAATTCACATAATTGTTTGGGTTGGAAAAGATTTCAAAGATCATCAAGTCCAACTCCTACCCAAAGCTGCCAAATTCAACACTAAACTATGCCCCCAAGCACCACCATGTCTACACATCTTAAATACCTGCAGGGATGGTGACTCACCACTTCCCTGGGCAGCCTGGTTCAGTGTTTGACAACCCGTTTGGGGAAGAAATTTTTCCTCACAACCAATCTAAACTTCCTCAGGTGCCATTTGAGACCATTTCCTGTCATCCTGTCATTTGTTACTTGGGAGAAGAGCCCAACCCCCAGCTGGCTACACCCTCCTTGCAGGCAGCTGCAGAGAGCAATAAGATCCCCCCAAGCCTCCTTTTCTCCAGGCTAAACAAACTCACCTCCCTCAGCTATTCCTCACAGGACTTGTGCTCCAGACCCTTCACTAGCTCTATTGCTTTTGTCTCGACATGCTCAAGCACCTCAGTATCTCTCTTGGAGAGAGGGGCCCAAAAACTTAAAACTGTTTCCATTTCTGAAGTATTAACTCATTTCTTAATCACAGATTCACAGAATCATTATGGTTAGAAGGGATGTCTGGAGATTATCCAGTCCAAACCCTCTGCCAGGGCACCCAGAGCAGGTGTGCTGATTTGGCCAAAATCTAGCAATATATCCTCTGAGAGAAAACCAAGTTACAAGCACCCTTCCCCCCACCAGGTTCCGGAAAAAGGAAATTTTCCTCGAAGGAAAGTGAAAGAGCTAAAAACTATTTATTTAACAAACACAGCAGAAAAAGATAATAATGCCAAATAATAAAATCTCTCGCTCTAGAGAGAAACCTGGGAAGATTTCAGAGTCCTTCTGTAGGTGTGGTCTCTCTCCTCCTCAGAGCTGGGTTGGTGAGGGCCCACCCCCTCGGGCCTCGGGGAAAATTCTCCGATGTGTTCTGATGTTGTTGAAACAGTCCAGAAGAGAAGAAGGTAAAAAACCAAAGTCCCAGGAAACAAAGTTCAGCTTTCTGTCTCACACCGGGGAGAGAAGCAGAAAAAAACCCAAAAAAACTGGCCGAAGAAGCAAGCAGGATGCTCCCCCCGTGCTACCGCAGCCAGAGCACGCAGAGGAGTGTAATCTCCGTGTCCTTGAGACACTGCTTTGAAAAGTTTGCTTGGTCCTTTTTTTTCTTCCCTCTCATGCTCAGTTTAAAGGCACAGAAAAGGCACAAAATTAATTGTTTGGCATAAAGCCATGATAGGGGATATACATGATGGAGTCACCCCAAGACAGCAGGTGACACAGGAGCACATCCAAGTGGCACAGGAACACATCCAAGTGGATTTTGAGTGTCTCCAGAGAGGGATACTTCACAACCTCCCTGGGCAGCCTGTTCCAGTGCTTTGCCACCCTCAATATAAAGAAGTTCTTCCTCATGTTGTGGTGGAACTTCTTGTGTTTTAGGTTCACAGCCATTACTCCTTGTCCTGTCACTGCGCACGACTGAAAAGAGTCTGGCACCATCCTCTTGACACTGGCCTTTGAGATATTTATATGTATTGACAAGATCCCCTGTCAGACTTCTCTGGACTAAACAGGTCCAGCTCCCGCAGTCTCTCCTCATAAGAGAGATGCTCCAGTCCCCTCATCATCTTTGCGGCCTGTGCTGGACCCTCTCTAGCTCTTTGTCTTTTGTGAACTGTGGAGACCAGAACTGAACACAGCCCTCCAGATGTAGTCTCACTAAGGCTGAGTAGAGATCATCTCCCTCAACCTGCTGGCTACACTCTTCCTGGTGGAAGGAATGGTACTGGCTTTTCAGGAATGGTATCCCCTAGGCATACCATTGACCCTCTTGGCCATGGGGACACATTGCTGGCTTGTGGTCAACTTGTCATCCACCAAGATTCCCAGGTCCTTCTCTGCAGAGCTGCTTCCCAGCAGGTCAGCACCCAGCNTGTTAACTAATAATGTCAAAATTAATGGAATTACTCTAGATTTCAAATTTTGTGGTCCATGAGTCTTAAACTAGTTACAAGAGCATTCTTAACCCTATTTTTTTTCTTGATCTTTCTTTGGCTCTGGACCTTGTAATCTCAGAAATACAAAACTTAGAATCATAGATTCATAGAATTGTTAAGGTTGGAAAAGACAAATTCACATAATTGTTTGGGTTGGAAAAGATTTCAAAGATCATCAAGTCCAACTCCTACCCAAAGCTGCCAAATTCAACACTAAACTATGCCCCCAAGCACCACCATGTCTACACATCTTAAATACCTGCAGGGATGGTGACTCCCCACTTCCCTGGGCAGCCTGGTTCAGTGTTTGACAACCCGTTTGGGGAAGAAATTTTTCCTCACAACCAATCTAAACTTCCTCAGGTGCCATTTGAGACCATTTCCTGTCATCCTGTCATTTGTTACTTGGGAGAAGAGCCCAACCCCCAGCTGGCTACACCCTCCTTGCAGGCAGCTGCAGAGAGCAATAAGATCCCCCCAAGCCTCCTTTTCTCCAGGCTAAACAAACTCACCTCCCTCAGCTATTCCTCACAGGACTTGTGCTCCAGACCCTTCACTAGCTCTATTGCTTTTGTCTCGACATGCTCAAGCACCTCAGTATCTCTCTTGGAGAGAGGGGCCCAAAAACTTAAAACTGTTTCCATTTCTGAAGTATTAACTCATTTCTTAATCACAGATTCACAGAATCATTATGGTTAGAAGGGATGTCTGGAGATTATCCAGTCCAAACCCTCTGCCAGGGCACCCAGAGCAGGTGTGCTGATTTGGCCAAAATCTAGCAATATATCCTCTGAGAGAAAACCAAGTTACAAGCACCCTTCCCCCCACCAGGTTCCGGAAAAAGGAAATTTTCCTCGAAGGAAAGTGAAAGAGCTAAAAACTATTTATTTAACAAACACAGCAGAAAAAGATAATAATGCCAAATAATAAAATCTCTCGCTCTAGAGAGAAACCTGGGAAGATTTCAGAGTCCTTCTGTAGGTGTGGTCTCTCTCCTCCTCAGAGCTGGGTTGGTGAGGGCCCACCCCCTCGGGCCTCGGGGAAAATTCTCCGATGTGTTCTGATGTTGTTGAAACAGTCCAGAAGAGAAGAAGGTAAAAAACCAAAGTCCCAGGAAACAAAGTTCAGCTTTCTGTCTCACACCGGGGAGAGAAGCAGAAAAAAACCCAAAAAAACTGGCCGAAGAAGCAAGCAGGATGCTCCCCCCGTGCTACCGCAGCCAGAGCACGCAGAGGAGTGTAATCTCCGTGTCCTTGAGACACTGCTTTGAAAAGTTTGCTTGGTCCTTTTTTTTCTTCCCTCTCATGCTCAGTTTAAAGGCACAGAAAAGGCACAAAATTAATTGTTTGGCATAAAGCCATGATAGGGGATATACATGATGGAGTCACCCCAAGACAGCAGGTGACACAGGAGCACATCCAAGTGGCACAGGAACACATCCAAGTGGATTTTGAGTGTCTCCAGAGAGGGATACTTCACAACCTCCCTGGGCAGCCTGTTCCAGTGCTTTGCCACCCTCAATATAAAGAAGTTCTTCCTCATGTTGTGGTGGAACTTCTTGTGTTTTAGGTTCACAGCCATTACTCCTTGTCCTGTCACTGCGCACGACTGAAAAGAGTCTGGCACCATCCTCTTGACACTGGCCTTTGAGATATTTATATGTATTGACAAGATCCCCTGTCAGACTTCTCTGGACTAAACAGGTCCAGCTCCCGCAGTCTCTCCTCATAAGAGAGATACTCCAGTCCCCTCATCATCTTTGCGGCCTGTGCTGGACCCTCTCTAGCTCTTTGTCTTTTGTGAACTGTGGAGACCAGAACTGAACACAACCCTCCAGATGTAGTCTCACTAAGGCTGAGTAGAGATCATCTCCCTCAACCTGCTGGCTACACTCTTCCTGGTGGAAGGAATGGTACTGGCTTTTCAGGAATGGTATCCCCTAGGCATACCATTGACCCTCTTGGCCATGGGGACACATTGCTGGCTTGTGGTCAACTTGTCATCCACCAAGATTCCCAGGTCCTTCTCTGCAGAGCTGCTTCCCAGCAGGTCAGCACCCAGCCTGTTACTGCACTTCCCCAGGTGCAGAACCCTGTTCTTGCTTTTGCTGAACTTCATTCTCTACACCCACTTCTCCAGCCTTTTGAGGCCATGCTGAATGGCAGCCCAGCCTTCAGGTGTATCAGCCACTCCCCCTAGTGTCATCAGCAAACTTGTTCAGAGTCCATTCTATCCCTTCATTCAGGTTGTTGATAAACAGTTTGAATACGACTGGATTCTCCTCAGCTGATTGCAACTCTCTGAACTCTGCCGTTCAGCTGGTCCTTGATCCACCTCATTGCCCATTCATCTAACCCACATATCCTGAGCTTACCTAGGAGGATGTTATGGGAGACAGTGTCAAAAGCCTTGCTTTTGTCAAGGTAGACAGCATCCACTGCTCTCCCCTCACTGACCCATCCTGCCGTGCCATCATAGAAGACTGTCAGAGTGGTCAGCATGATTTCCCTAGGGAAATCCATGCTGACTGCTCCTGATGACCTTCTTTTCTTTTGTTTGCTTGGTGATGACCTCCAGAATGATCTATTCCATCACCTTTCCAGGGATGGAAGTGAGGCTGGCTGGCCAATAGTTTCCTGGGTCCTTCTTGCCCTTTTTGAAGATAGGAGTAACACTGACGCCAGTCATCAGTCATCATCCACCTCTCCTGTTCTCCGTGGTTTTTCAAAGAGTGCCCTAGCAACATCTGCCAGCTCCCTTAGCATATGTGGGTGCATCTCATCAGGATCCATGGATTTATGGATGTTAAGTCTGCCCAGCTGATCTCTAACACAACCCCCTAAAACCAAGAAAACTCCTCCTTTGTCCAGTCTCCCTTATCTCCGAGGTCTGAGGACTGGCCTCAGCAGTAGAGACTGAGGCGAAGACGGTAATTCCACCTTCTCTAAGTCTTCCATAACCAGGACACCAATCTGATTTATCAGTGACCCCATATTTTCATTAATCTTCCTTTTGCTGCTGATGTACTTGTAGAAGTCCTTCTTGTTGTACTTGATAGCCCTTACTAGACTCAATTCTGAGTGGGCCTTGGTCTTCATTGTTATATCCCTGCATACTCTGACAATGTTCCTATAGTCTTTCCATGTGGTCTGTGCCTTTTTCCATATCCCATAAATTTCTTTTTTCTAGAAGCTCCCTGCTTATCCATGCATGTCTCCTGACCCCTTTGGCTGATTTGTTGCTCACAGGAATACACTGGCCTTGAGCTTGAAGGAGAGGTGCTTGCATATTGACCAAGTGTCTTGGAGCCCTGTATTTTCTAGAACCCTAAACCATGGGATTCCTCCAAGTGGAGGAAGAGAGGTCTTTGAAGAGGTCTAAGTTCAGGATTCTAGTCCTGTTTACTGCTTTGCTTCTTCCCCACAGGATTCCAAGTTCCACCATCTCATGGTTACTGTTCTGAAAAACTCTCCTGCAGCCAATTGTGATAAATCTGGGAGCAATACTGGCTTTTCAGGAGCCAGCCTGCAGAAAGACCTGCAGTAACGATGGTGTGGTAGAATATATCCCATGAGAGAAGGAGGAAGGATGGCAGCTGCACCTGGGAGGATGCTGGCCTCCTCTGCGTTGCAGTTACTCTCTGCCTCTTGAGAGGTTGTACTTTGTCCTTTAGATATTTGGCTGTCTCTTCTGGATGGACTGGACCAGCAGGGAGACTCATGAGTCCATGGCAGAGATACAGTGGCAGCTCAGGCTGCATTACCCTCACAGTCCTCATACCCTCTCAGTATAATAGTTACTAGCATCCTTCTATAGACTATGGAGGAGGGAAGGGGAAACCTTGGATACTGTTGTCCTTTGGGCAGTAGTGATCAGAAATAAGGTCCTCCTATGTGTTTTAAAAAATATGGCACTAAACTAATTGCGGTAATATGTTACTTTGGCTTCTAGAATGGGGACTCACCAGTGCAGAACTAAACGAAAAAGGTTTTATCTGTCTGGTCAGGAAATATTATGTGTTGACATTAATTCTCATTTAAAAAAATGAATTTGTGTGCATCCTCTTGTGTTTTTGTTTTATAACCCTAGATTGGTGAATTATTGAGCACCACACACCCTGCCAACAAAGCCAGCCTAACTCTTTTCTGCCCTGAGGAAGGGGACTGGAAAAATTCCAACCTGGACAGACACAACCTTCAAGACTTTATTAACATTAAACTCAACTCAGCTTCCATATTGCCTGAGATGGAAGGACTCTCTGAATTCACTGAGTATCTGTCAGAATCAGTAGAAGTGCCATCACCTTTTGACATTTTGGAACCTCCAACCTCAGGAGGTTTCTTGAAGCTCTCCAAACCCTGCTGTTACATTTTCCCAGGGGGAAGAGGGGATTCTGCATTGTTTGCAGTGAATGGATTCAATATGCTCATCAATGGAGGATCTGAAAGAAAATCTTGTTTTTGGAAACTTATCCGGCACTTGGACAGGGTAGATTCCATTCTGCTCACTCACATCGGAGATGACAATCTGCCAGGAATCAATAGCATGCTTCAGCGAAAGATAGCTGAACTAGAAGAGGAACAGTCCCAAGGGTCTACTACCAACAGTGACTGGATGAAAAATCTGATCTCACCTGATTTGGGCGTTGTGTTCCTTAATGTACCTGAGAACCTGAAGAACCTGGATCCTAATTTTAGAGTAAAAAGGAGTGTAGAAGAAGCTTGTTTTACTCTCCAGTATTTAAATAAATTGTCTATGAAACCAGAACCTCTCTTCAGAAATACAGGAAATACCATTGACCCAATCATTTTATTTCAGAAAATGGGAGTTGGCAAACTTGAGATGTATGTGCTTAATCCTGTCAAAAATAGCAAAGAGATGCAATATTTCATGCAGCAGTGGAGTGGTACTAACAAAGATAAAGCTGAATTCCTGCTACCAAATGGCCAAGAACTGGACATTCCGTTATCCTACTTCACCTCTGTCTCATCCTTGATTGTGTGGCATCCAGCTAATCCTGCAGAAAAAATTATCCGAGTTCTGTTTCCTGGAAACAGCACCCAGTATAATATTCTAGAGGGACTAGAAAAACTCAAACACTTAGACTTCCTTAAACAACCGACGGTTACACAAAAAGACCTAACTGGGAATATTGCTAGTCCAGCTGTGAAACAAGCAAAATTGAAACAACGAACAGACAGCAAGGAGAGTCTCAAGCCTGCTGCAAAGACACCACCAAATAAGCCTGTCAGAAAGGAATCTAAAGAAGAAACACCAGAGCCTGTGAAGCCTAGTCCAGTACCAGAAAAGCCTCAGAAGCTGGAAAGCAAAGAAAAAGTTCCAGTTAAAAAAGAAAAACCAGCAAAAGTAGAGACCAAACCAATAGTGGTGGAAAAAGACATAGCAAGTAAAGAAGAACAACTAGTAAAATCTGAAATTCCTGAAAAACAAAGTACAGATGTAAAACCGAAAATGTCAAAGGAGAAGACAGTGAAAAAGGAAGTCAAAGCAAAATCTGAAGAAAAGAAAGAGGAAAAAGAAAAGCCAAAGAAAGAGGTTTCTAAAAGAGAGGAGAAAACACCCATCAAAAAAGAGGAAAAACCAAAAAAAGAAGAGATCAAGAAAGAAGTTAAAAAGGAGGTGAAAAAGGAAGAGAAGAAGGAAACTAAGAAAGAAATAAAGAAGGAAGCTTCAACAAAAGAAGCTAAAAAAGAAGCTAAAAAAGAAGAGAAGAAGGAAATCAAGAAGGAAGACAAAGAAGCCAAAAAGGACATCAAAAAGGTTCCTAAAGAAACAAAGAAGACAGCTACTCCTTCAGCTGAAGCCAAAAAGCCAGCAGCAAAGCCTAAACCACAGAAGAAGGAGGAACCTGCTAAAAAAGAACCAATACCTGCTGGAAAGCCAAAGGAAAAAGGTAAAGTTAAAAGTGTGAAGAAGGACCTCAAAGTCAGTGGAGCACAAGCTGCCCTTGCAGCAGTTGGAGCCACAACTGTAGCAGCTGCAGAAATTACAGCTGGTGGAAAGGATCTTGAAGCAGAGAGATCCCTTATGTCTTCACCAGAGGATTTAACAAAGGATTTTGAGGAATTAAAAGCTGAAGAAGTAGAAACAATAAAAGAAACAAAATCTCAAGTTGCACTTATAAAGGATGATCTGAAACTCACTGACACAGTACAAAAAGACACCTTTGAAGTACAAAAAGAAAAATTGGATAATGAAGGACCTGCTGAGTCATCTGATGAAGGCATAACTACCACAGAGGCTGAGGGTGAATGTGAACAGACACCTGAAGAATTGGAACCTGTGGAAAAGCAGAAGGTTGATGACAATGAAAAGTTTGAAGATGAGGGAACCGGCTTGGAAGAATCGTCTGAAGCAGGAGATTATGAAGAAAAGGCAGAGACAGAAGAAGCTGAAGAACGAGATGAAAATGAAGTAGAAAAAACACGACTGGATGCCACAAAACCATATATGGAAGAATCAAGAAAAATTGTAGGTGGCTCAGAAAAAGTAATGACTCAAGTAGATGCTAACATTAAAGATGAAAAGTATATTGAAAAGGCAGACTATGAGGCATCTGATGAACGGGCTGAAGAAGACAGGGAAGAAGCAATAGAAAAGGCAGAAACTGAAGAGACTGAAGAAGATGAGGAAGACAAAGCAGAAGACATCAGAGATGAAGAGGAAACTGAAAAAACAGAAGCTGAAGAAGATTATGTGATGGCTGTGGTAGACAAAGCTGCAGAATCAGGTGAAGCCGAAGATAAGTATGGCTTACTCATTATTACACCAACTAAACGCTCAGAGTCTCAGTCTCCAGTGATTGAACCAGCTTCTTCTATCCACGATGAGACACTACCTGGTGGTTCAGAAAGTGAAGCCACTGTTTCTGATGAAGAAAATAGAGAAGATCAACCTGAGGAATTCACTGCTACTTCCGGTTACACACAGTCCACCATTGAAATATCCAGTGAACCAACTCCAATGGATGAAATGTCAACACCCCGAGATGTCATGAGTGATGAAACTAACAATGAGGAAAGCGAGTCACCCTCTCAGGAGTATGTGAACATTACCAAGTATGAGACATCACTGTACTCTCAAGAGTTCAGTAGAGCTAAACTTTCTCCACTTCCAGATGCTTTTAATGGGTTATCTGAAGGATCTAAAACAGAGGCCACAGAAGGTAAGGATTATAATGCCTCAGCTTCCACCATCTCACCACCCTCTTCATTAGAGGAAGACAAATTCTGTAAATCTGCATTCCAAGATGTGTACCGGCAAAGAGAAAGTGAAATCCAAGGCACTGCCAAATTAGAAATTAAAGAACCCTATCAAGAAGATGGTGGAAAACATAGTTCAGCCAAAAGTCCAGCTGACAGTTTGTCCCCTCCATCACCTGTTGCCAAAACACCTCTGGGTGAACGTAGTGTGAACTTTTCACTCACTCCCAATGAGATCAAGGTCTCTTCTGAGTCTGTCCCCACTGCTAAATTGCCTGATGTACACCAAGAAGTTGCTGAAGAGCACTGTGCGAGCCCTGAAGATAAAACATTAGAAGTAGCATCTCCCTCACAGTCTGCTGCTGGTAGTGCTGGCCACACACCTTATTATCAGTCTCCCACTGATGAGAAGTCCAGTCAGCTTCCCTCTGAAACCAGTGAAAAGTCAACAGAAGCTCCTGTTAGCTTTGAGTTCAGTGAAGTCAAAGATGAGTCTGCAAAATGCAGAATAAGCCCTATGGATGAGCCCGTGCCAGATTCAGAATCTCCTATTGAAAAGGTTCTCTCGCCTCTGAGGAGTCCACCACTGATAGGTTCAGAGACCACTTACGATACATTTTTGAGTGCTGATTTAAAGTCTCCCACCGGAGATTATGGAAGTCCTTCTGAGGGGAAACCTGAAAAAGAAAAATCACCTGTTCAGATGAGCCCAGCTTCTGAAGCAAGCTCTGTAGGCCTCTTCCAAGAAAAACAAGATGAAAAAAGCATGGAATTTATGGTAATTAAGGAAGGCTTCAGCCTGGAAAGGAAAATGGAGGATACAGAACCCAGCAGCTCCCAGTCATCACTGGTCTTGGATGAGCGGAAGTTAGCAGGTGATCTCTCACCGACTCAAATAGATATCAGTCAGTTTGGTTCCTTAAAAGAAGATACCAAAATGTCAATTTCTGAAGGCACTGTCTCTGACAAGTCTGCAACTCCCGTTGATGAGGTAGTTGCAGAAGACACCTATTCTCATATTGAAGGAGTAGCTTCTGTCTCTACAGCATCTGTTGCCACTAGTTCATTTCCAGAACCAACTACTGATGATGTATCTCCTTCTTTGCATGCTGAGGTTGGTTCTCCCCACTCTACTGAAGTTGATGATTCCCTTTCAGTGTCAGTTGTACAAACACCAACAACTTTCCAGGAAACAGAAATGTCTCCATCTAAAGAAGAGTGCCCAAGGCCTATGTCAATTTCTCCACCAGATTACTCACCTAAAACTGCAAAATCAAGAACACCGGTGCATGATCACAGATCTCCTGAGCAGTCAGCTATGTCAGTAGAATATGGTCGGGAGTCGCCTGAGCAGTCTTTAGCAATGGATTTTAGTAGGCAGTCTCCAGAATATCCTGCTGTAGGCACTGGTATACACCATATATCTGAAAATGGACCAACGGAAGTAGATTATAGCCCTTCAGATATACAGGAGTCTCCTTTTGCACGGAAGATTTCACCTGTAGAGCAGTCATCTTACTCTCAAGAGAAAGATATTTCAGAAATTATTTCAGTTTCTCAAATTGAAGCTTCATCCTCAACTTCATCAGCTCATACACCTTCCCAGGTAGCTTCACCACTGCCAGAGGAAACTTTTTCAGGTGGTGTTCCACCCAGAGAGATGTCACTGCATTCTTCTTTTACTTCAGAAAAGGTGCAGAGCATAGGAGAAAAGCTGTCACCAAAATCTGATCTATCTCCATTAACTCCAAGGGAATCTTCTCCTTTATATTCTCCTACTTTTCCAGATTCGCCTCCTGCAATCGCAGAGGCGGTGTCAGCTTGTCACACACCTTTGTTGTCACAGCGAGTGTCTTCTGTCAAAGCCTTTGGTTATCAGGAACCCCTATCAAAGCACAGTCCAGAATCTTTACTCAGCCCAGATAAAGAAGATTTGGAGAAAGGCAGCAGGTCACCAGAAGAACTTAGTTATTCATATGAGGCCAGAGAGAAAACTACTAGGTCACCAGAGAATATTAGCTATTCCTATGAGGCAGTTGGAAAATCTACTAGATCACCTCAAGCCATGGATTATTCCTATGAGACAAGCAGAAAAACTACTAGGTCTCCTGAGGCTACAGATTATTCCTATGAGATAACCAGGAACACTACTAGGTCACCCGAGGGTACAGACTACTCATATGAGATAATTGCAAAAAATATGAGGTCATCTGAGGTCACAGATTATTCTTACCAGATAACAGGGAAAACCACCAGGTCACCAGGGGCCACAGATTATTCCTATGAGACAGCTGGGAAAACCACCAAATCACCTGAAGCTGCAGATTATTCCTATGAGATAACTGGGAAAGCAACTAGATCACCTGATACTATGGATTATTCCTATGAGACAAGGAAAACCTCTAAGTCACCAGAAGCTGTTGGCTACTGCTATGAGACAATTGGGAGAACCACTAGATCATCAGAGGGCATGACTTACTCCTATGAGACAAGTGGGAAAGCCTCCAGTTCACCTGAAGCCGCAGATTACTCATTTGAGACAACTGGGAGAGCCACCACTGGGAGGTCACCTGAAGCTACCAGCTATTCCTATGAAGCAAGTGCACATTTCACTCCAAGCAAGTCGTTAGCAGAATCCCGTCAAGATGTTGACTTATGCCTTGTGTCCTCTTGTGAATATAAACATCCCAAAACTGAACTTTCACCCTCCTTTATCAACCCAAATCCCCTTGAGTGGTTTGCAAGTGAAGAACAATCTCAAGATCAAGAGAAGCCACTAACTCAGTCTGGGGGAGCTCAGCCTCCTTCTGGGGGAAAGCAGCAAGGGCGGCAGTGTGATGAAACCCCTCCCACATCTGTGAGCGAGTCTGCCCCATCCCAGACCGATTCGGATGTTCCCCCAGAAACTGAGGAATGCCCTTCCATCACTGCAGATGCTAACATTGACTCTGAAGATGAGTCGGAAACCATTCCAACGGACAAGACAATTACATACAAACACATTGACCCACCACCTGTCCCAATGCAGGATCGCAGCCCTTCCCCCAGGCACCCTGATGTTACTATGGTTGATCCAGAGGCTCTGCCAGTTGAACAGAATTTAGGTAAACCTTTGAAGAAGGACCTCAAAGAAAAGACAAAGACAAAAAAGCAAGGTACAAAGACCAAGTCATCTTCTCCTGTTAAAAAAAGTGATGGTAAATCAAAACAAGTGGCTTCACCAAAGCCAGCTACAAAAGAATCTTTAGACAAAATTTCCAGAACAGCTTCTCCAAAAAAGAAGGAATCTGTGGAGAAAGCAACCAAAAATATCTCTAATCCAGAGGTAAAGTCTCGTGTGGAAGAGAAAGATAAGGACACCAAGAATGCAGCAAATACAACAACATCCAAGTCGGCAAAGACTGCAACTACAGGTAAAGAAAAATCGCAATTCCCTACTGTTGTGATTTTTTTAGTTGTTGCAGTGTAGTTAGTTTACCTTTATATCAGCTGAGAATGTGGTTTGTTGCATATCCTCGAAGAAAGATCAGGTTTTAAGCATAAATCCAGTATGTAAATGCCACATTTAAATGCATGAAATTCACTAGTTTTATAATCTGAGAAAATTGATGTATCAGTTTCCCCAGAGAATTCATAAAATAGAAAGAATTTAATATGAACTGTCTAAACAGTTAATCACCTAATAGAATTAAAAGTGCCACTTTAGTAGGTGAAGTAGAATCAGTAGCAAAGTGAACCCCTTTATTCATTGTGAGAAATAGGTAGGCACAATTCTCTTTAACATAAATTAATGCAATTTAATACTGTGGGAGGCGAAGTCACTATCTGCCTTTGGATGCTCTTATTACTTTGCTGGATTGATTTTAAAAGGAGCATTTTAAAAAAATTGACATTAGTAAAAGCATTTTGAGTGAACTAAGCATGTACATCACATAATCTGGTTTTATGCCATCAGCAATGACTAAACATACAGAAAGTTAATGTAATTTTGAATCTCTGTTGTATATTCTAAGTAGCAATAAAATATGAATTAGATTACTGAAGGAGGCATTGCGCTAATCTGTTGTTTCCGGCAGACCTTGTTAGGGATTGTTTGGAGCGTACTTGGATTTTTCTGCTGTGAGGACTGATGTTCTGTTGAAAGCTTTTTTACAAGGAGCAGTTCTAGGATTCCATACAAACAAGCCAGTATTCACCTGTCCTTAGCTTCCCTGTTTTTGGTAGTCCATTGCTCCTTTCTCACACCATTGTTTGCTTATCTCTGTTAGGAGATACATTTCAAAGCAGCAATATGGTTTCTCATGCTGTACATTTCTCCAGCACTTCAGCTCTACATTAAAGTCATTAGTCATACTTCTCAGGCATGTGCTGGAATAATTAGTAATGACGTAAAAGTGCAAAAATGTAACAATGAGCATCTTATTCAGTGTTGGTGTGCACAATTAAAAAAGGTATAACAGAGATTTTTTTTTATCATCAAAGATGATAAAATATTCTGTAACAAAACCAGTAGTAAAAACTCTCTAAATCAGGAAATCTTATCACTTCATTTGGCATATTGCCCTATGGTGAGTGTCAGGACGTGCTAGGCAACTGTAAGGGAGTTTGCTGGACATACACCGTTTGACCCTAAATTGAGTGTATTGCTCAGGTAATTGTTTACCAAGCTTAATCAACATGAGTAGGCTGATAAACCATCAATGTGGATCATCTGGGTAAAATTATGGGCTGAATCCCGATTTTTAGTTCACACAGTAATCCAGTTTGTAGCAAAAGATGCAATTTTTTGTGTAATATTTTTAATGTGTTTACATGTTGTACTTCATTTTGACTGAAGCTCTTCTTAGAACAAGCGCTATATATACTATGTACAGCAGCAAAGAAATGCTTCCCCCTACTTTTTGCCGTAAGTGGCTAATTTGTGTATGCAAATAAGGATACAGCAGGCAAACAAATACTTGACTCTGTTCCCTGAATGGCTTTACAACTTTCTCCTTCCAAGTTCCTCCTTGACCCTCTTTCTGCTCACATGTAGTAGCTTCCCGATGCACCGATGCATCTGTACAGGAGCCTGATCATATCAAGAGCTATCATGTCTTGCTATGTACCTCAGATTTCAGGACTGCATCAAATCTTCATGACTCCCTGTGTGACACTAGATTTTGTAATAATTCATACACTAGACTTTCAAAAAGCTGCACTTCTTTACCTGGAAAATAATACCACCATTTATTGAACAGTAATTCAGTAATCACAGCTCTGCATAGTTATAGTTGGATAATAGTAGCATATTACTGGAAAAGGTTCAGCCAAATTTTTGCTACATGGTAGTGATTTTTAATTGTATTATATAGTTGCAGTTTTTCGGGTTTTTCCTCCCATTACAACCATAATTGGGGTACAACAAAGCTGTAACATGTCATTATATGTAGGAGGGTAATGCCATAATTGGACATATTTCACCTCAGTGGTTGTAACAGTAATTAATAAATGCAGGCTTTTAACCAGTCTGTGATATATGCATTTTGTTTGGTTTCCAAAGGACCTGGGAATACCAAGGTGGCAAAATCTACAGCAGTGCCTCCGGGACCTCCAGTGTATTTGGATCTGGTATACATTCCCAACCACAGCAACAGCAAGAACGTTGATGTTGAGTTTTTCAAGAGGGTGCGATCATCCTACTATGTGGTGAGCGGGAATGATGCTGCAGCTGAGGAGCCAAGCAGGGCTGTTCTGGACTCCCTGCTGGAGGGCAAGGCGCAGTGGGAGAGTAACATGCAGGTAGGCTCTTCACTTCTATCTCAACCTGGAAATTTAACTCTTCTCAGCTATGAGAAACTAGAGCACCTCTGGAGTGGATGGCGGCTGCCAGAGAATGGGGCCCCCAGGCTCGGCACCTTGTTTCACTGATGACACGTGAAGCACAGAGCTGCTCTGCATTCAGCTGCTCCAACATCTCTGGCCCTTCAGACCGCTTCCTGGTTTTTAAAACAGTTCAGAACTGGCTTAAAGGGCCAGCTGGTTGTTTCATATTTTTACTACACCGTATATATGATCTGAGTTTGGCAGTGTTGCAGTTTTAAGTAGGGAAGCAACATTTCACACTTTATAGAGTAATTACAAGCATTTGGAAAATTAATATACCTTTCCATTATGGTGAATAAGTAAACAAAATATTGTCTATAATCTGAAGAGTTATCAGTGCAGATTACAGCCTGATACTTCTCTGGAAAGCTGCATCTCAGCACCTTACAAAACCAACATTTTATTTTGATAAACTATTTATTTGCAGTCATTCTACCTCACCAGCATGTTGATTTCCTTTTACCCATCCATTTATTCAAGTATTTATTGCATTAAAAAGCCCCTCTTTCGAAAAGGGAAACATACTTGTTGGCTGGGGCTTTTTGCAAAGACATTTTGCGTATTAACTGTTTCTGTGATCCATTCAAAAAGACTTCTATTTTGTGTTACAGGTGACCTTAATCCCAACCCATGACTCAGAAGTGATGAGGGAATGGTATCAAGAGACCCATGAGAAACAGCAGGATCTCAACATCATGGTTTTGGCAAGCAGCAGCACTGTTGTTATGCAAGATGAATCTTTTCCTGCATGCAAGATTGAACTGTAAGAACAAGACCGTGCATCACAAGATTAAACTTTGTTTCCAGAAATTCTTCAGTTTGAAAACACCTTTTCTGAAAATTCAACTCATCTATTCCAACTGCTGAACTATATACCTGCCAAATGCTATACTGTGTCACAGTGATGCAAGTCACTAATATTTTTCAGTCTTTGTTGGTTGCTAAGGGAAATAAGTCTTCCCATAGTAGAGTACAAATCACTGCGAAAATACAGATCCAGTTGCATCTCCGCTGAACGTTTTGAAACCATGCACTAGCAACCCCAACTGACTTTTGCCAGGTAGAGGCATTTGACCTCTAAAGAAACACAAAGAGAGAAAGAGAGAGGGGTAAGAGGAGAAAGTAGTATATTATTAGGTCTGCATTAGTCTCATGGCAATAGATGTATCGCTTACTACAGTCTGCTTATGTTCTCACATGAGAAGAAAGTTTTAAATTTTTATCTATATGAGCTATCACTATGGGGATCCTTTTTTTAAAGAATTAAGTTAGCTCAAAAATAAAAAGAAAGAGAACATGGCTAGGAAGGGATGTATGACCTAATCACTCATCAGCAGCTTTCCACTTTAATTTGAACTCTGCATACTGACATACCGTAACAATCATAGGCCAAATATACGTGTAGTCTGCACCCCATCCAGAAGTCTAAAACCTTTCTTACAATATGCAGAATTGTTAGTCTAAGGCATGCTTCCAGCGAAAGCCCACTCACTCCAGCCAGAACTGACCAGTCCACATGCTTGAACACCCATGTCCACTGTCGATTAACTGAAGCAAAATACCAAAGCGGTCCGGAGTACATACAGTAGACAATTTGCCTTAGAAAGTGACTTGAATGTACAAAGAAACTTGATGCACTTATTTTTTAATGCTGAGACAGCAAATTTATAAAACATCTGTGTAGGATCATAGTTACACCAGTAAAGAAGCATGAGTGTGCATGTGTTGTATTAGGAACTTATCTGACTGGTCAAATGGTTTGGTGCTATGAATTACATATGTTAGTTATGTGAACACTTCATTGATGCACCTGGACAGCTCAACAAGGCAAGATGAGCTTTTTTTTGAAGGCTCCTTTCGGAAGCAAGATTGAAGTGGTGTCCAGTATCAGAGTTACAAAACTTAGTGAAACATTCAGAATGATGGAAAAGGTTACCTGTGAGCCTGTACAGTATTCAACCTTCCTTTGTCTTACCTTATTTTATTTGCTTAATTTAAGAGTGAACATGGGAACAAATGTACAGAAGCCTTTCTTCTAAGTGCTGCGTGAACTTTTAATACATGATTTGTAACAAACATTTTCATTTACAGGTAAATGCAAAGAAACATTTTGCAGGTGAAGGCAAGTTTTTTTAGTAGTTTTCTAAGATAAATGAATAGTGTTGTTTAAGATTCTAGTGAGAATGGATATTGAGGTAAAATTTATTGAAAACAGTGAACTGTCAATACCTTTTTGGGGAGAGCGGTGTGGAAGGATACCCTGGTTATAAAATTATTCTATTGGTGATGACAGAAAATGGGATTTGAGGAGTTGATTGCCCATTACTTACAAGGTTATAACCTACATTCTCAACCCTCACAAGATCTTGAAAAAGGATAAAACAAGCAATAAGCTAAAATAAGTCCCTTCTCTTCCCTTTTCCTTCCCTTCCCTTTTCCTTCCCTTCTTTTCTCTTCTCTTCCTCTTTCCTTTCCTCTTTCCTCTATTCTTTCTTTCCTTCTCTTTCCTTTACTCCTCTCCCCTCCTCTCATTTCCTTTTTTAACTCTTTCGCCCCCTTTCCTCTTCCTTTCCTTGCCTCTTCCTTTACTGTTCTTTTTTCTTCCTTTCTTTTTCTTCATGTCTCCCTTATTTTCCTTCTCTAGACTCCTTGCAGTAGAACAGCACCACTTCTCTATGATTTAAGACAGTTTGTATTTTTTAGTCTCAGAAGTTTTACTCCAATTAAAAAAACCTTGTTGCATTGCAGAAGGTCTGCAAATCTGAATTTAAGAAGGCATAAAGGCCTCCAGCATGGAGTTATGTGCTGGTTGTATGAATCACCGTTATGGCTGGTATTAAGTTTTACGATGTAGTGAACTATGACCTCATTTTATTTTCTTTACTTATAATTTATTTCAATTTTACATTGTTAGGATATTTTTGTTTAATAGGTGTATGTTTGCACTCCTAATTTTTATGAGGGTTTTTTAATACTGGTTTAGGGTCTTGCAAATGTGGGCTTCTCATGCCCATTTAATGCTGTGAATTACTGCTTGTCAGTGGTTGGGGTTTTGATTTATTTTTAATGTCTTCTCTTTTTTTTAGGTCTCTCTAGCAATGCTGTTTTATTTATTGCTATACCTTTTAAGTAGTTAAGAATAACTCAGAGTGACTATGGCACAAAAGGCAGATGGAAATGTATTGTGAAAACAAGCATGTTTGCTGGGCTCATGTCATTCACGTAAAAATGCTTTTGTAAGACATAGTCTACAAAGATACGGGCAAAATTTTTGGCAGAAGAGTTGTACTCTTTCTACAATTCTTTCTGATTTGTCTACTTTATTATATAGGTCAGAATTCAAACCTTTTGAGTGGGTGGGAACAGATTTTCTGATTTTCTGACAATACCTGAAATGGTTTGTATCTCCGCTTTGGTAGAAAATTGTTTTAAGTACAGCAGTGGTCTTGTGACTAATCTCACTTATGCCACTTACTCCTGTGAATCAGGAGCAATTTCACTACTGTCAGGGAAGTTACAGTCATCTGATACTGTCAGGGAAGTTACAGTCATCTGATCCTACTGTAAATTAAATTGGAATCAAGCCTTAAATATGCCCAAGCAAGTTTATGATGGCTGAAGCATTTGTTTTACTTCTGAAATAATAATGATAATTAGACAGTTACAACTAACCTTAACATGTACATTTGCTTTTCTTGCTGCTACAAGAATATTAAAACCCTGGTCTGGCTATTCTGAGGTATTGTAATGCCTGTTCCATCCATTCCCTTCCAAACAGCAATGGCACTTAGATTCAACACTGCGATGAGCTCCTCTTGCCCTTAATGACTTTCCTGCCTGTGGAACTAATCTACCTGTGCTAATCCTAGTACTACACAACTAGTTTAGTGTAACAGTCATCCAAATGTACTGTGTACATTAACGATGAGTGCTGTTGATCAGCATAGATTTCTAGGAGCATGGTTTGTTATTGATTACTCTTAATTGTAAAGATTCAATATCTGAGTGCAAAGAACACTCCATTTCAATGATGGTATTACTCATAACAGCATTCCCAGTCATGATCTTTATGCTATTAATATACTGCTTCATATAATTCAATGAAGAATTAACTTTGGGGATCCCATCCCACTCTTGAACTTGGACAGGGCCTCTCATGCATGCCTTTTCAAAGTCCTGTGGTGGGCCTGACTCATTGACCTCTATTTTCACCCCATCTTTCATAGAAATCACTTTTGATTTTTTTTTTACTTATTTTACATACTGTGGTGAATGGAGATAACTGTGTATATGAATGTTGGGGTTTTTTTAATTGTCTATGATAGCTTATGCATTTTAGGAGAGTTCTGGTACTCTTTTACTAAGATTTAATAAATTTGTTAATTGAATTTTCAATCCCTCCCAACACAAGTAAATGAGCTCCAAAGAGCACTTGCTGTGCATTTGGAACATTTCTGTCATGCGCTTCTCTTTGTTCATCTGTCGCCAGAGGTTCTTGCTCAGTAATGATGTTTTTGAGAGAAATAGTAATTTTATTGGTCTGGATTTACTAGAAGATGAAAAAATATACTGTTTACACTTGAAAGAAACTGTAAGCTTTCATCTTTTCACTTAATAATTGAACAAAACACTAAAAGCAACTAGGGATAAGCATTCCTTAGAATGCAATTGTATTATTCACCTGGTTAAAAAATGTTTGCTATTTAAAATTTAAAAAAAAAAAAAAGAAAAAATCTTGTTTGTTTTGACTTTACAAAAAAAAAATCTTAAAAAAGAAATTGAGTAACTAAATAAAACAATGGCATAAAATTTAGAAAGAAAAAAAATTTAAGAAGCAGCTTCTCTCTACTAGGCTAACTAAGAGCTCCAGATGGCAGGAGCTACCTCTTCAAGACTGGGCTGTAATCTCGACTGTAAAAGACGAAATCTGAAATATGCTTTCACGCATTTGCATGCAGCCATTATCTTCCAAACTATGGAAAGAAGTCTTGTGGCTGGCTGAGAAGCACCTCACACACCTCCTCTCTCTTGTTCTGAATGGTGTTTGTGTCAGTCTGCAGCTGTGTATGGTATTATGTCTTATAATCCTGCATCACTTCTATTCTATCCAGTCATATCTAATGTAGAAAATTAGTTTCCAGTGAAAGTAATATGTAGTGCTTTTATGATATTTGTGTGCAATATCCCCTCTTCCATTGAGGATATTTGATGTAAAGGAATCAAACTCAGTTCCACAATAAAATACAAAAGTGGTAAAGTGGTGTTGACATGTTTCTTGTCTTTGTGTATGTATGTATTTTTAAGTTTTCCCTTTCTCTCGGTCATGATTACCTAGTATATGGGTTTTTTTCTGAAGATCAGGGAGGATTCAAATGCCAGACAAACCCCAATCTCTCTTTAGAAATTGGAAAAATGAATGTGGAAGAATATTTTTATCTCATGGTGTAAAACATTACCATGATGTACCATGATATGGCTTCTCTTTGCTGTTCTCATTTCTGTATTCCTCAGCAGAACGAGAAAACACCTCATTTTCAGTAAGTACCCATTCAGAGATGATACGCAATAAAGTTACATCAAACTGAGCCCACTCTGAAGTCTTTTCCAAAGCTGTAGTGGTTCAACAAGAGTGTGCAGCTTGTCTCCAGTAGACATGGATCCTTCCTGATCATCACTGCCCATTCATCTTGCTTAGAGGGGCAGAGCATTTGGGGAAGCTGAGCCCTCAGTTCAGTTTTTTACTTTATGAACATCAGAATTCGTCTTCTGCTATTGAGTGATGCTGTAACATCAGGCTTTCTGCCTTTGTAGTTGCTTGCTGCTGCAGTGCCTGCTGTGCTGAGATGCACCAGTCAATGGTGGTGGCATGAAAGCAGGTAAAGGCTGGGGCAGCAAAATGCAAGGGGTGCTCACTCCCAGGCGATGCAGAGGTCCTGTGGGATTTCCTTCATCCTCACACAGCAGTCTTTTTTTGCAGGCCCTTATTCATCTCCAAAGTCCAAGGGCTTATTTGTAACTTATAACAATAAGAAATGCCGCACTTGGCTTGAATTGGGCTGAACACGGTGAAGTAGAGAAAAATTATGACTAGATGAGGGAAGTCAAGTGCTGCAAATCTTACATCCTAAGTATAATTCTGCATATGTGTACATCAAGATTTTCTAAGCTGTTGTGGTTGAGTAGCTGATGCGACTTAAAATATATTAAAATGATTGTGGTAAAGGAGACCAGGTCAAGCTTCAATCCCAGTCATTTACACACAATTGCATAGCAAAGTTCTGGATTTGCATAGGTGTGACCACCTATGGTACCTGTGGACAGAGGCCAGGCCAGGCTGGTCTGTGGTGTTTGGCTTGCTGCTTCTAGATGCCACATGAAAGCTCCTTTCTTCAACACAGCTGCTCTGGTTTATTTCCACTGGAGCTGTTAATGAACAAATTCAGTCAGCTCATGAGGTATTTCAGATTCCATGGGAACATGATGGTTCCTCAGATCTTTTCAGTCTATCTAAAATGAGGGATCTGTCTTGTGGCATCCTAGAGCAGTAGACTGTTTATTCCTGATTTCTAGTGTTCTGTGGATGGGAGGAAATTTTAGCTTTTCATTGTTCCCAGGATGCGGCAAAAAAGAGGTGTTCAGGGGTCTTTTGATTAGCAGCTGCAGTGATGTGCCATAGATCCAGCTTGTGCCCAGCGTTGCAACAAAGCTCTTTGGCTTTCTAAAGCGTCTCTGGGCCCATGAGCATTGCCCATGTCCTTCAATCAGCAAGCAGTTTTTGACCACCGCCTGCTGCTGCAGTCACTACTCATCTTCCACAGACGTGACTAGTCTGCACTAGCATGTACCATCCTCTGTTGTGCTGTGTGTGCCTTCTTTGGCATCGTCTCCCACAGCATGCTCCTGGAAAAGCTGGCAGCCCACAGCTTGGACAGGTGCACCTTTTGCTGGGTTAAGAACTGGCTGGATGGCCGGGCCCAGAGAGTGGTGAATGGTGCTGCATCCAGCTGTGCACTGCTGGTGTCCCACAGGGATCAGTACTGGGCCCCGTTCTGTTCAGTATTTTTATTCATGATCTGGAGGAGGGGATTGAGTCTACCATGAGCAAATTGGCAGATGACACCAAGCTGGGAGGAAGTGTCGATCTGTTGGAGGGTAGGAGGGCTCTGCAGATGGACCTGGACAGGCTGGATCCATGGGCCGAATCCAGCAGTATGAGGTTTAACAGGACCAAGAGATGGGTCCAGCACTTCGGCCACAACAACCCCAGGCAGCACCACAGGCTGGGGACAGAGTGGCTGGGCAGTGGCCAGGCAGAAAAGGACCTGGGGGTGCTGGTGACAGCAGCTGGACATGAGCCAGCAGTGCCCAGGTGGCCAAGAAGGCCAATGGCATCCTGGCCTGTACCAGCAACAGTGTGGCCAGCAGGACCAGGGCAGGGATTGTCCCCCTGTACTTGGCACTGGTGAGGCCACACCTTGAGTGCTGTGTCCAGTTCTGGGCCCCTCAGTTCAGGAAGGACATTGAGCTGCTGGAGCATGTCCAGAGAAGGGCAACAAGGCTGATTAGGGGTCAGGAGCACAAGCCCTGTGAGGAGCAGCTGAGGGAGCTGGGGTTGTTTAGCCTGGAGAAGAGGAGGCTCAGGTGTGACCTTACCACTCTCTACAGCTTCCTGAAAGGAGGGTGTAGCCAGGTGGGGGTTGGGCTCTTTTCCCAGGCAACCAAGTGACAGAACAAGAGGACACTGTCTCAAGCTGCACCAGGGGACGTTCAGGGTGGACATTAGGAGGCATTTCTTCACAGAAAGGGTGATTGAGCATTGGAATGCCTAGGGAGGTGGTAGAGTCACTACCCTGTCTGTGTTTAAAAAAAGACTGGATGTGGCACTTAGTGCCATTCTGTAGTGGACAAGGTTGTGTTCAATCATTGATAATCTCAAAGGTCTTTTCCAGCCTAGTTACTTCTGTGATTCTGTCATCCAAATTCAGCCCCAAACTACCATAATGCTGAGTGCCCTTACAATAGCAAGAGATTGGCTGGTTTTTGACTGTTATGTTCAGCACCATTTCCACCAGAAATGAAATCCAGAGGCAAACTACAGAACTGAATCAGCAGGCACTGTAGTCTACATGAGCGTTTTTTTGATGGTCCTCACAGATCCTTACCACCTGATGTAGCCGCTTCTCTGCTATTCAACAACTCCAGCATTACCAGCCCCAGTGTGAACTGCTGCCAAGGTGGAGGCTGACTGTGCATCTGATGCCAGCTTCACTTTTAAAACAATTGCATGCCATGATTTACACATCATACTGCAGACCGGTCCATCACCTGTGCTTGTGCATCCCACAGAAAAGACACCTGAAATACCTGGAACTTACGCCCTAACACAAACAAAGCTAAATATACATAACAATCCCCATATGCACTAAAGTTACAAGTTAAAGTTAACTGTTAAGGTCCAGAAATTAATATTGGTTGAGCTTTTACAAACTTAATGTTATTTTACCTCAGCTCACCTCTGTCACTTTCTTAACAGCTGAAGGTAAACTGAACCATTGAGCCACCTAAATACTTAATATGAACCCTCCCCCAGAGTGCAAGTCAGTATACCCAGGAACAGTTACAGTTTCCAAAGATGAAATTATAGCAGCAGTTACCATGTGTAAGGATCAGAGCAGGCTCAAAAATTTCTTTGCCCAAATCACTTAAGGGAGGAATTGTCAAGACTCGCAATAAGCAAGATAAACTGAAAGCTGAATTTTGTCCTGTGCTTGTCAATGGGGCTCTAATTCTAATATTATTTCTGTGTCTGGGGCATTTGCAATTTGGAGTGGGTAGAGTGGACTTGAGTTCATCAGAAAGTTTTAAGAGTAGAAAGACTCAGTACTGTGCAATTGCTAGTTGAGTTCAGTGACAACTTTGATTTCCATGGGAAGGCTATCTAGAGTAGGTGTCACAGTTTTCTACCATGTTTAGCATCTAAAGTTACTTTTGAATTAATGTTTTGTCACTAATTTTTGACCTATATTTCATTCTCCAGTTTCATTTTGAAAGAGTCACTGTCCCAAATTCAGGTTGTCAGCAGTACAGCAGTAGTTTCTCTTCTACAGTTGAAAAGATTTTTCCTCATCTCATATCAATGTTTCCTATCGTTAAATTTCTAGAAAGGTAAATTTAGCTTTACTCTCCACAGATGTGCTCAAAATATTCAAATACACTTTGTAGGGCCGAATTGTAGTTTGTACATAAACAGGAAACTCAGCAGAAGTGGATGCTGTTCAGCAGACCACACCTTGCATCCCTGTAAATCAGTGGTGCAATTCTCTTCTGTAACTGTTAACTTCAGCTTCCTGAGGAGGCAGGGAAGAGAGGACGCTAGCTAAAATCTGCCCCAGGCTGTCTTCTGTCTCAACAGCACAGTGATGACTGCTCAGGTCAGAAACCCCCTAGGTACCAGCCAACCTTCATCTAAAGCTGGCAAGCGTCATCATCCTAGTCCTACAATTTTAGGGTGACCAGGGAACCCTGGGATGGGCAGGAAAGCAGCTGGGACAGGCCACTTAGGGAGGGAGCAAGTGCTTGACACCAGCACTGTGTGTAGGACACAGCATATGACCAGGTCTGAAAGCATCTTGTAACCTTATCTTGGCAAGGTCAGGTGTTACCATAAATAGGGCCCATCTGTGCAAGGCTTCTGGCAACATTTATTTGAGCTGCAAGGGTAAAAAGATGTAATTTTCTTCTTATGAATAATGGATAATGACCTTCAGTGCTTTGCTGGAACTGTTCTGCCAGTAACACTCATGGGAAGAAGAGTTACATATTTGCTTGCCTCAGCAGCAGCATATTTGGTGTCTGCCATAGGTTTGAATTGGGATGCCGCTTTTTTTCTCTTAAGAGCAGGCAAATTCTTACCAACATGCAGGCTTTGCATCTGTATTGGCTTCTGTTTCTTTTGGCTAGTATTGTTGAAGGGTCTCTCCCACACTTGGGAAAACACGGGAGAGCTGTTAACAGAGTCTGGCATGTGCAAGTCTGGCAGTGCTGTACCATACACACTACCACAGTCAGGTATTATTTGGGCTGCTTGTCACAGCTCAGTGACTGTGCATGCCAATGTACTGCTTATAGCAACAGGAGATTTTCCCCTAGCTACAAAAACACCAGGAAAATGAGTAGGGAAATTATTCAAAAACTTGCATGAAGAAAGATGCACTCCTGTGATTTAGAAATATACTGACAAGGGAGGAACTGCAATAGCTTTAATCCTAATCACAGCTGTAGTCAAACGAAAACAGGATGTGAAGGAACATTTCTAGGAGAGGTGTTCAAAAATATGAGCTAGTGTTACTACTAAGAAAGGTTTTGGTCTGTCCCCTCCAGGAAACATTTAGCCAGCCCTATTCACATACAGAAAGGTCTAGACAGCTGTCTGAAACAGAACAGCAAGAACCAGAAATGCTTCAGAAAGCTTGAGAGCTTCCTAGTGAGAAAGTGCTCATTGGGTTGTGAGCTTGCATCAAACATCAAATCAAGTACCAGGGAGCAGGGCTAGATGAACTTAGAGCTTTTTGTGTTTGTAGAGCACAAAGTTATTTTTTTATATGCATATATATACACATCCACATTCTTCCCTTAGCATCAGAGCTCACATTTAAGCAGCAACTGATCAAAAGTGGCTGTATGACTTCCCTGCCCCTCCTCCTTCTAAATGTGGACAGCTGCATCACAGCAGGTGACGGCAAACGCAGCAGGGCACACACAGCCGCAGGCAGCTGGACAGAAGGGCTTTTGACTACTTGGGGCCCAGTTTCACTCCTAGGAGCTGCTACAAGGGTTCTTCAGACTTCTTTTTGAAGAGTTACCAGCAAGCAGGTAAAAAACAGGTGCTGCGTGCAACATGATTTATGCAAGGGGGCAAATAATCAAGTGTGAGTTCTCCTGGAGTGGGAAGGAGAAAAGCAGGTAAATTAAGCCAGGTTAGTTGACATTCTGCTGATTTTTCATGCTGTTGCATTTGGTACACAGCTACTGCATGTCTCTTCCTGAGGAAGATTAGCACATGCCTGAACAGGTCTCTGAATTACCCTGTCTCACAATTTGTCCACCTTACTGTTGACCTTGCTCAAAGCCAGCAGGTAGGAGAGAGCACCAAGGAGGAGAGTACCTTCCTCCCTCCACTCAAGCTTCATTTGCTAATACATGTTTTGAGCCTCCTGAGATTCAGCTGTATCCAGGGTCCTCGTATCTCAGGGTGCCTGAACACTTGGTATCCTAAGCTGCTTGCACCACTGAGATCTGGATGCAGGGCAGAGACATGGCTAGCCTCCTTGGAGAAGGGGAACAAATAAATGGGAGATGATACATCGGAGGAACTTGAAGGGGATCACAGGTGAGATCAAAAAGGAAGCAGCGGTGA
This sequence comes from Ifrita kowaldi, assembly GCA_013398055.1. Lineage (NCBI taxonomy): Eukaryota > Metazoa > Chordata > Aves > Passeriformes > Cinclosomatidae > Ifrita > Ifrita kowaldi. The sequence continues at coordinate 228,756 of VZRS01001512.1, forward strand.
GGATCACTGGAGAATTCAGGAGGGTGCAGGTACATGTATAGAAAATGTGAGGATTTGCTAGATGTGAAAACAGTTTGGCTAGACAAAACATTAGAAACTGGTTGCTGTTGAGACCATGTTGAAACCTGGGGTGGGGAGGAGCAAGACCATAGCTACTGAACCATAGAGAAATACTTAGGTGGGGCCTAAGGGGAAGAAGGTCCCTGGTGTGCAGCTGGTCCAGCTGGTGCCAAGTGTCAAAAGTGGCTTCTCACTCAGGGTGATACCAAAGGGACAGATAAATGAGAGGGCTTGTCAAAAAATTTGGCTTATGTCACAAATAATCTGGATCCTCTGCTGCAGGTCTTGGGTTTGGTGTTCTTCATCTGGCCCCATGCATCTGATTTTCCTGCAAAGCATTTGGCAAAGAAACCCCCTTCCGCCAAGGGCAGAGGGCAATATGGGAGGAGACTGGGGAAAAGGCAGAGAAAGGTTGTATCTACAGGTTTAAGTTTACGCCTTCAACTGCAGTCAGAGGATTCCAATACACATGCCTGGAGTAAAACAAAAAGGCAACCTATAATATCCACTAGCAGGCTACTCAAGAGTTCACAGGAAGTTTTTTTTTCTCCTGTTGCTGTAATAGTCAAGTCTAAATAAATGGAAAGGGGGGTAGTTGTGGGGGAAGTGAAGCCAACCCTGTGAGACAGCAGGGACACGGCAGCTGGCAGCTTGCTGGAGCTCAATTAGCATTAGCAGCCTGGCGTATCTACCAGCAGGCTGAGGGAGGGAGGGTGGAGGTGCAGCCAGAAACAAGCTCCTTGTGCTGCCAAGAGGCCAACAATAACCAAGGAGAAATGTGTAAAATTGTAGTGTAGTGAAGATCCCAACAGCTGATGCATGTAGAGAGAAGATCATACAGGAATTAGGATGCGGGAGTGATCATAAACCTTTGGAGCTACAACTCATGTTCTGAAACTAAAGAACTGAAATACGTGGGCAGGGAAGGGACACTACATTCTCCTGTGTCTCAATCAGGAGTGACTGGGACCTCTTTAAAAGCATCAGTTTTAAGGAAATTGTTCTTAAGAGTGTATTTGGCCTTCTACTCGTCCTCAAGGCTCCCTAACTTCTCCTAGTAATCAGAAAGCATTTAGACCAAGAAAGACAAAAAAAAAATTCAGGAGACTTTCTTCAGAAATTGTCCAGGAAAGTCCATTGCTAGACAAGCCACAAAATCATCCACTTACCTGTCTGGAAACAGCACTCTCTTATTGCTCTATGGGAGAAACTATGGGACTTGCTGACAAGATGGGGTCAAGGACCTTAGCGCCAAGTTTCTCGGACATGAAAGAGCAGTCGGGCTCTCATTGTGTTTGCTAGGAATTCTAAGAAAGGCATCTGGTGTATTTCATGTATGCTTTCCTACACTTAAAACAAGTTCACAGGTCTGCAGCATGTTCTCACTGGATTTACAGTTGGTTTGTGATATGAGTTTTATCACTGCAAAACTAGATAGATGCACAATAAAACTCAGAATGCTTATTTAGACCCTGTGGTAAAGCACAGAGACAATAGTGCTGTTGCCCTAACAAACTGCTATTACAGCAGGGCTGTTTGCTCAGGTCTCCCTGTTTTAAAGGACCTTGTCCCACTAAGCACTGCAAAAAGCTGCTAGCTGCAGCTGACTAGATTCGGTGGGAAGGCATGAAAGGATGGATGCTGATGCATCACAACCATAATCAATGCACTATGATTCTTTCCTCCCTTGCCATTTCCTTGTGCTCTTGTGAATAGCTACATTGTTTTACTGATCTGAAGAATGGGGCATGGGACCGTGAAGGGAATTAGGTCAAAACCCCCATGAAACAGTGCCCAGAATATAAAAGGGAAGTGCACTGCAGTATGAGGCTCCTTGGTGTGTGCCGAGGTGATTGCACATGTTTCTCTAGTGACTTTAGAAAAGGAGCAAAGCAGCACCAGTAAATTCAGAAATTTCTAACATCCTTACAGTAAAGACACATCTGACTGAATGTACAAGTGCTAACTCATTAGGTTGAAACTCTTCAGTAGTTTTAAAAACAGCCTAAAGTTAGGCTTTCAACTCCACGCATAGTAGCCTGAATTTTCCAAATGGGTTAGGAAAAAGAAAAAAACCCAATCAACGTATGTTAATCCTCTTAAGTGTCTGAAGTTCAGAGTAGCAAAGACATTCTTTCCTGTGAGAATCCCCTACTGAAACAACTTGTGTTTGAAATTCTTCCCTTTTCTTTTGTTCCTTCCACCCTCTAGACCTTTCATAATAGGCAAGCTACTCCTTATGGCTTTGTTTCTTTGTATTGTCTCTATCTCATCTCTTGCCTGGCTGATGGTAGAAGGAAAATACATCATATACAGGATGAAGATTTCTAAACCACATGTGCTTTACTTCAGGAAACAGGAAAAGTGGGATGCTTAATTTGCATACAGCAGTCACATACATTCACACTTGCAGCATGATTGAAGTGAAATATTAATAATGGTGAGCACTTCAGTTCACTGACAGAGGAATGCATACCACTGCATTCCTAGTACCAGTACTAAGCAGATGCTTTAGCTAGCTTCCTAGCTTCCATTTCCTGCTTAGCCTGTTCTCTCATCTCTCTTTCTCTCTCAATGAGAAGTACTTGTAGTTCTTCCCACTTCTTCAGGTTCTGCTCATGTTTTGCAATGTCTTCTGCTTCACATTCTGGCAGTTTTTCCTTGACAAGTTGGGTGGTCAGGGTTAACAGGCTTTCAGATTCAACCTTGCCAAGTGAATGCAGCTTGGAATACAGCTCCTGTCAGAAAAAGAGATTTGGTGGGGAGTGTCAAGGAAAAAGTCAGTCAATCACAAAACAATCAGACACAAAATACTTCTCTATAACAAACATATCACTGATTGAATTATTATTAGTAGTAGTAGTAGTAGTATTGCTGCTGTGGCTACGTAGGCCAGGTAACTATCACAGAAAAGTGTTTCAACTGTGATAGTTGCTACCATTTCTTGAAATGCTAACCTCTAGACTATTTGTCTTTTTAGCAATAAAACTGAACCAATGAAATTTCATTTTCGTTAACTACTCAAATTCTCTTCTTTTTCCAAGTTCAGTTACCTGGTATTAAGAAAGAACAGCTGACCAGTCAACCACAATAAACATAATTTAGACACTTTGGTTTTGTGTCTTGCCTCAAAACCAGTTGCATGATTTCATCCACACTGCCTGCATCAGCATCCCTCCCAACAGGTTCAGTCACCTCAAATGTTCTTCCAGCTTACTGTGTCTGAGGTGTGACTACACTTACATAGATTATGCAACACTGTTACAGCAAGGGATATTTTTTCAGGGATATTCTACACCGACACTAAGAGCAAAGCTTCAGTAAGAAACTTCTGTTTTCTTTCTTAAGCTTTACTTATCTGGATTTCCTGCAGCATAAAAATGTTAATTCACTTAAGATGATGAATCACCCAGCGATACTATTTCTGGCTTTCTGTAATCTTTAGCCTGATGGCTCTCTAACATTCTGATTAATTGCCTTGAAAGTGCAGATACACAACCAAGGAGAAGATGATACAGCATTGGAAAATTCTTTATCCCTTGTTCACTCACTAGATAAAAACATTTTCCCGACTCTTCTTTTAAATAAAACATTTTACTCAGCCCAGCACTTGCAAAAATATGTAAAGTAAGTATGTGTTCTAATGAAAGGTACATCCATATTTTTTTCATTTGAGTGACTGAACTACTTGTTTTGCATTGCAGGATAATGGAAAGAAGATGCGTGGATTGTTCTCCTCCAAACAAAATGCAGTTCTACAGCCATGCAGATATCCAGACTTCCAGTTATCACCGAAAGTTTATGCGCTGTGCAGCTGGTCCACAGTGTTCCTCCTGCCCAAACTCATGCCAGCAATAATCTACATAGGCACTTCCCCTCAGCTCCTATCTGGAAGCTCTGACTTGTTCTTAGGCAGGAAGCTACTATGTCGCCTCTGAGGCCGCTACTCTTCTCCCTCCCTTAGCCAACACAACTGCAGGCTTTGTTGTGTTTTACCTTGGAGGTCTGAAATGGACAGACAGCAGATTAAAGACTCTTTAAAATGCTAGTCATGCAGGTCTGAGGGGCTTGGGTATTTGGTTCTGTCTGCTTTTTGATTTTATGATAAAGAATGAAAAAAAAGTCAATGTCTTCAAGGCTAATGGACTAAAACCAAACTCAATAAACTTATTTACGTGTATTAGTCTCTATTGTGTTTGAAATGTCAGTAAGTACCCAAGGCATCAGTGAGAAAACTGAAGAGACTGTACAGTTTAGGTTTGGGGAAGAAACTTGACGATTATGCTCATGTTTACAGATTAGATACGTAGTTTAAATGTAACTAGTTTAGATCATTCATACTCTTCCTAGTAAACTCTACTAAGGATGTGCTGAAAAGGGGCTGAACATAAACATAGGAAATTGAACTACAGAAAGGCAATAAACTGCAAACTAGCAGGTATTGTCTCCTAAGCCATTTACTGGTATCACTGGTATCCTGGAATACTTCCTGCTCTTCTCTTATACATTAGTAATACTGACTTAGGAAAGCAGCAGGTTGTATGTCCTGCAGGTACCAAAAGGGCACATTCTTAAATGGCTAAATCATGATTTTCATAAGCAGTCTCCAGGGCTCTGCATGCAGACAAGGAAGGTGCATTGCTTTTAGAGAAGGTGTTCCCAGCATTTACGTGATAAAATGTTTGCTGCTTACTGATCATTGACACAGATGGAAAGAACTGCCTGAGGAACACTATACTGAGCAGTGAGCCTCAGCATACGGGATCTGAAAACAGGTAATTACAACACAAATGAGTGTCAGAGTCTAGATTACAGCTCTAATGGCTTTTTCTGGAAAGAGCCAAATGCCCTCAAGTCCTCTTTGTTTTAGTGGAAATAAAGGACAAGTATCCATATCTGTTAGACTTCCATGCCTTTTTCATGTACTTCCACAAATGGGTGTTTTGAAGGTTGGTATGAGACACAGAGGCTATTCCATGGAGTACCATGGAGGAGCATGTGTATTTCTGGAGCAAATCCACATGCTTTCCCTCGCATTGAGGTGTATGATTTGTGAAACAGAACTGGGAGTGAAGGAGGAAGAAGCAATTGGTTTTGAGCTCAAGCAGAAAGACTGGGACGTACTGGCTAATTAATGCAGGGCTGGACAAAGTGCACCTGAATTGTTTTCAGCAGCAGAAGTGCAAACCCTGTGCTGGGGTTACACAGAAGAGGCAGATCATCTGTGCTGGGACTGCAGCTGGGAAGGCACACGTGACCAGGTTGATTCAGAGCTGCCACCACCCCTCACATTTGTATGGCTTTCTAGTGCACTACTCTGCCCTGTGAACTACACTAGGTGTCCCAGTGCTCAGCTGGGAAGAGTGGCTACTGCTGGCCTAATGGATTTGAGAGAAGAATCTAGGAACTCCTTCAGGCTTAGCTGAAATGGCATCCTGACTCAAGAGCTCCTTTTTCCATTCAGACAACCAGAAATTTTGGCTTAATGACATACAATTACTGTTGGATGCCTAGATGTCACATAGGGGCTATGTCTTTCTCATGTTCAGACCTTCCTGGTCAGATCTTAAACAGCGGGACTAGTTTTTTGGCCAAAAGTCACTCACTGCCACACCGGGGAAAGTCTGAATTGAGTTAATTATGGAATTTGTGGAAAGGTTGAGCTGAGAAGAAAACTACACTCTTGGCACTAGTCCCCAGTTTGATATTCAGACCTCATTTTGAACACTCTGCATTACTTTCCTCAAGGCTGGATAATGGATAGACAATGAGAGACACATAAAAACGTCTCACTCCCTCCTTCAAAGGACACTTGTGTTTACCTAATTCACTATAATTCATCCAGGCATTAATTACCATATGCTGAGCACCCACTGATTCCCAAACACCTCAATTAAAAAGTTTTAACCCCCTACAACACAAGCTTAATACCTAAAGATTAGTAGCAAAGTTATGTAAGTAAAAATTAAAGCAAGCAGAAGTGTGTGTGTGTGAGTTGAAACCGTAGGCTACTAGTCTTTTAACTTTTGGAATTTCTTTGTAACAGTCTGTATCCAGCACAACTGTTCAAGGTCACAGCCATCCAGGTGATAGCAACAATGGAAACTGATGGGCTATGGAAAGAGTACTGCTCCTGGAACTATAAGCCAGATGAGTTTCAACCCGAAGTGCTTGATTTTTACCACAGCACAAATCAGAGATGATAAAATAAAATTAGCTCATTTAGCTAATTTATAGCTATGACATGATCAAATAAAATGCACTCATTATATAGATGTGCTCTAATGAACAGCTTTTTGTGTTTCTTACTGTTATCATACATAATTATAATGTACACAAATGGACAATAAATTCAGGGTAGTCTCACACCTATTACAATTTATTTTAACGAGCAAGAGCCCACACAAGGTCAGATAATGGTCTCTAATGACATATCACTTTTACAAATAGGACTGGAGTTATCATTTTGATGTATGAAAAGTGAAGATAAAATTCCAGCAGACAGACTAAAGACAAGTGGCCTTGAGCATTTATGTCTTTGCAGGCTGCTGCTTCCTGTTTGGAGAAGTAAAAATGCAAGGCGACATCAGTTTCAAAAATGCCAAACAGAACTCCTGATGCACTGAAGGGGTGTAAGTCTACTAGCCATAGTAAGTCAGCATTTGTATTTTCTAGTGTGTATCACAGACATCTACCACAGCTTAGAATATTTAGATCAATTAAACTGTCTTACCTTGAATCGGCTGTAGTACTGAGGTACTTTAGACTGCTCAGTTTCTTCTAACTCTGCACATTGCGACTTCTGCTCTAACTTCTTGGTCTCTTCAGCAGATTCTGGATCAGGTTTGGCTTCAAGGACAGACTGTAAAATGGTCTCCAGGGCATCAATCTGAACAATCACATTTGTCACAGTTAGCATAAAGAGATTGGAAATACAATCTAAGTAACACAACTGCCATGTATTCAAACAAGTTCATGAATTACCCTTGTATTTTGAGATGACTTTTGTATATGCTAAACGGAAAACCAAATTCTAAAAGGAAATGAGACAATCTTGGAAGAATTTTGTACTGTGCTTGTGATCTTGAAGTGTGTGGCTCTCACTCACAGTCATTGCATTGCTTTTTGGGCTCTACTACTGGATATGTACCAAGATGCAGCATTAGAAAACAATCAGCAAGAACCTTCTTTTACAAGTTTTTAGTTATTCACTGAACAAAGTAAAAAATACCTCTATACAGATAGCATTTCTAGGTATTACTAGCATTTATTATTTTTGGAGTATCAGTATGCAGACAGATAGGATCTTCTATGGACGTGTTGTATCAGAGACAGATACAGCCTCGTTTCAACACCAGGATGTTCATCTACAACCCAGAGCAAGATGAGGAGTTCCTTAATTTGTCTAGGGTTTGTAAGCACAAAAAATCACCAGTGTATTAAGCTGAGTTCTTCGGACTTGGAGCAAGAAAGATACCTCCAAAACCACACACCCAAAGAGGTAACTTAAAACAGTGAAGTTGCAGATGTGACCTGTCTTGTGCTGTCCAATATTACACTGAGAAGCTTCAGAAAACAGAGCAATAGGTAGGAGTACCTCCTGAGCAGTGCCCTGGACTTTTGCTTGTCAGGGGAGACTGCAAGCTTAGTAGTGACATGAGCAAAAGAGAGGCTCCCATCACCAGAGACACCTTCACCTCCAAGAAGAGGAAAGACTATTGTCTCTACGCTATATGAGACTATATGTTTCTATGCTCCAGCCCACGTGGTAGTGACATCTTAAGTCACTCCTAAGCTGTCTGATTCCAGGATCAGCTTGATTCCCCACAGCACTCCTAAGCCCCAAGTCCATTAGTTAGTGCTGACCTTATAAATGGACTGAATCTATCCATTCTCCCTGACTGAGGGCAGTACAAACCTTACAGAAATCACTCTGTAGGCTTTTTGGACCAGTACCACTCAGGACATCACCTGAGGGCACAGAACACATACAATTAGCCATGAGAGTAAGAAGATGTCATAGTTCATCCTTACTGCCAAGAAATACGTCTCTGAGTGGTTTCAAAAACTTGAGAAACAAAGGTGTCTTCCCATACCCACAGACCCAGGTGTCTCTAAAGAGAGGGCAAGGCTTAGAAATCATACTTAAATGGTCTGTGGCAATAACACACACTCATCACCAAGGACATGCCAGTAGACATTATCACTGGCTCATTGACTGAAGCAGTGATTCTGTTCTAAACATTACTTCTCCTGTCTTGTAAAGACCTCTGAAGTTTTCAGGGCATCTTTTCATTAACAAGGCACAGAATTCACAGGTTTTACTGAAGTTAGCTTTATATTATATTTCCCTTGTTCAGTGGGTTATAGTCTTTATACTTACAGCCTCCTTACAGATTTTGATGTCCCCTGACAATGAAGCCACATTCTCCATCACTTGCAAGGCTCTATTCAAATATCCAGGTGTCCACATCAGTGGCATTAGATTGTATACAGCTCTTAATCCTTTAGTCAGCTCCACCTTCCCTGTGACAAAAACACACTTTATTGTTAGTGCTTCAACATCCGAGTCTTAAAGGAACCAGTATTGGTTGGCTCTGGTTTCTAGAAGTGACAGCGAGTGTCTTGGCTTCTGTCGTAAAAACAATACAATTCTACAGAGTTGCTCCAGTAGAACTTCCACTGTCTTATTTTATTAAGGTGCCTTCTTTTTGCTCAACTTCACGTAATTATGTGCATGTTTCTGGTACCTCCCCCACCCAGAAATTTTGCCCAGATGGAAATAAGAGTAAGTGGCCAGGTTTTCTGGTTGTCTGGCTTTGTAACAGCAGCTTCTGGAGGATGTCTGAAGATCTCACACAAATGTCTCCTCAGCTATCAGTTGACTGTGGAGCATGTATGCACTAAATCTGATTCTCTGGATTTACCTCTGTGGCCTCTAGGGTTTACTCACCCATAACAGCACGTGTTATGGCTAAGCTTAGTACCCCTGTTTCTGCTGAGGCTTCCTAAGAGAAAATATGGGACACCTGCCAAAAAGGAAATTTTGGTTCTTGATTTAAGACAATCTGTGCAACAAGGTGTTCATTGATTTTAGTAGGACCTGTGATGTACTGCACCACTTACAATGTGGCTTTTCTTCTGACAGTAATTAGTTGAGAACATGCAACTCCATGACATAATAGAGGAAATGCATGTCACATTGTAGTTGATGCAATTTACAATGATTGTCACTCTTAGGCTTTGATTTTGTTATTGTCAGCATAACAGATAATACCTCTTCAAGCGCAGCTTACAGGAGTTGTGTCCAAGCTCTCAATCCAATTTGCACCCTGGCTATAATGACACAAAACTATGAAAGACACCTTCTTTACATGGAAGAGAACACTTTAGGAAAAGCAAGGTAACAAGCGCACAGACAAAGCCCATGGATCACGGCTACATTAAAACAGCTGAGGTGCTTGAGGCCACTCTGTATCCATAGACATCTTTTACTCTCTCAGAGGTCAGTTCCATTAGTGTTGGCAAGGCTTTGGAATATGTGACATAACAGTAAATAGCTTTTGATCCACTGAATGTCAATGTCATGGAACAAGCATTATTGCTCTCAGACAAGAGTGAAGTGCATTTTTGAAATACAGCCACTACTCCACCAATCTATATGACATTTAAAACTCCCCAAACTGAATGCCAACTGGACGGCAAAGTCCCCATTTGTATCAGTATCTCCACTGGATTACAAACTACAGCGCTATGAAAAATCCTGCTTTCAAATTAGTTTTTACATTTATCCCCCTTTTTGACTGCAAATGAGTTTTTTGGTTTACAGTCATGATAAATGCAAATCAGCATCCTAATTCTGCCACCACACATCATATTTTGAGGTGACATTTTAAGAACAAATTCACTTTTTATTACCCTCAATAATGCAGTAATGAAACAAAAATTAACAATAAATCATTGATTACTTACTTTATAGTAAATAATCACGTTGTAAAGAAGAACAAAGCCTATCTGTACTATATTCCAATAAATATTAAGAGGAAATTCAATAATTGCTTGCCCATTTCCCTTCCCTTCAATTCTGAATATACTCTGTTCTAACTTCTCTTTAATACTATATAGCAAGTTATTAACAGTGAAGACTTCTTAACAGATACAGGATAAAGACACTGCTGTCCGCTGTTCACAACCCAAACATTCACTTTACAGTGACTAGTGGAAGTTCTAGACACAGTGTTTTCCAGGCTATGCTCTCCCATCTTCCTAAGGTTTAAAGACTATTTTAAGACACTCACTAACCAGAAAAAAGAGTCTATTGTCCATAACCTTAAATTTGTGTCATGGAAATCTGTACTTTAGGGTATTCTTTAAAAATTTGTTGGTCAACCAACAACCCAATCCCACTGTTATTTAAGAATATCGTCTCTCTTTCAGAGTGTAACCCAAACGTGCAGGGAGCCCTGAAGTTGGTTCTGAAGCTGTCTGATGAATCAAATTAAAATCAGTTCTACCCTCCAGGCTAAAGAAACAGGTTCACTCGTAACTCTGAAACTGTCCTTCCACTATTTCTTTTTTTCCCCTTTGCCTTCTCCTTGATCACATTTTAATAAAGCAAAGATGCCATTTTAATTCAGCCACTGAAGACAAGAGGGAAAAGCTGACAATGACGGAGGTAAAACTTACCAAGGAATGCGTAGCCATAGAGCTGGGAACTAAAACCCACAGTGTTACTTTGCTTTAGACCCGTAAGCAACAGCGATGCTCCAAAATTTCTCTCTTCTTCCCACTGCAAATAATGTATAAATTAAGTAAGTGCTCCTTAACAAACACAAACATGAAATGGCAGCAAAGACAGAATGCATGGCTTTCATGACATCTCAGCAATAAAGTAAAGTATCATTAAACATGTCCAGTGTTCAGTTACAGTATGTCTGTCCTGAGGAACATTACAAAATGTACTGAGGAACAACTCTCTTTCCAGAAGACTGTAAAATGTGAGTGGTTGCATGAAAGTTCTCCTTACTATGACTACCCCTACCTCTTAAATCAAACACAGGAAACTGGTGCTGAGCATTATGAGACATTGAATGATACTTTCAATGGTGTACACAAATAAAAATATTATTTCATTGCTGTATTTGGATGGGATTACTTCAAAATGCATATTGAGTAAGTCACAGCTATATAAATAAGCTTGCCTTAAACATGTCTTATGTTCACACCACCCATGCTTGCACATTCAGCTTTCACGAAACACTACACATACTGACAAATGTTTATCTCTGCAGTAAGGATATGCAAACATGGACAAACACAATGGAAAAATGAGATTTTTATCCCTTTGCTTTTCACATACAAGTGACTAAGCATACTTGATTTCTAGGGAATTAAGAGAATCCATTAGGGTAAATGCACTTTTCTCTTCTGTGGTGAAAACTGAAATTACAACTCAGTTGGGTAAAACCTGAAGGCACCTGTAAAATGCATTCTGGAAGACGCTTCATGTAACACAGATGGAGGCTTCAAGCATTTTCCTTATATATGACAACATGTAATTGAAGGCCTGTGCCAAACTACGTGAAAAATAGCTTCCTACAGAAATCATGGCAGAGCCCTTTACTGACAGAGCCCTTTCTGCAAAGGTACAATAATGCCACTTCCAAGACTCTGAACTGTCATTTTGGCCTCAAGCAAGCAAGCTGTACATAATAAACCCATAATCCTTGGAGACAGGAGAAATGTAACAAATTTAATTTTAAAACAAATATGTATAAGAAGCAATAGACCCAAAGCCAAATGGGATACTAAAAAACCTAGTAAAAATTCTTTATAATTCTGCAACATCACCATTATCAAGCTCTAATGGTGAGCAATACTCAGCTTAACAGGGTTCTACACAATAGGTGACACAGTCTTTTTGGTGGTAAGTGATAGAGTCTGCTTTGAACTGAAGTATCAATTCACATCCTTCAAATGGGCATACATTACAACTAAAAATCCCAAGACACCCTCCTTTTCAAAGAAAGGAGCAAAAGGGGTGTTTCATACTTTGTTGTTTCTTTTTTCCTTCCTTTCTTCTGCAGTTGCAAAGAAAATGAGAAAATGGAGTATTTTTTTCCCCAGGTAAACTTAGGGGAAATAAAATACATTCATGATTTAATGTCCAACTGACTGCACCACAACACTTGGAACCAGAGGCTCTGTGTTTCATTTTGAGTGTGGTCAGCTTACCGTATGTTCAGACTTGGTTGCCAGGTACTGGTATAAAACATATAGAGAAAGAAGCTGTGTTGATAATTCATCAAAACTTTCTTGGAGCATGATCTCTGTTACTATTGACATAGCATCTATGGAGGAAAAAATACACAATCAGCATAGCTCTCAATACATATCTCCCTTTTGCACCCACCCATGTTCACTGACACTTCATTGCTGTAGTATGCTTTGAAATAGTTAGGGAGAAAGTTAAACATTTCTTACAACTAGAATACACCTATAGAATTAGTCTTATTCATTTGGTTCATTCACACACTGCAAGAAGGAAGAATGGGTTGAACAGCATGGAACTACAGCCAGGGAGTTCTCAAAATCATCTTAGCTCTACACACTTCACTTGGCTCTTCTTTCCTCAGCTCTTCAGTATTAACATTAAAAAAAACTAAAATCTATTTCTTTGTTCTTGTGTTTTGATTACAAATAAGAGAACACTGGCTTAATTTCACTAGCCTTAGGGTGGTGACACCTTAGACAGGAGAGTAAAAAGAAGCAGAAATGTTGTCACAGATCACCCACAGTGGTCTCTGTAATCAGCAAACAATGCTCTGGAGGAGCTCTACAGGGAGCTCTTCCAGTGACACTCCCTGTCAGAAAGAACAGTTTGTTAAAAAGGCCTTCAGCTTCACACAGAAAAGAAATATGGATAAAATAAGGAGGAATTAAAAGATGGGGGAGTGTCTCAAAACAAAATAAATACATGTATTAATTTGTCATTTAGCAAAATCTTTCAGTTCCTCTCAGTTATCTGTCTTATAAGAGCTTTATGCAAAAGAAAGCTTCCTGCAAGTCTACAGTACTAGAAAACTTGAAGTGAAATTAAAATATTAAGTATCTGTCATCAAACATGAGAGGATTACTCATCCAAACACTTAAACAGTCAATAATGAAAGGTAGCCCCAATATGGCAATTCAGCATAGCTGGCTCGCTCCAGTGACAGACAGAAAGCCTACACAGTTTAGATACATAGCTTTTTGAACAGCTAAATGTATGGACAATGAATACCAACACATATTTAGATTCTGGTAACACTCTAATTAATTGTCACTAATAACTCCTATGATATCATTAGCACATACATCAGACTTGTAACTAAAGAAGATGGTTTACACTTGGAATAGGATTAGTAAAAGTAGAAACTGTGACTCACACAAGTTTCAAAACTATAAAATGAATAAAATCCCAACAAAAATGAAAAATAAACATGCAAAAAATACTTCAAAGGAAGGCGAAGTCGTGTTTCACGATGAATTCAGAAAAAATACAGCTACAAGTTTTTAGTTCAAAGAAAAGCTCTGTAAATATAGGAGCATACAACTAAGGATGCAGTATTGGTATGTATTTTCTTACCTTCATATTTCTTCTGCTTTATAAAGCAATCCAGCAAAATATTGAATGTAAAATTATCTGGAAAAATTCCATACTGAACCTGAAGAAAAGAAGAAAAAAGTTCAGTGTGCAAATGTGCTGTTCAAATCTTCCCAAGCACAGCGCTGTACGCAACAGAAAGAGCAGAACCACAGCACTGCACACTGATGCAATGCACAGTCAAGCAACAAAAGAGATCAGCATGGCTCCTGTGATGTAGACCCTCCAACTTCTGATGCACTGCATTTGTTTTGGCATTTTACCTGAGCCTTTGGGACCAGGAATGGCACTGCATATCACGTTATTATGCCTCCCCTGCATCTAGCATGTTTTAGACACCAACGCTATTTAAAAACAAAAAGCTTTCTGAGAAAAAAGAGTATTTCAAAGCTGTAAAAAGGCTATAGCTAAAATTCAAGTGCAACAGTAATTTTTATTTTGACAAAGAAATCTGAACTTAAAACCACACTCTACAGGACCTGGCTGCAACAGAAATTCCTGTCAAGCCACACTTGAATCAAAAAGCCGATCAAATATATTTGTATCTTTTACTCGGTAAAACTTACCTTGTTTTTTATTGTGTATAAGGCTTTATCTTGAGCGCCATATTTTAAGCACTGTCTGATCCAGCTGTGAATGGTCCAGTCTCTCAAGTACCAGGAATTTGGGCTATGTCGAAACCTAAAGATGATAAAATGGTTTGAGTGACAATATGACCCCACTATCACAGAAACAAACTCTGTAATCAACAAACTTTGAGTTTCAAAACCTCACCATTCATGAACTCAAACATAAATTTCTCCATGTTTGACTTTGCAGTCAATCACTGCTCTCTAAAGAGCTCCAGACAGCCCTTTCAAGTAAGAGAAACATAATTTTGATACATTAATAGTATATACAAAGGGGCCTTCTGACCTTTTCACAAATGCATAATATTTAAACTTCTCACTTTCCAGAAAGCCTACTGTTTTCTCCTGAAAAAATGAATACCAAAAAACAACAGTTTGGTATATTTAAGAAGGCCAACTGAGACTGCTCTGAATGCTGCAGTATTTTTTAACTTTGTCCTTGTGATTGTGTAAGATTGTATTGTATAACATTTTGATGTATAATATTGCTTGCCTTGTCAAAGAGATACGACTGATGGCATCCGCAAGTGTCAGAATTACATCAAAATACAACTGCGTCTGAAACTTCGGAGCTTGTATAATCTGGTGTCTTCCACCCTCTCTAAATCATGCCTCACTTCACCAGTTAAGAATTCATTATGCCTCAGCACAGGTCATCCCTGGGCTGCTGCATGCTCCATTTGCCTTAAAAATGCTTCATCGGTGAGGCATACCTCATGCACAGGGAATCTCTGCTGGAGAGCCCTTCCCTGCCCCTCTGCACTGGTTTAACCTATTCTGAGACACCTCATGCCATGGCTTCAACAGCCTTCCAAGGTAACCCATGCCAGTGCTCAACCAATTTGTAAAATTGAATACTTTTGCTTTCATTTCGTCCTTATTCGGATACATGTGCTTTGCTCTGTATTGGAAGAAAAGGTGACAAAGAGCACAGGGAGCTTTAGTTTTGACAGACACTCAAACATCAGTTAAGAGTTCAGTGGTGGGACCTGCTGCCTTGGTCCTGAGCTGAATTTCACAATCCCTTGTGAAGAGATGCGTGCAATCTTTCTCAATTCAAACGAAAACTGATCTCAGTCCCCCGCACAGAAGTGACTGCCACTTTCTGTAAATAAAACCAATGACTGAGCTGGGCTCATGTGCAGATGCTTGCAGCCCCAAGCCAAGCTGCACCACCATTTAGAGGCAGGGTTGACTCTTCCATATGAGTGAGCATGCTTTCCAGAACGTTTATCAGATTAACGTGGCCACCAACCCTCTTTCCCCCTCAGTAAATCTCTTGTCTATCACCGAGGGCTACACAGATGACCAAGCCTGCAGAAGTACTACAGCCTCAAGAGCCTTCAGAATGAAGACAGCCATGCCAAAAGTGGAGCTAAACAACTACAGAGCCTAAATACATGTGTTTGTAAGTGGCATATGAAATCACCCCATTAAATTAGAATTTAACAGAAAAAGAAAAGCATGCTTTGAATATTAAATTACAAGCATCTATTCTGTTGCTGTAATTGCTTTCCATTTTCTTCCCTCTGGAATTCAAATACTGGGGAGTTTTTGAAATCAAATACTGGAGTTCAAGTTTGCTTCCACTAAAGTCCTGTATCATGGACGAATGCTTTCAGGAAGTATCAATTACAGGAACTTGGATTTAATCATATTTTGATTAAAAATTATCTAATTGCTACCCATTCTTTCACCAGCCATTTAAGAAAGGTCAAGCTGGAACACCAGCACTCAGCAATAAAGCTGCCAACATCTTTTAAAGTTTCAATAAATGGTTAATACTGTTTCACAAGTGGAAAACAACAGACTTCTCTTTCAAAAAACATGACACTGATGCTCTCAAATACTTAGGCTTAGTATTGACACAATCCTTTCAAATGAAAAGCAAGTATTCAAAAAACAATTAAAAAAAAAACCCCAACCAGCTGTTTTTAATGCATTTGAATATTCAACTTTTTCCAGAGCTCTATTTATTCTCTTGAGTACATCATAGTGAGAGAGAGAGAGAGCACTCCAATACCTCCTGCACCTTGGGATTGCTACAGCTTAGTGTAATGAAAGCTTCTAGGTTTCAAAGTAAAGTTGGACTTGGACAGCAAAAGGCCTAACAGATGCAATATGGTCTAGAAACAGAATGAAGCTGATCCTCAATCAATACTCACTGCTGGAACCAATATGCACAAAATCCAGAGGCACGTTACAAAAATCTCAACATCAGCTTTTATAGGGCTGGGACTGATTTTTGTGTATGTATGACAGCCACATGATCTTTCAGATCTAATTACTGTATGTATGTTACTATTAAGATCTTTACGCTGATCTTTATGCTCAGATCAGGTCTCACCTGCCCTAGGTGCTATGCAAATGAAAAGCAAAACAGCTTCTCAACTAAGTATTTTCTAGTTAATTCTAACAATTAATTACAAGTCTGTTGCATGGGAATGAAGAGAGGGGACTGGTGCACAAATGCAATATATATGCATGTACAAGACCCCTCAGCATTAGACACTTCCATTAATCCATGATGTGGTAGGAGAATTGGAAGTGAGAGGGAAACAACTACACTGCAATCTTTAATTGTTTCTGATCCATTTAATGCTGGAATTGTACTAGCCAAGAAGAGAAACCAACAGAGTATCTGTTTTTTTACAGTTAACCTAGACAAACCAACCAAACGTTGTGGCAGGCAACGTATTTGAAATGGAATCAGGAAAAAGAGGAGGTTGCTCATCATTTTGACAAGCATTAACATCTTCCTCCTTCTCTTTGTCCACCAAACAGGATATAATTAAGCAAGGCAATATGTTCAGGGACAGATGAAAAGACAGAAGGAAGTTAAAACTACAGAAAAAAGAGGATTGAGAATGATTTAAATAAAGGAAACCTCTAGCAACTGCTGTGTGTTTAATGGAAAGACCAGAAGGTTATCTTGCAGATGCCTGCTGCTGAAACTCATTTTTCTGAGAACTAATAAAAATCTGAGAAGCCAAAGATTCTTATAATGTGTTCAGAAAAGACAAGAAGCAACTGCAACAGTATTAGGGAAGCTCTCTGTTGGTACACTTTAATGTTAATGGCTAAAGAATCCATATGGTCATCCTTCCAGTCACTGAACTGAGAACATCTGCCTCCACAGGGAATAAAAAGAAAAATATCTGTAATAGAAAGAGATCCTGAAACATCAAGGTCATTGTAAATCAAACAGCACACAGTGCAATACTCTAGAACTGTCTTTATTTTGAGAAGTTGTTTAAATGATGCAGTCCAGAAACTTGATTTTCACTAACAGTTGCTTTGTACTTGCAAAATGATTATAACTTGGAAGAGATACAAGGAGTGTACAGCCTCAGCACAAGGCAACCAGAACATTTTTAGCCAAGCAAGTACACTCTCTTGCTCACAAATAGGCCAGCACGTTGGGCTAAGAATACATTGTCAGCTTACTAAGTTACTGCATAAAGCCTTACTGCTCATTATTTACAACAGTGCTGGGGTGCTCATGCTGTGTGAAAGAAACCAAACAATAAAAAAGTTTAACAGATGCAGAGAGTGCTTCATGGTGTGCTGTGCTACTACAGCAATCATAACTTATTTACATTGGTGCCCTCACACACTGCAGAAAAGCTGAATTCCTGCCCTATTCATTTATTTCAGTCTTGCAACTTTGTTTGGTGCCATCAAGTGGTGATGCATTCCAGTGCTGCTTTCACACACCCTGTCTTCTCAAGGGAAGTAATACAGCAAACCAGAAAGCAAACAGAACCCCGTGCTGGTCTGCATTCTTTCCCTCAGATTTGGTAGAGGGGAGTTCATTGCTTTGGGGACAGTCACAAATGAGGAAGATGGTGAAGGAAAATCTGCTGGATTACAGAAGAGAAAGTGCTGTAGAAGTAACATACCATGAGGAAGAGCTCCGCTCTGCTCTTCCTGGTACTATAGAGGGAAAGCCAGCTCAGCAAATCGGTTCCAATTCTTTGCTGATCACAAGTTCCATTTTGTGCTCTGTGGCTTTCTTAAGGGCCAGTCCAATTCCTGGTACTCCCAGAAGCTATCCTTATGCAAAACACTATTTTTTCTCCTCCCCACTCTCCCCTGATCTGTGAAACAGAAAGAAGAGACCCTTCCTTTTTCCACCTTTACCTGAGCCAATGAGAAAATACCTTGTAATCATCCATACATCCTACACTTCCTATCTCTCTTCTTTTAGAACTAGAGAGAAATATGGGTCTGCATGTTCATATACTTCCATCAAGAAGCGAGAGTGCCAGATTTCTTCTCATCCACTTAAAATTCTAAATATAGTATGAAATATCTCTGCAAACCAGGAAGAAGCTCTCTCAACGGAATGAATCCAGAGCAACTCCACATTCTACACGAGTCATATAGGGTTGAGAAGCACCTTAGCAATGCCATGTTTTTTTCTTCCCAGGCACATTTTTTCAGCTACAGTGCATAATGATCAAATGGATTCCAGGCAGGCTTAGCTTAGAAACTGGAAGGCTGTCACCCAAAACTCTCCCTTTGTTTGTCATTTCAAGCCACAGGCCTTGGGGAAAATCATCTACATTTTAAATGGACCCAGAGGCATTGCTCGTACGTCAGTGTCAAAGAAAACAGTCCTGGAAAAGCAATCATTATTGACAGAAATTTCCTTTTAAACATTAACAGAACTTTATTTTTCCATCTCTTCTTTGCCTGCCATTTTAGCCTTCACCTTTTTTTTTGTATAAATCCTTTAAAAATTTCATGTGTAAAACTACCAGTCCTATAGGAAATACCTCACGCATTAACTGCCTACACTCAAAAACAGAGGGAACACACTGCTTCTGTGTTGAAATAAAAACCTCAAGTAGTATGTGTATTATAAGAAATCAATTAACAAAAGCAGTATAGGACAGGTTAAAAAATTAGACATGACAGCTGTAACAGGGCATAGTCTAAGGTTGAGGCAGAATCTTACACAAGCAGAAAATTGGTTTGCAGACTCCCTGAAAAAAACCCCACATTCAGCCCCTATTCTATTTTAATTTTTATTGACTTTCCCCCATCTTTTATTTTGAACTAATTTGACTTGATTGCTTTGATGCTAAAATTAATTCTCCTAAATTAAGCTCTCTCCACCTCCACATAAATTCATATTTCATGCACAGCATTTTTTGTTCAAGATTTGCACAGAGCTCTTACACCACTGAAGCATGTCTGATGATGGCCCCAAAAGAGACCTAAATGATCAGATATGGAGAAACTGCAGTACAGTACCACAAACATTAAGGCTGAACAGGACACTTAAAGGATATTTTTGGTATTGTTTCATGTTATACCATACTCAGCTTTTATTTCTGTTCACTCCAATGTTACAGGTTCACCTTTTTCTTAATCCTTAAGCTTAGTAATAAGACTAGATCTGGAGAAGGAGAAATTTTGGATAGAATTAGACACTACACAGCTATTTAGGACTGAGGATATCACCCAGGTAACCTCCCTCTTCCAATAACTGAAGGGAGAAAATTCACTATTCAGTAGTTTGCTAAACTAAGTTGTTGCTTAAAACAACATTCATGTGCAGGAAGCTCAGCTTCACAAGGTCTCTTTCTAACAACAACTATCACATAGCATTCACCATACAGCAGCTAGGATGTGGTTTATCCTTTACTGACCTAGCTATTCCGACAGTTTTTAGTATTGAGTAACAAATGACAAGCTGAATTTCTGACACAAGCATTTCTACCCATCGTTGTCTTTTATCACTGAATGCTCTTCCTCCTTTTGATGAATTTAAGGCACCTTTGACAGCAATACATAAGGAACAAGCCTTACTACACTGAAAGCAAAAACAGTTCCATCGAAGAGTTGCAAAATCCTAGATAAATTTTATAAATTTCAAAATAATGTATGAATGGACAAGCAGTTTATCACAGCATGAAAGAAATGCTTTGCTTATACATCAACAGACATAAGAGCCATCAGAAAAGAAATAGCATTGCAACAGGTAAGGAGCCTATGGCAAAGTTTGAAGCAATTTATTGGTATTCCTAGTATTGCTATAGTTTAAACATCTGCTGGTATTCCTGAAAAATACCTGAACTACCCTTCCATTCAGAGGCAGTAAACATAACAGAACTGCAGTAGAGCTGCTCTTCCATCCTTTTGCCACCAGGTTATACCAAGCAGCCTTGAACCCCTCCAGAAACATTTGAAAAGCACAAAGCAGGAATCCTTCAGACAACTGGATTAATTTAATATCTCACAGGCTCACCTTAAATGTCTCAAACCCTTATTCTAATTAGATCATAACCAAACTGAAAAAGCAAAGCCAAGGCTCAAACAACATACACTCAGTACACTCTTTGTCCCTGGGAAAACTGTTCAAGGCTGTTAAATGTGTTTCCTAAAAAGCTCCTCTAGTCATGTAGATTCAAAGTACTTCAGAACTATGCATTCTCTGGCAGAACTCCAATGGAAGTTCACTTCTAAGAAGAACGCAAATCAGGATTACTCTGTGTCAGCTTGGTTAAACATGCTCTGTGTGCCTAACCTGAAATAAGATGACATCAGTCACAGGCCTTATCTAGTTAGAAACTGAAGATCTTAACATTTAAAAATACAGTATCAACATGATTCCTTGTTCTATGTTAAAGGGAAGGTCTCCAGCTAGCTCACTGGAAATGGACTCTTCAGGATCCTCAGCATGACCTGTAGGTGAAAGAACACTGCTACCAAGGAAAGGTGGTGATGCCTGCTTTAGTTTCATGAAGAAAGTAAATATATCACATTCAGTTTTATTTCAAATGCAAACCACGAATAAAGCAACCCCCCTTTTTTACTTAAATGAATGATGAGGTAAACTGCAATGACAGAAACCAGATAAACAGATTTTTGAATACAGTACTTGTATTTTTGTGCTCTTCCCAGGATAATAGTTACCCACCACCCTTCACTTCTCCTGCTCCTTTTAAAAAAAGTCAGGAAGAATCCAATTTTCTTCTCACACACGTGAAGAATCCATACTATTTTCACCATAAAGCTGGAATTCACTCAAAGAGCAACAGTTAAGAAGAAAAGGTCGCGTCATAACAGTAACAATAATAAAAAGCCCAACATCTTCCCAAACTATCGACTGTAAAGGACACAGCTCTCTGTGATAAATACTTCTGGATTTAAGGTTAAAATGATTGGGTTTGAATATAAATGTAACTAATACTCTATAGAAAGCATCACAGGCTGAGAAAATACATGGGGAATGATGAAGTGAGCTGTTGCTATAGTGATTCTGATAAGATACTCTCAAGTGCCTTTGCTTGTCCCCACGCAATCATAATAAAGCCTAATTTAAAACCAACTCTTCCATTAATTATATCTTTTTCTGGTATGCTGGCATACAAAAACAGACGCATTAAGAACCATACAAGATACTACATTTCTTGCTTCAGGGAAATCTTTTTAATCTCAGCAATTTCTAAGTGCATCAGGATAAAACTTGCTGTTTCAAAACTCAACAAAGGGTCAGTTCTGCTGGATTCTTTTACTTGGATCTCTGAAAACTGATTAATACAAGGCTGTAAATAAAGGTACATATGAGTAAAACACTGATTTGATTGTTACCATTTTACTAACTCAGCTATGCCTGTCATTACTTCAACAAATTCAACCTTGTCTGAAAGCTAGTACACAAGTTATCAACTTATTTCTCAAAATTAAAAAGAAATGTTTGTGAAAGCCTACTTGCAATTTCTAGTTGCTGTTATCACCTTTGTACCCTGCTCACTTTGCCAAATGATCACCCACTAAAGACTGCCAGAAAGTCAGTTTCCAGCAGAAAGGTAGTTCCCACCAGCTGTATTTCGCAAGTAAGTTTAGAATCTTTTGTGTACCAAATAGTATTTACATCATGAACTTTCTACAACCACAGGTAACTATAATTTTATGTCATATGAGGGACCAAATTGCTTCAAAGCTCATTAGATGCTTAATTTCTTTAAAATAAATTACTTCAGATGTTTTAAAAAACCTCCATCTCTTAGCTACCAACTACTGCAAAGATATCACAGTGAAGCTTGCTTTCCAGTAACCATTAACCAAGATGGACAGAGATGTAGCACCAAGGGCTTTCCATACAGACAAAACAGTGACTCTAAGTTCTGTGATAGCTCAAACAGTGTCAGAGGGAACTGCATCACACATTAAGGTGTTTCTGCCTTTTAGCACTAAGCTTAAACTATGATAGAGCACCTCTTTCACATTATATTAAAAAGGCATACTTCAGGCATATGCATAAAAACTGCTCTATCAAGAAAAGCAAATAATTACTTCTTTTTTTATGGCAGGAAAAAACCCTCAGCCTTTAACTAGACATTGCTATTATTGTATTTGCAAACAGCAACTTTTTAATAATGCCCAATATTCAGTGTAAATTTAGCCTGGGCCAAAATTAACGTAATTTTGTTAGAGACCTAATTCACTGACAGCTGCAGTCTACATTGTAAACACGTTGCATTTTCCATTTATTTGACTCAAATTCTTTATGGTTCACAAAATAGCTCCCAGAAATACACCACACATTAGCTGCAAACTACTGTAACATTACACCCACTGACACAACCCTTGACACTTTTCAGTTTGATCACAGTTGAAGTTGCACAGATCATAAATGATGTACTTCTGTCTTGAGAATCTCAAGGGCTGCAATACAGAAGTGTACAAGCCAAACTGTTTATTCTGCAGAGTTACTCAGTTTCATATCACATGCGACCAGAGCAAAAAAGAGATGCTGGGAAGACAGTGCTTCAGGAATACAAATATTGAATGGATCTCAGTAACCAACTTAAGCAAAAGATGAGCCAAACTATGCATTTGCTGCCAAACACTTCACAAACTGGATTTGCACAGTTCAGGTTTCACTTTCCAGATTTGCTGCCACAGGCACACAGTTCAAGTTAGCCTTATTTTGACCTAATACCTGTGCTCTTTCCACTCCTCACTGCTACAGTCTGATCTCCTCGTGTACTGCTCTCCTTCTGCACCCCATGAGTGAAGGGGAGGCAGAGCTACTAAGCCGTCAAGTTAAACAAGCAAGGTTTTCGTATTAAATGTAAATACCTACAAAGAGGACAAAACCCCTGATACATGTAGTTTCAGCCACAGCCACTGTCAAAAAAGCAACCATTTCAAAAAGGTCGACCATTGGTGCACAGGCAGATCTTGGCTACCAGGCAGTTCACCATTATTGTTTGCTTTTCATATCATGTCTCAATGAGCAATGCTTACTGGTATTTCTTTTTCCTTCCAACCATGCATTTTCCTAATAAAAACACTTTTAGCAATGAGTAACAAAAAATGCTCAAGTCCTTTACACATTTTTAACTGTTCCCTAACCATGGTACTTGAGGCATCTAGTTAGCATATCTCTTAGTGTATCTAACTTCTGAGACTAATGAGACAGAAATGTCCTTTATCACATTGCATACGTCAATCCCAAGGAACAGCAACTAAATCAAGGATAAACATGGCAAACCTGACTCAAGCACTTTGTACGGCAGTTTGAAATTTGTGGGCTCTTACCAGCTATATGATTGTTTTATTCTTATTCTATTTGGAAAAAGACTGTGCCGTCAGATCTGTTATTTAAAGAGAGAGACAGCAGGTACCTCTCTTTAAGTACTGCATGTACTGTAGGACAAATGTTCCCTTGCGTAGGTAGCTACAAGCTGCACAGTAAAATGAGGTCATGCTACCCAAAACAGGCAGAGGATTTCATAATGCAAAAAGGTTTTTTTGTAGTTTCTCCCCTTTTGAGACAGCAACACATCCAAGACTGCTATTTATAAATTTAGTGGTCATAGCACCAAGCCTGCCAGAGTCCAATAAGCATTCAGACAATGCTCTCAGGCACATGGTGTGTTTCTTGGGGTGTCCTGTGCAGAGCCAGGAGTTTGGCTCGATGATTCTGATTGGTCCCTTCCAATTCACCATACTCCATGATAACTCACTAATGCTTTTGGTTCTGCTAATGATTGGTCCACAATGCCAGGCCAGGATGACCTTCTACTTTGCCCTGTTACACTGGCCTACTCAGACCTCATATTCAGGCTCCAAACTGACATTTACAAGCACCAGCACTCCAAGGCATGGTATAGAGCCCTTATACATGGCATGTTACCTACTGCACAGGAGAACACAGCAGACAGAAGAGCAGGAGAAACACTACTACAACTGTGTGCATTTATGCACTGCACGCATTTCAGTCTGGCTTTATTTCTCCAATGAATCATGACTTTCAAAACAACCCAAGTATCTTATGTAAGATGAACCTGCTGCTTTATGACTTAATCTGGGCAAGGAAAACTGCAAAAATAAGCGATCACTGCAGGACAGTAACTTCAATGAAGACAAAAAAAGAAAACCTTTTGCTGGTAAAGTGGACTGTACCGCTCCTGTTGCACATGCTCTGCTTTCATGCTTTCACAGTAGCTGCTATACCTCATCCACCCCCAGTCAGAGACACAGCCAGTCTGGTTTGTCAACTCTGGCAGAGGCAGTGTAGACAAGGGGGAGGGAGATGGTGTCCATTTTACACCCAGCTGTCTGCTGCCAGAGGCCATCTATTTAGCTTGTAGCCCGATTTAGATCAGCTCTGCTCAATCTCTAGTGGAAGTTTGAAGAAAGGAGTATTTTTCCCCTTTTTAAAATGAAAACAGTAGTTACAGAGGAGAGATCAGAATTAAATGACAACGTAATGAGGATTATCATAAAGTTGACTTTAGAGATTAAAGGCAGCTTTATATCCACACCAATTCTTGAAAAAAAGATATTAGTCATAAAGGTGGAAATCTGCTTGCAATTCCAGTTGCCAAAATCTGTATGCTTTCAGCCTGACAAGTTCTAGACTGAAGGGAGTGGGGTTGAGGGGAAAATAACCAAAATCCCTGTTCACTTTTCAGCAAGAGAAAGGAACGTTTATTGTGTCTACATTTACAGCTGAGCAAACAGGCATTTCTTTCAGCTGCTCTCTTGTATATCCCTCTCCTATTTTAACAACAAACCCAAGAAAGCATTCTTTGTTGCTGCTTAAATGCTCCCTAAACTAGATCCCGGGTCTAATCCTCACCTGGTCCAAAGAGAAAACACACAGTTCCCCCAAGCTACCAGGTACCTGCCTCAATCAGCTCAGGATATGGCACAACACACATGCATATGATCACTAATTAGATGAAAGCTGGGAGGCAAGGACAACCCCAGCACCTTGCTAGGATGTGCAGTCCCACATCCCACAGAGACGCATCAGTGGTGAAGATGGAAACCAACTGCTGAAAGCAACCACAGCGTTATTTCTGAAATGACCAACTCCACATTTAATTGAGTCCCTCAGGCTTTAAAATTGATGTAGCAAAGGGGAGACAGAGACTCAGCTGAAAAGCCTGGAGACATTCTCCTTTAGGGACAGAGGCACGTCAAGGTTTTTAGGAAATAGGTAAGGGGATATAATCAGTTGACAAGAGAGGCTTGGACTTCTATCTAAGCTTTTCTCAAACCCATACCATTCTTCCACCCCACAATGCCCTCCACAAAAACCCAAAAGAAAGGTACGGAAGGGATTATTCAGGGATTAGTCAACCTAATTAGGAACCAAGGATTTACCAAGTAAATGTCAGAAACAGAGGTAACAGGGACTATGGCAGAAGGAACAGTTGCAGGTAGCTGAGCAAAGTGCTTAGTACACAGAAGAACAGAAAATGCAACTGGACTCATTCCAGCAGACAATACAGATATGTTATCTGGAGCATGCAGCTTTAAAAATAGCTCACTATTAAAACAGTATTTAAACAACAAAAAAAAAACCCCACAACCAACCAAGCAAACAACTGATCAAGCAACCAATGTAGCAACCAACTAACAAAAAAGTAAGCACCCTGAATAACCATTTTGGTTTGGTTTGGTTTTTTTTTTTCATTTTGCTACGTAACACCTTATATTCAGAAATTTGTGCCTTAATTTCCCTTTTCTGGAAAGAGTAATAACCACAGAGATCACCCCAGGAAAATGTTACACCACAACCTTTGCTTATCTACTGACTCAATACTCCTCTATTCAATTACAGCAAAGCATTGTTGAGTGGGTCTGTCTGCAATCAAGTTTCTGCCCTTAGGGAGAACACTTTTTCACAGGCACAAATGTATATAAAGAAATAAGCAGATATACAATAAATGTACCTACTTATTTTCATTTTTGTTCTGCACTCTAATATTTCTGGACATTTCTGAAGATGGAATTATTTAGAAAAAAATGGAATCACTGCAATAGAGCTTTTACTATTGACTTTTCAAATTTCTTTATTACTGGGGCCAAAAAGGAATCTACAGTCTGTTGGATATAATCAGGTAATTTTCTAAATGTCTTGATAACTGAATGCTGATGTAACATTTTCAGTCCCACAAAAGTATAAACATCAATAAAATAAAAAGGCAGCTACTTGAAAATTAACATGACAAATCATTTACAAACTAAAGAAAGACGCGTGCTAATGTAAATCTACCTCCTCCCCATCATAATAATTTTGTTTTGGCTATAAAACCATTTTGTCTAAAATGGAGTATAACAGAACAAAATAACATCAGATCTATAACTGTGGTGCATTACTCCACCTCATAACATGGTTATCTTAAATGTTCTTTCCATTTCCAAAGGCTTTCACCTTCTGGAATTTGTATCACACCTGCTAACTGTTACTACACACTGTGCAGTAATGTGCATCAAAACCAAGACATTCTCACAGCACAATAGATTAGACCGGATCCACTCTACTGGATCATGTTACTAAGCTGAACATCTTCACCGTTACCAATAAAGCACGGAACACTTTTCTTGACTACTACAAAGTCCAGTAAGATGGTGTAGTCCATTTTTTATGTGCTTGATCAGACCGTGTTCATCTTAAAAGCCTGTGAAATAAACCAAGATTTTAGGCAACAATGATTTAAAACTAAGATCATATGAACTTTTCATTACATACAGTAAAATGAAGGGATGTCCTCACTGAAATAGTGCATAAGCCTTGTATTTCATATGTTGGCTGAGGTACAACAGGAAAACATTTTAATGCCTTTGTCCTTCTCTCTATCAGTCTACCCTACAAACTAGCACATGACTTGCCATCATTCAACCATACTGACAGTTTTCTTAGTAAATGGGGTGTAGAATATGAATTCTCAAGCAGTGGAATGTCAGAGATGCTTTGGTCCCAGCCCTGGTTCCATGCAACCTACAAGAGCATACACGATTTGCATGGAAGAAAACCAAAAATGTCATGAAACTGCTTGTATAAGTCTTACTAGCACTCACATTAGTCTCCTGGCAAAATTTTTCTTCAAACATTGTAAAGAAAAAAAAAAATAGGAAAACACATAGACATCCCCTTCCATGTTAAACTACCATGTGATATGCCCTGGAGTGTTTCAAAACATTTCACATTCTTTGTGGATGTCCAGTCCCACTTTCTTACAAGCCTTCCTTTAGTTACAAATAAGAGAAAACAATTATAAAAAAAAAATATAACTGGTAAGTAGATCAACTCTACAGCATGCACATTTAACCCAAGATGTATTTTCAACATAACAGCTGAGGCAAGCTATGCAACTCCTATTTCCCAGATTATGGACACGTGAAAGCCGACACTATTTACTGCATATCTTTACTCTCCAGCTCCTAACTTAATTTTTTCCATAGTAAACTTAACACAATACAAGCTCTAAATACTCATCCTGTTCTTAAAAATCGATTTGCAATAAAATTCTTGTTCTCATCAGAAGCTCATCCATAGCTGCTTGCAGAGTCCATCTAAGCCAGGAACACTCTGATTCATCCCTTGGAAAACCACCTTTATTGGCAACAAAATAACATCTCAACTTACCTCAAAAACTACCTTTCTTCTTTCTTTTACTACTGATTACAGTAAAAGAATCTTGATCACTGACATTCCTAAAGCCTGGTCTGGAAGCCTTTTGACTTTGTACTTGGCCCTCTGTTTGTGACATTTAAACTGTTCAGCATTTTGAGTATGCTGGTTGCAGTAGCACAAAACCCTGGATCTCCCAAAGCACAGGATAAACGCTCTCCCATTTTTAGCTTATTTTATTATTTCATATATGCTGTGTAATAAGAGATGAAGTTAAAATGGCCTAGTATTTTCATTTCAATGCCTAACCGACAACCCAGTGCTACTCAGCACTACAATTCTGTAAATTAAAGCGAACAAAAAAATCAACAGAATTCATATTTGAAAAAAATAAACCAGCTCACAAGCCCCACAAATAAAAATCCGTATTAAATGTATTTGTTTCCCAAGAAACATACATTGTACAGCTAGGCTTACAAGCAGGATAACACAAACTAGAGAAGGTTACTAGTTAAGCAACTGAAAACAGAATTTTTAGTAACTGCCACCCCTTTTACAGCTGCAAACATAATATACTCTTCACTCTTCTATGTTATGTTTGGTTTAGCTCAATAATGAGTAATATGTGACTCAAAACAGCAGGAATGCATGCTTACCACATCTAAAATAAAACAGGAATAAAAACTAGCACCTAGAACTACAAAAATCTCAACATATTGAGAATCTGTTATTTCACCAAATAAAAACAAGATTTCCTGTATTGCCAAGTTTTAAATCCAAAACATGTTCTAAACACTTTCCATGTTGTATTTAATATCAATAATGTTTACATACTCTTAAAATCTGAACATTTGCAGAAAAGTAACACTTTCATTTAAGGTTCTTTCTCAAAGGCAGCTGTCCACATCAGGAAAAATACCACTCTGGTAAACATTTCACTCTTTTTTTTTTTTTTTCAGAAGAAAATCAAATACATAAAATAAACCTGTAAAGAAATACCTGTTAACCTTGGAAGTATCTACACAAGACTGTCTCTTTGCTCAGTAACAAAATGGTTCCAAATTGAGTACAATCCTTCCAAAGAAATCAAACTGCTTTGAAGAACTTGTTTTCTGCTGCCAGAAAAGAGCAATAAGGCTTTCTTTAGAAAGTAATCTAACTTATAAACATGAAACATTGCTTGCTGATTTAAACCGAGATCAACAATTCAAATAATTCTTATCAGCCTACCTGCAATAAGACAGCTCTGGTCTACAGCACGTCAAGATTATTCCATAAAAAGTTGATAGTAACAAGTAGTTCATAGTTATTTTTTCTACTTCATTTATTTTGATCCAAAAAGGAAATACATAATTGCACCACACAAAACATTGATTTAGGTGGATGGATACAATAATCACAAAGTTAACAGTTCTGAAAGAAAGGTCCGTGGCAGCTCTGGTTATGTTTGTAAGCCCAATAAAAATTCATGGGTTTATGCTGGTAGCTGCCACTATCAACATAACTGAAAGAGAAAAGATTGCTGTACTGTTTAACACTATTTCGGAAAGCTAAAAGACAAGGAAATCAATAGAAACGTTAACTTCATATGCTTTTTCTTCTATTTACATGGGATTTGAGACTAGCTTTGACTGCTCAGGGGCTGTAGTGGAACCTGAAATTCCTTGCAGGGGAAGCCAAATGGAGTTAATTCTCCAGTATACCTTTACAATTATTAGTTGTATTAGTCATTAACTAAAGCCAGCAAAGCAGTAGATCTTTGCTTGTGCTTGTTTTAAATTCTGAAACGTATAAAAGGTTTTAGTCTGTCCTGGTCATTTGTATTCATACAAACAGCTAGCTCTCCACATTTTTGGCTGCATTTAACCTCTGTCTGGACTTTCAGCATTTCTAAAACATAATGCAAGATCTGCCTCCAGACAGGCTTTTTGCTGATGCAGGGGTTTACTATACGACTTCTAGAATGCCACTGGCTATAGCAAGATTGACCTTTAAGGATGAGTATGGGTCAAACTCTGAGATAAAATTGCCCTTTCTCCTTCAATATATGAGTACAACAGTTGAGATCCGGTCACATTGTACTTCAGACTATTTCCAGTAGAAGCTACTAGACGGAAAGCTTTGAGCTGCTGGCAGAAAAGATGCTGGGTGAAAGATAGGGAAGTTCTGCTAATATTCTTTTCCTCCAAGAATCGTAATGAAAGCCTGTCTTCCAATAAGAAATGAAAAATGTGTCCACATGGTGGACCAAGTCACTTCTGTCAGTTTCTGAATCTGACTGGCTTTGTCTTTCTATTGACATTGAAATATTGTGGAGGAGGAGGACAGATTACCCCCAACACTGATATTGCATTCTGTTTGTAGAAGAATCCTTCTTTTCCTCTTGTTTTAAATATGAAGCTTTTAAAATCCAAATGCTTACCCTTCTAGTGTTGGCAATACAAAAAAAAAAAAAGTTAGTGTTGATGGAAAGCCTTCCAACTTCTTGTGCTTTTATATGCAGTGCCTAGAAAGTTCCTGTCCAGTTTCTGCCAAGTTTGCAGAAAAGTGTATTCAAAAGGACAGATGAACTACAAAATGCAGATGACTGAAAAGGCATGTATTACAGGAAAAGAACTTTCTGAATGCTCTTCAGTGTTCTATCTTTATTGATCGTTCCCCTGCACTTCACAGCATGTTACACTGAGCACACCGAAATCTGATGTGGTTACAGGAAAAGGCTTGCTGAAATTTGGCTCTGGGTTCTGAAACGTAGTTACTAATTGTTTTTTCCAAAGATTCCGACAGTTCAGACTGTGACAAACCGCAGACAGACGACGACAACAAAGAAACTGTGAAAGATGACAGAGAGATAAGAACATGTGCCCCTCAGTGCAGAAATGAGTGAATGCTGGAGCCAGGAGCACAGTGGAGTCCGTACAGACAGAACACTTACATCTGACAGCACTGGCTTGGAGAGTAACCAATATTTCTTCACATAAAGCAGCACCACACACTGGCAACCACAGTGGAACAGCACTAAACAGTAGTATTTCTGTCATTCACATGAAAATAAGTACATATTCTAATGAGGTAAATCTCTCTGGTGTTTCCCTTCCTTGTGCCTGCCTACCTGCTGAAGAGCTGCCCAAATCTTTTGCAAATGAACTTATTTTAGAACACTCCGCCTAGAGAGGTGTCCAAACTGGTAAAACATACCATTCTGCCTACAAGGTGTATTTTTGTCTTCATATGCTTCCACCACTTCTCAGTATCATTTCAAAATATAACTGCTGCATAACTTGAATAGCAGGCTGATATTTCTGACTCATTTATTTTTATACCTATTTATTAACCCACATAGAGGCACTGAAAACCAAGACCTGATCAGTTAATGAAGTCTATTTCACCAACAGCCTTAAGAGAATGAAAACATCTCAAAGGAACAATTAAATACATTACAGGACTGTGTCTACATCTCTTCTATTTGTGCTGGAACAGGTTAATGGTATTCATAATGTACTGTAGATTTATATACAGAAACAAAGAGAATGAATGCCATGCAAATATCATTCAGGAATACACTTTTTTTGGTCCATTGTGATAATTCATTACAAATAATACTTTAGAGTAACAACATTTTCAGACACTAAACTGCTCGACTGGTATGAAAGTAAAAGTGCAACTTCTGCACTCACAGAACAGACATGCAAATATAGAGAGTGCAGGTGAAACTTATCTTGCATGTAATGTCGCCCTAAGCAGTGATACACACATATTATTAGGAAAAAGCACAATTTCATATTTATAGAGATCACAGTCCCAAAATTATTTAAAGGCTGAAATCAGGCCTCAAAACTGTAACTTATTACCGTTCAACCTAAACAATTCTATGATTCTACAAAAGATATTACATCTAAGAATAATTTCTAATCATTTGCTATTGTCCCATTTTGTGATTACAATCAAGTATGGACCCCAGGTGATAAATCCTGAAGTCTGCAAAAACAGGTCTGTTTTCAAAAAAACCAATTTTTTGAATGATACCAATCACAGAAAGGTAATAAAAAGATTTAGGCAGATTGTTCAAGAATTTGCAGAGCACATGCACATATAAACGCATTCTGCAGACAGTGTGTATACTTTTTTCTACACGGTGGGTCATGGGTTTAATGCAATTAAAAACCCTCTTGAGGAATGTCAACATAAAAAAAACTTCACCAATGCTTTTCACACACATTGAAAAATCTTTGTTGGCATAAAACCTACATACAAAATCAGCAGTTACCTCATCACAAAACCTCTCTTCATTATGCTAATGTTTCAATCAAATGAAAAACACCCTGATGTGTGAAATAGTGACATCTCCGTGAGACAGGACAAAGTAAGGCGAACTGCAGATCTTTGATCTGGCTGAAAGTGCTCTGCATTCTGATGAGAATTTTTGTTGGGATCCTAGGAGATGAAAGGATTTTTTTTAAGTCTCACAGTTAACAGAGGGGGGGGAGTTATTCAGAGGAGAACAAAAAGAGGAGCACTGAAAGCAGATGACATCATGCCTCAAACTGGCCTTTACCATCTTACTGACATGTTCCACAATGTAGCATAGCAGTTTCCACATACCTATTCTTGAGAGCTCAAGATCCTCTGTGGAGGCAGTGTGGCTGGAAATCCACTGCTTTAAATGGATAGAAAATTGAAATAGATCTAAATATAATACATATATCTTATTTTGGCATCATAAATGCATTATGGCAATGCTCCAGAATACTACTTTCTGTAAATATGTTCTGCCTCACATAATAGAAGGAAAGTCTCCAGTCTACAAAGCTAACAATTACAAGTTCTGTCACTCCCATCTCCAGGAAAACCCCACACTCCAAGCATGGAAATGTCATTACTTCCCTCTGATTCTTCACACAGGCAGTTTGCCTTTCGTACCAGGAACATCTTCCAACCTTCCCGGGGCCTTGGCACTGTTTACCCTTCACCTCAGATTGCCACAGGCACCAAACACTGGGGAGAGGTATCAAGTTCCCCTCTCTATTACTCTACAAGCAGCTAAGGGAAAAACCACAGGACTCTGGGAGCATTCTAATTATTTATGTTCAAGCAAATGCACACACAGTCAACTTACCAGGCCACGTACATAACATCTGTTTGCAATGCATTTGTTTACCTCACTAGACATAAAACATAAAAAACAGACATGAAACCGGTTCTACTTTGATACTGCCTTTCTCCTGTTTAGAAGTTTACTCTTAAATAAAAGAAAAATTGTGCTCGGAACTTTCTCATTAAGGCAGAAAAAGAGATTTCTTGTCAAAGCTTCACTGCTTCTTAACTTTCCCTCTCTATCCCCCTCATTTATGTTTCATGGAGTAGCCGTTTACACAGGACACTTTTCAGTGTCAAACACCCTCCCAGCTGCAAACACCTACCTTTATAAAAATGTCTTTCATTTAACCTCCAGCCTAAGTGCAAACCCAGCTAAAGGGTCTTGCAAATACCCACCATATCTCCTATATCCTGAAGCCAAAACACCTATTTTCACTTGACAGAGAAAATGCTATTATAAATAGGATTTTCACATTAATTACAGACCTCTCTATGCTGTTTCACTACCTGCATACACATCCATTTTGAGAACAGTTTCATGGATCAATGCTGGAATGAAGTCTCCTTGAAAATTGATGCTAACATCACCAAAAGACTAAGTATTTTGCAACACCAAAACAAAGCAGCATTAGAGGGACACACAGAAGAAAAATTCCAGCCAGAGCATGTGACAAGCCATGTGACAAGTCAATACTTTTCTATTTTCTCCATACAGACTACTAAAATCTGTATCAATGACAAATGATTATATTTGATACGTACCTAACTATACTCTCAGCAGACACAAGGGAATTTTATCTTAGGAAACTAGTAAATAACCATAATTGTTTTTGAATTGTAACTCTCTCCATTAGAATGTGCTCTTAAAGATAGAAATCCTGTATTTTTACCTGATGTACTAAACAGGCACAGATTAAGACAAAGAAGGATATTTTTACATGTTAGAGATTCCCATAATATTCTCTCCCTCTTACTATGGACCATTTTTTATGCTTCTAATTTTTTGTCACTCTTTCTGAACTTCTTTTTTCAAGAAGAAAGAACCTGTAAGATACATTACAGACACCTCACTATCTGGATTTTATCTGTACCATTTTGAGACTTACAATTAAAACTACCACACTTTCCTTTGCATGTCAGGGAAGTCAAAGGTCTCTTGGAATCCCTGACCCTAGAGCGCCTGACTCCATCAGAGAGGATTTAAGTACATGTGGCATAATACAGTGCATTCAAGAATGTCACTAGAAGGTACTAGAGGGCTTGCATTAAACTGGCTTTACCTTCTCCTGTTCTCATCTCTGCTGTTACAGGATGGAAAACTGATTCCTGGTCACAGATTCTGATACGACTAATGAAATCCTGGTCAAAAGGAATGAAAGCTCAGCTAACCTCCCCTCCGTGAAAGATTCTTCTTCCTACTTTTATTCTTCAACTACAGGATATTGCTAGTATTAACCAGCTGGGTTTCTACTGTTTCCATTTTAAAGTTCTGAAGTTCAGATTACTGTCCCAGTAGTACCACAGAATCAGGGATATCTGAAGTCTAACACAGTCACGTACTTAAAACTGTGCATATACTTAAACCAGCTATCCAGAAAACACCATAACTAAAAAAACCCAATCATTAGTATTTACAAATAACAGCCTGACATTATTTGTAAGGATGCTCTCTCAAGTGCTTTGACAGGATGTGTTACTTTCTCCATCAAAAAACTTAGTTCTCAAAATGTGTGTGCAACCACCATAAAAGAACTAATTTATTCTAGTGATTAGCAAGAATTGCTGCCTTCCTAAAGTCAATATTAAAAGGTACTGACATGAAGCAAGCAAGCATTCAACCTGACACTACAAGAAAAGGTACCCTGTACACTTCAATCAACACAAAAATAGTTGCTGAAAACCCTAACAACCCATGCATAAAGTGAACTACACAGCTTATCTGGGAAACATAGAAGTACTAAGCGGATAATATATTTCATTCAGCCATGACTTGATCATTATCACAGGATGCCCATTTTCATTTTTTGGTGTTCTAAGGAAACAAGCTTCCTTGAGTCCTCCACTTAGACATGTAAATATCGTATAGCCAATCAAGATAAATAATGACTCAGAGAACAAAAGAGAGTTTCAGAAGGAAAAACTGTGAAAAACATGACTCCTTGTAGTTTCAGCATCTCTAATGTAAACCACAGCTGGAGGTTACATTAGCTGCTAGCTCAGTATCTCAGATTAACATGCCTGACAGGAGACAATGCCAGAGGTCCAGAGAAGGGCAGCCACAGCCACGGAGAGGTTGCCAAGAAAGCCCTTGGCAGTGAGTCGTAAGACAAGTAGATGTGCATACTTTGCAAGAGAGAAACCAAAGCCAAGAAGCTGGAAAGGGTCAGTCTTCAAAGGACAAGACTTCGTGGTATTTACTTGCATAACTCAAAGTTCATGCTAGGGGGAAAAGATGCTTACTTGTAAAGGTAGTATTCGGCTTGATCCACTTCTTCTCGTGAAGAAATGTTGTCAACAAACTGATTAAAAAATAACAAATAAAAGCTTAAAAAGGGAGCACTCACACAAAGCATATTAGAAGAAAATGCAATAACAAAACACGTTTGTTTGGCACATTTAGCTGTCTGACAGAACTGGAATTCTTCACATCTTTGCTTGCAGAGAAGAAACTCTGGTTACTTTTAGACTGCTAAAACTCAAACCTTTTTAAACGGAGACAACTCCCTTCCTTAATTCTGAGAAATTTTATGCACCTTGAAGGCCATCTGATGATTGAATACCTACAGCTCATACCCCGTATTTTTGCTCTTCCTCCAAATCTTTTGCTCTTTAGTCACATCCTTTATTTTAAGCATACATCCAGATCCTTATATTTTTGCCACAATTTTGAGTGAGTCTTGACATGTCTCATTTCTTTTTCCAAAAAATATTCTTTTCCCTATAGTTTGCCAGTTGTGCCTATTCATACTATATATTCTGAAGCATAGGGACAGCAACATTTTGTATTTCACTATATTTATAAATAATGGTAAAAAAAAAAGTCAAACCTCCTGCTGTGAAGTACAGTTATCCTCTCATTTACAATCCTGTCTTCTTACAAGACTCCCAGTGCTATCAATTACTTAAATACAAGCCAAGTTTTCAACCAGACTTTGTCTTATGGTAACAGTGAATCCTGTTTTCCTGTATGTTTTATTAACAAAAGCATAAAGATGCTGGAACTCCATAGCATTTGCATAATACAATACCTTTAGTTCAGAATACACAAACGTGTTCTCAAGGTCAGTAGTTCTCTTCACCCTAAGCCTAAGCTAAAAACAGCTGCCTAGTATTTGGAGTCCCATTTCTTAAATTCTCTTTCCATGCTGTATACATAGAGATCTCATCTTCTGAGCATGGCAATACCATGCCTGTGTGCTTTACCTACATTTCAGAAAGTAAGAATCTGATGTTAGCTCCAGATACTGGAAAGTGGTGCTGTTTGACAATCTGAAAATGCCATTTCTCCACGGAGGTCAGCCCAAAGTAGGAAAGGAATAAATCTTCATAAAAAGGAGAGGAACATCCATATCCCTCATGGACACCGTCTCAGAAGCAATGGTCAAGAATGCTTGATCTGTATAAATGCTTGCTCTTGTAACTGAACAAAGCGTTCTGTGACACCTCAGTTAGTGGTGCAAATTATCCTCATCAGTAATATTACTAATCAGGGATACTACTGAGGTAACTCAGCTTCTCTGGATAATTTTGAAGACTGAAATTAGTTTGTTGTTTTCTTTCGTTTTTTAAACAAGTGACATATTTATTTTCCAGTTCATTACAAACCCTCATTTACACAGGGAATTTAAAAACGGATCTCATATCTCTGCTTTTCCTCCCCCCTTTGCAGATTAACCCATCCAGAGGACGGAACTGGTTACTAATTCCAGTAAAAATAGTGGCTTTGCTTAACCCATGTCAGCATTTGTTCTGCCTCAGTCTGCTGCAATGAAAGAGAACTATAAAAGCAAAATATGCCCACCTCCGCCTCACTCTGAAAGAAGCCTGGAAGTGGAGGAAGACAGACAGTGCAGCGTACTAATTCAATGCATTCCCTTAGCAGCCTGAGTTCTTAAAAAGTGCCTCAGGAGGCTTTAAAGCTCTCATAAAGACACAGACCACAGGAAATCAGGAAACACCTATTAGGGAAATACACAACCCAGTAACAGTGAGGCCTGATTTTACTGAGAAAAAAAAAATCTGTTTTGAAGACCCTGTGGTCTGGGTACTAACTAGTGAGTACAAAGTATCAATAAAACAGCTTTATACAGCAATTTAACAGTATAACAAGACATTTACGATCCCAGAACTCCCAAGAGAGGTGATATCATTTATCGCCTCTCAGCTCACTTGATTACACAAGCATTCCACAGTCCCTTCTACCACTTTATGATTGGGATTTATTTCCTTACCCGGGCTACCGTCAAAGAGCTGACAGGCAGTTTTCTTTCATAGGTTCTGTCCATTAAGTGGGCTAAGTCAGCTGGAGAAAGCAGAAAAACAGTGTGTTTAATCAACTGGCACAACAGGAAAATCTGCAGAGCCATTATATAACCTAGAGTAGAACCTATGTCCATGAAACCAAATTTTGGGTTCTTAACATCTCATTATGAAACTACATGAAAACAATACTTTCCATTATTGTGGAACACTTTAACAGAAAATAATACATTAAAAAGTTCTCAACATGATGATCCTAACTTATTAGAAAAAACGGGGGAAAAGCAAACTATTCTATAATGTGCTGGATGAAATTAGTATAACTAATGTAAGTCATCTAAACGAAAAAGTTAACAGATGTCCTTAAAATTCCCACTTGCTTTCAAGCCTAGCATATGCTGGACAGTGCTTTATGCATGGACTATTATTTTATGGTAAAACAATGAGACACAGAAACATGTAGTACCATACTGATAAACCTTACAGTCATGAACAGCAATCCAAAGAAATCCTGTTAATCAAATGAGGCACTGTGCTAGTAGCTAAGTAACTTTATAGCATTCTGCTTCAGCAGTCATATAACAATATTAATCTGACCATGCAGGAACTTAAAACTTCTGACTGTTGAACAGGTAGCCAGCCATTGAATTTGAATTTAATTGGAAGTTAAATTAATTTAATTTGAAGGTTTAGTTTTGTACTGTTCCTGGAACATAAAAGTGACTCATAAAGAGTAAACTGTT
Source organism: Ifrita kowaldi (assembly GCA_013398055.1). Lineage (NCBI taxonomy): Eukaryota > Metazoa > Chordata > Aves > Passeriformes > Cinclosomatidae > Ifrita > Ifrita kowaldi. The sequence goes on from VZRS01001512.1 coordinate 267,300, forward strand.
CAACATGTGCTTAATGTCATCTGTTTGACCATGAACTGATGATATCAAATCTATAAGCTTTAAAGACTTCAATCATACTCCTTTCTGCTATTCTCCTCCATCTTGAGGACCAGAAACCTAACACATTCCCTCTGCAACATTTGGAACTTGCTTCATCCTTTGCAACTGTTACTAAGTGAGTCACTCCTTTGACACCTCTCAGTAAGGCCTGCTGGCCATCCTTGACGAGCTGATGGGTTGGCTCTTTTAACAATTAATTTTCCAAAAAGGTCATCCTGCCTCCGCACCTGTCAGTGAAATGTGAGGTAAGCAGAAGCTGCAGCACCACATCAGAACTGACCAAGCCTTCTATTCTTGCAAAGTTGTCAGGGGCAGGAAACAGCACTATACCAGTAAAATGCTGTGTCTCTGAGGGATGCTGTCCACGAAACAAGTGGTATTCACTATTCATTACTTTAAAAACACACCTGTACTGCAGTGAACACTGGAGGGTACAGTTTTAACAGTACAAATGACATTCATTGCTACTCTGACTTTACAGGTAATCTGTCAAATTACAGCACATGGAGGAAGTTTTCTTTGCAATAAAATGATAGAGCCCTGACTTGCAATAAAAGAGTTGACTCCTAGTCTGTACAATGTTGCTGTCTGCTACATAGCAGTATTCCCCGTTTACGTAACAACTTTCTTCCTGAGGAGTTCTTCAAAACACAAAATGGGCATTTATCTTCTGGCTGAGGGAAGGCAAACTTTTCATGATCATGAAAGCAAAGGGAAATTTGTGGCAAAGTTAGCAAGGCCAGTACCAGCTCGTACAAAAGACAGTGCAGGATGCTGAGGTGATGTGGGCTATCAAAACCATGCTATACAAGATAACTACTAAAAAAATAGATGGAATTTTTTAACGGTAAAGAAACTTAAATGAGAATATCCTTACAAGAAGTGTCTGCATTTGACTCTTTATCACCCATCTCTCCAGAACTCACAAAAGACATGATGAAGCACATGGGCAAAGGCATAGGGACCATTCTCAACAGAGCTAGAAGTTAAAAAGAAGGGATGCTGCAACCAACCCAGCTTATCTAGACCAAAGCACTGGGTAGGTCCTTGCCTAAATGAATGAAGTCAACTGTCATCCACCATTCTTAATCTCCATTTAAAGACAGCTGGAAAGAAGTGTTTGCTCCAAAATCTGGTATGGTTGATGACACAGCAACGTGGACCTGAGACTCAGAGCTCATTTATCTAATCCAGATCTGGTTTTCTTATGCACCACCCTCCCAAAACTACAAGCTGATCCCTATGAGCATTTTTTTGGGCAACACTCAAGCCCTGAGCTTGGCATTTCTTTTGTCTAGGTGTTCATGAAGATGTAGAGTCCACTTTAGAAAACATTGACTACTTCAGTAGAATATAAACCAAATGAATACAATGCCATGAATACAAGATCACAAGACTGTTAGCCATTATACAACAGCATCCTCTGAGAGAGTTCGCACATAGAATTTTAATGACTGACCTTTAATGCTGTCTACAAAGCTGAAACTCTCCTTAAGATCTATAGTACGGAAAGCACTTATCTATGAACTCCATATAAACGTGAAACACTTATCTATCATTTCCAGTGTAAGAGTAACAATAAAATGAGGGCTGATTAAATCTAAAAGAATAGCAGACAAATGAAGATAATAGGAAATTTAGCTTTGTTTTCAGACAAGTTGCTGTTTCTGCAGTAGTAATATTACAGGAATTATTAGAAGTGAGTAATTATTCCCTAGCTTGTTTTCTGTGAAGAGCACCTAAAACCAGACTTTTTTTTCTCATACTCATAACTTGAAATAATTCAGCCACCTTTTGTAAATCAAGTCTGCTCCATAAGCAGCTATTCAATAATCAAGGTTAAAGCTTCTTCTTAGTTAAAACATCCTGACAGCAGTACTAGAACGCAAGCATTTAATGCCCAAGCCTCCTAGAATTGTTGATGGTAAAACCTGAGTGTTTACGTTGGTATATAAACCAAACCAATATTTTAATGGCCAAATCAAAATTCTATGTACTATGTATTCTATTTTAACAGATACATGTTGCAAATGCTTTTATCTGACTCATCAAAAAACCCACTAATCTTTACAATCTCTCATATATGCTGCCTAAAAACACATTTCTACAAGATTAACTCCATAAATTTAACTTCTCTAAAAATTTATTACTGCATATTCAAGAATCCAATGGATTTAAATTAACAAAGCAAACCATAAATAGAAGCTTAGGTAATTTAATTTTAGGCCAAGACTTCACAGTGGTCTCTAGAACACTGGTATATGAGATATCATGTTTGCTTCTTTTTTCATTTGTTCATAGAAACTCAATGTCCTTTTGCCTGCAACGGGATGGTTCAGGACAATGACTGGGGAAATACTGACCCTCACCTTTCAACTCAGTGATTATAACTTCTAATACTAGTTTGGTGGCCTAGGAAATTATCATCATTTCAGTTTGACTTACAGGGTGTACTTATCCACAGAACGTAGTCACACCAGCAAGTAGCACATAATCAGTAAGTGGCACATTCGGCCACCATGTAAGGTCTCTTTTACTCTATTTGTACCCTTGTATTCTTAGAAGTGGCTCATTCAAGACCGAGTTCTGATTCAGCGGTAGGGAATGATGATACAACTGAGATGGAAAGTTTACCTGTCCCGGCAGTGATGGGCAGAGCTAATTCCTTAATTCACAGGCTAACCAGCGCTATTAAGAAAGCTTTGTTTTATTTTAAAGACCCAATTAAAATATAAAGGCCAAGGCAAGTATTTTGTCCTAAAACTTTGTATGTTCCACATTTATCTCTATTTCCACATAACTGGAAAGAACAATGGCTTTGTACTGAACAAGGCTTTGAATGGCAATTATTCATGTCCGTAAGGGCAGCACTGCCATCTGGTGTTGCAGATGAGCCAATTTAGGTACTGTGAATCTTTCTAACAAAAAAAAAATTTCCCATCTCACTTGGATTCTGCTATCCCCTGCGATTCTGGTTTCCTTGGTACTTCATTTTTAATAAGTGGAATTCAAACTACTTCTAAGGAGGTATCTTCCTACCAGCAAGCAGCTTGCAAATTTCGAATTAACACACTTTCAATTCCTAACCTCTTGAACAAAAGCGCTTCGGTACTCAAAATACAGTATTGCTCTTTCCCATACATTTTTCGGTACTGAAGTTTGCTAAACTCATTCATGCCTGGATTCTAAACTGAGGTTGCAGACACAAGTAAATAAGTTTGGGTCTGGGATAGCACATCATTGCAGCAGAGAAAAGGAACTGACTTTAAATCAAAAAATACTTCTTCTTCCTTTAAAAGTATCCTCACAACATAGTTTTGCATAACAGTAGCTCTGAAACAACGTTTGAAAGACACAAATAAAAGAGCATGTCCTCAACACAAGGAACTCACTCTGGCTATAATCACCAGTTAGTGCAGACAAGATTGTATGTGCAACCATACAACTGACAGCTACAGAGCAGACGCCTGCATGGCTGTCTCCTTTCTGAAAATGCTAATACAGCTGACACCGTGTTAACTTGTTTTCTCTTTTCTGTGAACACAAAACGAAAATGCAAAGCAGTGCTTTGAAAATCATGGAACAGACATCTGCTTTGGCTCAAGATCATCAGCGGAGGAGCGGCAAGAACTGTGCCTGCCAAACAGCCACAGAAGATCTTGCCAGGCCTGAAGAAAGCCAAACATGGACTGTACCAGCATCACCACAACGTTTTCTTCTACAGTGGATTTCCACTGGCTATGACATTTGTCAAAATAAGAACCCATTTTCACCTGGAGGTGACTAGTTCAAATGTATCCCAGGGCACAAATCTATGGCTCCAGCCCAAAATACACTGCATGAGCAGTCCTACTGACAGCAAAGTGCAACAAGCTATTAACAGGCTCTGCAGGATCCAAGCTACAGTTATGAGGACCCACTGGCTGTTTCTGGTCCATGTACAGTACAACATGTTGGCGATACCCACCTAGATGCTCACAGGCAAATGAAAGAAGCAACTTAGTGCATAAAAAACATCAGTGTGATCATTTTGTCTGTCCTGCCTGACAAAAGCCCCTGAATTTCACCTGCTGATTCTTGTTTCGGCCTCACAATCTGTGAGACAAATAACAACCACAACTCAGCGCCCCAGGAATGAAAACAGACTATGAATTAAGGAGTCTCCAAAACACTTGTGGTACAAAATAATGAAAATCTATTTTTAGCATGGAAAAACGCTTTGCAAGATGCTTTCTATTTAACGTGGTCACCAAAAAGATAGTGAAATGTCATTTCAAATGTAATCTAGACAAATAACTTAGCTATAAAATTTGCACAGATCTCAGTACCATGTGCAGATAGTTTAACATATAACTTCTTGAAAATAAAAAGTTCAGTTCCATTCCCAACTCCCTCCTAAAAAAAATCCATAATTCAAGAAGAAACTGCAAGACCCTGACGAAAATTTCCCCTTTAAAAAATGTCTCTAAATACGATTATCCGGTAATGCTTATAGAATAGCTTTTTTTTCACACTGCAGTACTGTTAAAACAATGTCAATGAAGACATCAGTCAGAGACAGTCATACACTTTGGATTTTGTAAAAGAAAAAAATCAGCTTGCAGAAACCGAACATTAAGTAAACAGGCAAATTCTAACTTGTTTCTGCACTATAGCTTTGAATACATATGACAAATTTTTAACATGTTGAGCGCTTTTTGACATAGAAGCTCAGAAGCATATTGTTTCACACATTTTTTATTTTGAAGGATTTACAGATTATAAGATACCCAAAAATGAGCTCAGGGCAAAGTGGAGACAAGAAACAAACTTTTCTCACCCAGGCTATGCTCCTCTTTTTGTCTCTTTTCCCATTTTGAGCTATCCACATACGCTGAAGAAAGAAGAGATCTTCGACCTACTGAAGAGAGAAATCACTATGTAAGCTAGGTTTCTTACACAACTCTAAACAAACATTTTATTAGGTACCACCTTTTTCTGTCACATTTACCAAGTGGGATGCATTAAACTGTCTTAATGTCAGTAGCTATTAACGTAACAATTCAGATTCTACATATGCGGATGACCCATTACACCGTATTATTTAAAACTGAAAAGCTTTCCCCGAAAGGTTTTTTTCAGCATGAAACAAGTACTTCCAAACCTAAACTCTGTATTTAAGAAAATAGCAAATTTGTAAAGGTAGAAAAAACCCTCAAACAACAAGAAAAGCAACTTCTTTGTGCACACAGACCGTTTTCATCAAATGTTAGCAATTAGCTAAATGTAGATTCAAAGCATAAGCAAAAAAAAAAAAAAAAGGCTACACACAAACAACCTTTTCTGTTGTTGCTAAATGGTTATTTTTCCCCCATAAAGGCGTGTCTCACTGAAAATACTTTTATTTTTATAATCTCCATTCTTCCATCTCCTGAGAACTGCAGACTCACTAAAATATTTGAAAGCTTTTTCCAAATACTCTTTGTACCACCAAAGCTGCTCAACATGTGCTAGCTTTTGAAACAAAACAGAAAATGCTTCAGCTGGAAGAATTAATTTATCAGTCACAGATGATGAGGCCTTGAAAATGCATGAGGAACACCTGGATAAAATTCGTTGAAGGAAGATACAGAAATACATGTAGAAGGTTGCAGGAAGTAATGTTATGAAATACGAATATTTTTAAAATAGACACTACAAAGCCACACAGAAGTCTTAGCAATTACTTCAAACTCTTTATCTAAATATCTGTCTGCTACCACTAAAAGTTTTGTTTTGGTTGTGAAACTATTATCCCTTTTTACCATCCTTCTGACACGCAATTATACACACATCCAGCACTGAACACCTCAGCAAACTACTGGCAAAAAGATCCGGAACAGGCAGACCTCAAAAATATGTACAACACTTTACCAAACAGTTAGAAAATAAGAAAATAAGGTATTTCTGGTCGGTTGGCGGCATTTCCTTTAGCTCTCTTTTTATGTTGATAAAAGAGGCACACAAAAGATCCGGGGCAGTTTGGTGCGGCGGCTTTTGGGTCTTTTTTTGTTGTTTTTTTTCTTTAGCATAAAGAAAAAGTCGTTCATTCATTCACAGCTAAGGAGGCCACTAGCAAGCACGAGGCTTTCAGGGGCTGTTTTCCGCAGCACAGGCCCCGTGAGTGCGAGCGCCGAGGCCGGGCCGGCGCTGCCCGCGCGGGTGCAGCGGCCCCGGCCCAGAGCCAGGGCGGCGCGGCCGGGCCGCGCGTCTGCAGCTACCGGGATGCAGCACAGAGAAACGCGTGCTCGGCGAGGGCGGCAACAGCCACCCAT
>VZRS01001512.1:273719-382688 GCA_013398055.1 Ifrita kowaldi
CGCCCCGGGCGGCTGGGGCTGCGCGCCCGCAGGTACCGCGGGCTACGCGGCGGGGGTGGGCGCCGGGATGCCCGGCGGGGCGCAGGGCTGCCCGCCGGCTGGGGAGCTGTACTGCTGGAGTACTACAGCTCCCGGCAGGCCCGCCAGCCGCTACCAGCCGTGGGCCTGCCGGGAGCTGTAGTTCCTGCGCGGGTGTCTCTTTCGGCGCGGGGTGCCCGGAGGGCCGCGGTTTGCGCTGCGGTGCGTAGGCCGAGCTGACGCGGCAGAGGTGCCTCACGGGGAAAGTCGGCGTCATCGCAGAATCGGAGAAGCAATCACATAATGGCCTGGGTGGAAGGGGACTTTAAATATCATCCACTGCGAACCCCGTGCCATGGGGACACCTTCCACTAGACTACATTGCTCAGAGCCTCATCCAGNCGTCTGCAGCTACCGGGATGCAGCACAGAGAAACGCGTGCTCGGCGAGGGCGGCAACAGCCACCCATCACCACCACACTGCAGCCAAACGTCGCTGGGCTCAGTTCTTCCCAAAGGTCAGATCTTTAGCTTTTGCAAAACATCGGCCTTGCTGGCGCCTCTGTCGCCGCCGGTACCAGTTTGCTGAACACGCAATGCCCCGGGTTTGGCGGCCTCCAGTAAAAATCCGCGTGGCTTCCCCTGACCCNTGTCTCCTATCTTACTTCAACCGATTCTCTAATCAAAGCCTTTGACTCTAGCCGAAGGCCATTCCCACGTGTCCTAGCACTACATGCCCTTATTCATGTTCCACTCCAGCTCTCTTGTAGGCCCCATGGAAAGGCTGCAGTAGGGCCACCCCAGAGGTCAGTGTTAGTCTGTGTATGCCCTGCTTGCTGCTGTCAGGATATGACATTTAAAACAAAACAACCAAACAAATAAAAATGCAGCTTCATAAATGTGTATTTATTCTNCTAGCCACAGAACGTCTTCTGAGCTGTCTCAAATTCCACACACGCACACAGAGAAAGGGGGAAAGGTGAATGAAGTCGCTCCACAGCACCCCGTCCCTGCTCACGCTCCCCCACCGCGGCCTGCGGCACCCACGACGACCAGCGCCGCGCCCCCCGCCCCGCCAGCAGCGCACCGACCTGGGGCCGCGCCGAGGGCGCTCCCGCTGCAGAGCACGGCGCGCCGGAGCACGGGGGTGGCCATGGCGCCGAGGCCGGAGGAGGNACTCCAGCTCTCTTGTAGGCCCCATGGAAAGGCTGCAGTAGGGCCACCCCAGAGGTCAGTGTTAGTCTGTGTATGCCCTGCTTGCTGCTGTCAGGATATGACATTTAAAACAAAACAACCAAACAAATAAAAATGCAGCTTCATAAATGTGTATTTATTCTGGGAGGATGACAGCGTTATCCAGACTCTGGGATTCAGAGATAAGGAAATGGGGGCACATGGAAAAGAGGTGTTTGGCAGAGGGCTCCCCAGCCTAGGTCCTGCCTGGGCTCCTGGCCTGCTGTGCCAGCAGTGGTGAAAGTTTTGCCCAGGTTACATCTCTGTAATACCCCTCAGAGACATGGAGCACCCTCTCTCAGAGTGGTGCTCTGCGATCCCTCACTGGCTGGCCACATAGAGGGTTGCAGTGTGCTTGAGGCTAAGCAGGTTGGTTGAGTTCTCTGGGATAGCCAGCACCACCTGCACATGCCAGCCCTCCTATCTGTCTCCCTCCTTTTTCCTTGGTGGTGCCTTTGGTTTTGAATTGTTTCTGTAACCCTATAAAGTGTGAATCTAGGGAAGCAGTACAATTCAGCAAATTGAGTTCTAGAAGGATAACATTCTGCTGCCCCACTCTCTCTGTTGACACTGTGTGACCGCTGAGTGTCCATGATGTGTGGTGCACTATTCCCACCCCAGGCCAGCACAATTCCTGCACCAGCTTTGGAGAGGCCCAGGACAGGGATGATCTTTCACTGCTAGACCATCAGAGGTCTGTGGAAAGGAAATGGCAGTGTAATACAGGTCAATTTCATGCTGAATAAAATGCATTTGTTTACCCATTGGAACTGCTTCAATTAAATTTAATGGATAAATGTGCCATTTAATGGATTTTTTTTCTTCAGGTTTTATGAAGTGTGTCATTATCATGCTTCACTTGCATAGCACACAAGTGTTTGTATTTAAATGGCCAGTTACGTTTTCCTAGGGATATGCAGAATGAGAATAAACAGCTTAACTCAGGTCAATATTTGCTTTTGTCCTTTTGTGGTTAGAATAGTTCTTTATAAGCCAAAACCTTAAAATATTCGATTGTAACAGTGTCAGCTGTGACTGTGGCTCTCTGTTACAAAGTCAGTAGCTGCAAACAAAAATCTACTGGACACCTGTTTTTGTGACAGCAGAAACTTGTCAAATAGCTTTTGCATGATTCTTGTTTTAAAGCAGCTTGCAACAGTTAAGGTCAGCACCCAAAGTTAATTTTGACGCTCTAGACTCAGTGACTGTCTTACCTCTGATGTCTGTACTGCAGCAGAACTTTACTAGGTCTCCCAAGTGTTACTACAGTCCAAGTGATAAGCTTGTTGTTTTTTGTTAATTTTAAAAAATAGGCCTTTTGTGTCTTTCTACTGCATTTGGAGCTTCCAGAATGATTCATTTTATAGTAGCAAGGACAGCCCTTGTGGGGTGAGCAAGTTGTGCCACTGGTGAATTGTGGAAAACAGAGGAAAACAAGACAAATCCTTATAAAAGTATAAAGGGGTCTGGGGGGAGGCAGGGGCAGGAATCTTGTGCAGAATCCTTTTGTACCTTGGCTTAGTGGAGAGGAATGTAGCCTCTAGTTTTTCTTTTGCACATCCAATAACTAGATACTTCTTCATCCTTGTACACATAAGCTCTGGAATGCTGCGACATATTATTTGGGTTCTTTTGTCAGTGATGTGAGCAACTGCAGTTTTTGCAGTCTGCTTTTTAGTGTCATATCCCAATGGTCTGGCATCACACAATTGTCCGTAATTCATAAATGCAAAGTTCGGTACTATTAAAACATACAGTGTAACATAAAACTGAACCTTCCTCTTTTTTTCTTATGGCAGGGAAGCGGTATCTGCTAACAGAAGAAGATATAAAGTTGCAAGAATTTCAGCAGATGAAAGTTGCAATTAGAAATGAACTTCATGGCAATAAAGGTATAGCATTTGATTCGTAGTCACCACTTCAGCATGAGTCTTAGGAAATAAACAGTCAAAGTCATACTAATATGGCACAACTGACCCCATTCAAAGAAACAAATTATGTCTTCCTCTTGCAAATTTTTTGTACTTAACATTTTTGGAAGATCTAAAGCTTTGTAGAATGAAACAGTATTAGTTATGCTGTGTTGAGAATATGTGTGGACAAGCTTTTATGTATGCAAGGTGTTCACATAAGGTCTGAAATGTTTGTGCCCTCACTTTTCCAACTTTGTTAGATTGTCTGATAAAAAGAACCATTGCAAGTCTACAAATCTTGCTTGAAGTAAAATATCAGCATAGAAAACTGTTAACTCAAAGCTAAATAGTTACCTAACTATCCAGAAAAGGGCTATCACAGTAATTTTTTTTAATTTGCTCTGTAAATTTTGTTAACATATTTTTTTAGATTCATTTTCTTTTGCCTAATGTGAGTTCTCAGTTGTACACCTGATTCCAGATGATACATGATATTCAGAATATGAAAAACAAGTTCTGGTTTTCCAAATTCATGTAGGAGCAGGATCAGTGGATTTTTTCTGATTTTGTCAAGCTATTTAAAACGTATACAAATTCCTTTCTTTAAGAAACATAAATATAAACATAAAGCTGCCCTTATTATTTAAGAAAAGCCAGGTAAAACTCCTGGTTTATCACGTGCGGGCGTGCTGGTGATACAAATTGGCAATGGTTTCAAAGGTTGTAGTTAATTTTAAGGCAAGAAGAGAAAAATAATCAAACCTAGTTTTATATAAATCACTTTTCTGGGACAGAGAGGGAAGTAAAATCAGCTTGATGGTTTTTCTGTATTAAGTAGAATTCAAATTGTGCAGTTGTAAGTCATAATATTGTTATGTTTTGCTGTGATGATGATATGTTGTGGTTTATTTATCCTGTACTTGAGAAAGTTGAAGTTACTGCTCTGGGTGAATCATTCTTGCTAAAGCAGATTAGTGGAAGCCAAATATTTTGCTTTATAGGTCACAGTTGACCTTCTGGTTTTGTGCAAACTATATCCTCTGAAAACTAGTGAAAACATTGTCCCAAGCACCTGTTTGTGCACGTGTGTGTGGTTTCTGTATTGAGTGTTTAAAGTTATACCTGAAAGATGAAAAGAAGTAATTAGGGCTAGTAATAAACTTGATTTAGAAGTGGGAAAAGCAGCGATAACTGTTACACAGAATATATAATAGTTACTATTTATTATTAAGGCAAGTATTAACTACAATAGTTGCACTATTAGCTAAGCAGTTATCCAGTTATCTAGAATAATGTAAATACAGTTCAGATCTGAAATATTTTTGAAATTTCTGCTCACCTTTGAACACATCCCAACCATTATATATGCACACTTGTATGTATGCATTCTTCTGACTTCATAGGGTTCGACTCTGCACCTCAGTCTTGACTAAGGACTTGTATTTGCATGTAGGGACAGATTTGTATTGAGTAACTGCACACATTGTTCTCTGGGATGCCTACTTCGCACCTCTTGTGTAGGTTACTTGCTTGGGAACAGCAGTGACCCAGCAACTGCTACAAAAAAGTTCACTTCCCTGCCCAAGATGGGGGCAGCACAATGAGAGGAATGGAGCTGCCAGGTAGTATATGTGATTTTAATCTTGTGTATGTCTGAGTCAGAGGCTTGAAATTACCAACTGAAGGACTAGTGTTTGTGCTTGCTTTGTCATAGGAAAATGTGCTGGATAGAGAACCCGCTTCTTTGGGGCAGAAGGGTAGCAACTCTAAGTTTATGGCTATTTAAAGAAATGCATAGATTATGTATAAAAGTCTTTGTGTGTTCATCAGCTGTGAAGGAATTTAAGTCTTCTGTATGAACAGTATTGAGCGGAAGTTCTTACGGTCGTTTGAATGCTGAGTGGAAATGGTTTTGTTTGTTTGCTTGCTTTTTAGAAAAAAAAACATAAAATGTCACAAAACTTTGTTACTTGTTAAAACTTTTGCATTACATGATATGCTTCATAACATAGGCAGTGACATTAAATTCACAGTAAGCATCTTCTTGGTTTTCTAAGTCTGACATGACTTTATGGGGACACAATGGCATGCTTGTCTGTAAGAAGTTTTATGCAGTTTTCTTGGTGAAAAAACAAGAGTTCTGCTTCATTGAGTCTCCACGTTTCAGGTAACAAGTATGTAACTCAGGTAATGGAATTGTCTATAGACTGATGCTGTAATGTGTTTTATTTTCAGATCAATATTTCAAAAATATTAAAGAAAAACTAAACAAAAATGGAATAATTCTCAAAAATGAATTAAAAAATTTGCTACATTTATGTCAGACTTCATCTGATGTGGAACTAGCCAGAAAAGTTATTTACAGGTATTTTTAACAATTCAGGTAACATTCTTTTCTGTCTTTATTTTGCTTTTATTAGATCATCCCAGGTTATATCTGCAGTTGAGGTCTTGCCCTAATTCAGTTGCAATATATATAGTTAATCCCTTAACTTAAGGCTGTATTTTTATTTAAATACTTTGGATCTTCCAACCCTTTAGAGACTCTGAAGTCAAAGGAGAGTTAAGCTGTGGGAGCAAAGTGGTGTCCTACTGTATGGTGAACCACAGAGAAAAATTATCCCACAGCTGCAAGGCAGAGGTATTCAGGGGCATTTCCAGCCAAGACACACCTGGTCATAAACTGTCCTGCAGCCAGTAGTCAATAGCAAGAGGTTTTGTGAATGAAAACTTTCCCAGCAAATACAATATAGGGACTATAAAGAAAAAAGTGAAACGCTTTATCTTTTTGTGGAGGTATTTTAGCAGCTGCTGCTGCTAAAATAAACTGCTGCAACTTCCTTTGCTATTGTTCCATGAATAGAAGGTAAAGTAGCTTGGAATTTTCAAGGCAGAGATCCATTCCATTATTTATCCAATGAAGGTTACTTTATTGGTAGTAGAAGAGATTGTTTATTACTAGTTAATTTATTAGTTTGATCAAGACAATAATTTTCCTTAAAATTAATTTCCTATTATCTATGTGTCTTTGACGGGTGCAGATAGGAAAGTGTGCCTCTGTCATTGCACCTACAGATCTTGCTTTCTATTTAAAGCTGTTCTTCCTTGGCAAATTCCATGCCCTGTGTGATTCACTTTTTAATCTTTCCCATAGGTACCATGAACAGAATGGAATCACAACCTTACATAATTTTAAATTTGGGCCGCTCTTTATGAGGCTGTGTTATGAGCTAGACCTTGAAAGACCTGCAGTAGAACTTATCAAAGATCAGGTAATTCTCCTGTATAAACTGAAAATATTGTTGTTACTATTATTAGTCAAGTAGGAATAATGGTATGCTACACATGAGCCTTGCATGAGCTCATAGACTTGAAGATGTGTTGCAGTAACAAGGATGTCTGTGACATTAATGTAGGTATGCAGATTACATGGCTTTTATTTTAACACAGTAATTAAAAGGAAATTAGGTGTTAGTTTGACTGGTAACTTTATTTTATTCCTGTATGATTTCATCATTTAAATAAAAATTGAATAAAAAGTATTGATGAAAAATAAATTACTTAAATGAAAACAGCTCGTGCATGTTTTCCTGCATCTCGTGTTGCATTAAATCATTCTTGGAGATGAACACTGGTGAGTTTTTCTGTAGTAGTCCTCTAAAATCCCTTGGATTACTTGCACCAACAGATTCACAGTGTTGCTGTGTTCTTCAGTCTCTCTCTGAACCATGTAGGGGTGGTATGGTACTCATCAGCTCAGGAACTTGGCCATTTTAGTGCTGAAGAAACTGAAGGACTTGTTTCTGAACATCTCTAAAATTCTGTGTGTGCTATTATGGCAAGATAATATTCAGGTCCAGTGTGTGCAATAATGTTGTGACTTCAAAAATCTCTGGCAGCCAGTGAAAGTCTTGCTGATATTAATTCAGTAAGGCATGAGATATGTCTAGCCAGAAACGGGAGAAGTCTTGCTACTATTCTTAAGTTAGGCATGTGTAAGAAAGAGCATATGTAGTTTTGATTTTGGTTTGGGTTTTTTTTTTAATTCAGATCTCCATCATTAAGACAGGAACTGCTGTACTTAGAGGACATAGTAACTGGTGGATAGTAAAGTACAGTAACACTTCTCCAGATTCTGCTGTAGAAACTCAATACCTCTGACATTTTATTTGTCTATTCCCAACACACAGTGTGGTTGAAGTGAAACATAAAATTTAATTCCTCTCTCTTCTGCTACTCTTACCATCATCACTCAAGCTCTTGTGCTGATCATTTGACATTGTGATTAGCAAAAAATGTGTTCAATTTCATGGTGGTGGTACTTTATACCTAAGATATTGTTCATCAGCTGCAAGCCGTCAGTGACTTCTGCTTGCATTGACTTAGAGGTCATTAAAAAAATTGATAGTGGGACTCTCTGTGAGATTCATGTTTAATATTAGTGAGCTTTTGGCCATAATGAGGCACTGGTATTTTAGACATCATTTGACTGAGAGACAGTCAATCAGGAAACCCAGAGAGTTAAATGTCGAACTTGTAAAAATGAGACTTATTCCAGTAGGAAGACCTGCTAAATGCTGTACACAGTAAGACTGCTCACTGTCCTGACTTTTTTTATGTTTGCTCTGTTTCCTCTCCAGAATTTGCATGGTTTTTTCTCAGACAGTACATCATTCCATATTTTGATGACTATGTTGTTTAAAAAGGGCCATTTTGAGAGTAAGTACTGTATTTGTTAAGGCAAATTAATTTTGGGAGGATGCTTCTCACTGTAAGTGATGGGGGTGTATATGTGTGTGTGTGTGTTTGTATATATATATATATTTGCTGATTTGCTATGGTTTTAGATGGCCAAACATCATGTGAATTAGTTGCACTGTAGTGTGTAATAAAAATGGAAGGATCTATTTGTGTCATACTTCCCACAGACTTTTTGCCATTCAAGTTGCACAGAGCTGTTGTTATCCAAGAGAGCTTGTTCTCCAAGCCTGCTTGTTCCCCAAGTGCGCTTCACTGAAGTGTTACTTCTCTTTGCTTTGTCATTTCCCATAGTATTTTGTTTTCTCTATTCAAAGTCTAGTTTGTATGGGTTTTGGAATGGTAAGTTCCTGAACAATTTTTTTTGCCATTCTGCCTTTGTGTCAGAGCAAGGAAGGGTACCTTTTTCCAAAACCAGACCGTATTCTTCTCTTGGTTTGATTTACTTGTGTGCTCACACAGAGTGGCAACTGCAATGTAGAAGTCCAGTGCTTCAAATCAGTTTGGCCCTTTGTGAGGATAAGGAGAAATAATCTGACCTAACTTAAAAGACTTTCCATGAGAAAACCTTAAAGCTTTTCAAGCAAATCGTTTTTGATATTTGTTGAATGCATAATGGTTGGTCTCTTGATGTTTGCAAATTAAACTCCAGCAGTTGTCCTAGAAGTTGAGACCGAGCCACTGTAAAAAAAAAATCTAGATCAGCGCCTAAATGCAGCATTGTGAAATGGACCATGTGAGTAAATGAGGAGATGCTACGTAGTTTACTTACAGTGGTGGAAGCTTTCTGGGCAGTCAGGAAGAATGAGGGTGGCTTTGTCAAGTATATAGAATTTAATTTCAGATTTTCATATAAAAATAATAGAAGATTAAGGCCATGTGCTAGTGTTAACTGAAATCCTTGCTAAATTGAAAGCGATCCAACTGACCCTGCGTTAAGCTTCTTGAATTTTTAGAATAACAGATTTCAGTTTACATTTGTATTTTCAAATAAACTTACCAAACTCATACCTCATTGAATTGTTTCTTCTTTTCAGTTATGGGAAGTACAACCTTAAATTTATGAAGCGAGTAACACTAATATATTTTTGATAGGTGCTTTGGAAGTTCTGGTAGAAATGAAAAAACAAGGTGTACCTTTCAACAAAGAAACCTATCTCCTTGCATTTGCAATATGCTATAAACTGGTAAGTATTATGAATGAAAAAGTTTTTGAAATGCCTTTTCTATCTCTTCCCCTTTTTTTGTTTTTAAAATTTCCGTATTTTCCCTATCGTGCTTTCGTATCTCGTGCAAGTATTTTAAACATATTTAAGTCCTGAGGTGCTTCGTCCTACATGATATGGTGCACATATATAGTTTTCCATACAAACTAATGTCACAAAGCAAATCTCAAAAATGTTGCATGGACATAAGCATTAAGGAACAAATTCCTTTAGTACAGCCTTTGATTACCTCAGAGTATTATCTCTGTGTGATCTTTGCATCTCTTCAGACAAATACTCTGTGCTTCAGCCTCAGTATTGGTTTTATAGTCTCATTTCCTTAAGGCATATACATGATATCTTCAGTTCGCCAGACATCCCCTATTCATTTCTTCCCTCCCCCTACAAGCAGCCTTGAACCGTTTCTGTAATTATACACAAATTTGACAAGGAATAGAGTTGTCAATGGTAGCTGTTCCCTACATGTCTGATGAAAACGGACAGCTGGGTGGAGAAGAGAAACATAAATTAATGCCTTCAGATAGACAGGCAGCTCCTTGAGCTTACCTATATTTTTAGCTGAAAGAAAAGGAGCACGAGCATGCATCAGTTCTCTGAGTGTTTCCTTAGAACTGTTTCCCTTTCACAGCAAAGTGAGATCCCAAAACTTTTTTGTTTTGATCTTCCTCTCCAGATTTGAGTCAGTTCTGCAATCTGAAATTTGAATGTGAACCCTTCCCAAACTCATTTGGAAACTCTTCTTCCATGTCATCATCTTTTATAAAGACACTAGCGAGGAAAAAACTGTACCACTAGACTGAACTTCTTCAGGTTTCTCAGTTAACATACAACGAAACTGAGTGTTTATGTGATAAAAAGGAGTTAGCCTAAAATGGTACCTCAGCAGTAGTTTGCGCGTTTTTTCTAAAATTCTCAGTTCTAATGAATTAAGCTGCCTCTAGGTCTGCTGTAACTTCTTTCCTAAAATTTTTACAAGTTTTTTTAACATGGCCTGCAGTTAGAAGGTTGGGATCCAAGGCATGTGCAACAGGAATAGGTTCCTGAGGCTTCTGTGTTCTGTTACTTCTGGCCCTACATATATTTTCAATAGCAAATCTGGCCCATTGTTACTATTGATAAAAAGAGAGGGGAAATGATTCTGCACTGTCACCTGGTTGGTAGAATAGTCACAATAAATTTGTGGGGCTTTTTCACTAAGATAAAATACCGTCAATGGGTGAATAAGCTGTAGTAACCCTTTATGCACTAAAGAGGATTAGGTGGAGCTCTTTTAAAAGCTTAATCTGTTGATTCATCTGGTAGGAGGAGGAGGAGAAGATGTGAAGCTTAAATTTGCCTTTTCTCATGATGCAAGATAAGAAATGTCAGCAAAAAATCTAGAAGTATCTTCAAGATGCACTACTCAAGTAATAGAAATAATGGTACCGGTATCATTAAAAGCTTTGCTGGATTTTTACCATTCTTGTGTTCTTTAGAATAACCTTGCCAGAGACCAGTAAAAAAAAAGTACAAGGCTTAAAGCTCAGATTATTTCCAGTGGATAAACAAAGGAATTAATGTTTAATCTTTGTACAGAGGTATTTTTACAGTCAACTCTAAAACACTTCTGGGATGGTTTAAATCACTGAGGCACTGCCATACTCAGAGGTAACAGATGGTCTTTCTTTTAGTGCAGGAAAGAGCTATAGGCCTTTTGATGATAAAAAAGTATTTATGTAATAATAATCAATATTCTGGAGATCAAAATATTTCGAAATTTTCAAGGAACATATTTTAAACCATATTGTGCAGGACTGGCACTTTGAATACTAGGAACAGAAATCAGCACCAGATCTGAGGACTCTTACCCATATTGGTGGTACCAATTGTTACAAAACCTTCCTGCTGCCAGCTTTTAAGTTTGGCAGATACTATTTAGTTTGGGGTCCAGTCAGTTCCACTCATAATTTCCAGTGTGAGCAGCATTGGTTTGGAGAGTTGACGGTTTGAGAGGTGGCACACAGCTAAACTCATTGCCTTTTACTATCAACTGTTGAAAATTCCCAACAATAATGAAAGTTTTCTGTGTTGGAAAAAGGCAAATGTATAAGATGTTGTATTAGAATATATACTTTGGAAACATTTTTCAAAAATTAATCCTTAAGAGAGGCTAAAAATGGTTAAATGTTCAAATTCACACATACCCAGATTTCTTTAGTTAGTGATACTGAATAGTTCGGTGCTTAGAAAATGTTGATTTTCAGTAACTATCTAATATAGCTTTTAGAATAAAGTAATGACAAAACTAAATCTTCCTTCCTGATTTGGAAATTATTTGAAAGTGAAAATGGAAATGTCTGTTTGTTTAGGATACTGCTGGGGCTGTTTCATCTGTTGCAGCAGCCCAAGTAGTTAGGGCGAGGTGTAGTTGTTAAAATAATAGAAGTTAGTAAAAATAGTATTTTTACCCTCTTCTGACCTCTGTCACTTTGAATATCATATTTTGATGTTGTGTTTCTCAAAAAGTGCTGCTCAGAATCTGCTTATATCTGGGTTCAGATACATATTACCTTTGTCATAGCACAGTATGTTGACTTCTGAATACCTTCTGAATGGGATTGCAGGTGCTTACAGTCCTTTCCGGTAACCAGAATAACAAGCACAACTTCCTCCGATATTTCTACGCAGGGCAACCTGGAGTGTTCCAAAATCTCTGTGAGACTGCTTGAAGAAGCACAGCTGAAAGGTGACACGTTACCAGTGAGAGCATACTGCTTTGCGATGGCAACTGCTCTCAAACAGGTGCAGTCTCTTTTGTTTTCGGTTATGCCTGGGTCTCTGTTGGGGGAGGGATACTCTCTACTTTTGTTATAGACAGATAGTGAAAGGAAGCTAATGTGGAGAAGGCACAACTATGTAATAACTTCAAGTATTGGAACTTTTAGGTCCTGAAACAGTAGGATTATAGACAATGCTCACACAAATTGAGTATGGAAGTTCTTAAATCTAAACATGTGTCTTGAGTCTAATGCACATGTATTTTGTGCTAGTGACGATACCATCTAGAATATTAAAAAATTACAGAGTTAAATCAACAGGTTAGATGTCACCATGGATATCCTGCAGATACTGCTATTTAGTGGTGATTTCCTTTAAATAGAATTAACATGATAATCTAAAATATTTGCACAGTCATCTCTTTAAAAGGTTTGTCTTGGGAGGCAGTCTCAAAGTCTTTGATGTGTATTTCCCTACTGCCTGGGAGGTGGACTTTCTCCACATGTTTCTGCCTGTGGAGGTTTTCCTATATCTCATATGCCTAAATACTGATATGAAGAGGCTCTGAGGCAGCACAGGGTGAAAAATGGAGCACGAGAATAACAATTAGGAAATTATAAAGTTTGGAATGAAGTTTGGGTTTCCTCTGCCATTAATTTGTGTGTACAGATTGAGTATGTCCTGAAGCTTCTCTGTTTCATGTTAAAACAGAGGTCAGATACACTGGAAGGGCTGTAGATTTGATCTT
The DNA here is from genome assembly GCA_013398055.1 of Ifrita kowaldi. Classification (NCBI taxonomy): domain Eukaryota; kingdom Metazoa; phylum Chordata; class Aves; order Passeriformes; family Cinclosomatidae; genus Ifrita; species Ifrita kowaldi. Next base: position 286,372 of record VZRS01001512.1, read on the forward strand.
ATTCACAAATTTGAATGAATGGAGTAGAATTGTTAAAAGTTTCTCTTAACAGTCTTTTTTGCTCTGTCTCTGTGAATGGAGACACTGAACAATAGCATCATTGAAATAAATTTATTCATGTGCACAATGGCATGGTAAAATTCTTTTTTTACACATGGAATAATGCTCCACATTACATTTAATTGTTCCTTAAGCGGAATACTTTTTGACCGTACTTCTTGCTGTAAGATGTTTCTTAATCCCAGGTAACATTGCTTGGTCTAGTAAATGTCAGTGTAACATTTACCGTTTATACAAAGCAAATGATGACATAGATACATTACTGTAAATGTGTAAGTCCAAAAGGTTAGAAGGGCTGGGCAGGATAAATATCCACAGTAACATATGCTGCACTTCATTACTCTGACATGTTGAACTGAGCATGTGTATAGACTTTACATCTTTTAGGTGGTCTCATGCTCAATATTGGTTACATGTGACAGATGCACTGTACTAAAGAGCCAGATGACATGGGAACTCCAGCATGGAGTGTTGCTTTTGCAGGCTGGGTGCTGTTTGGTGTCTATGGGTCTTGGTAAAGGGATTCTAGATGCTGCTTCGTGATTTATTGAAAAGTTGTGAAGGACTCTTGTTTTTCTTGAACTTTTATTGTGCAAGTTTTTGGCATGTGTGTGACTTTTTTTTTATTATTTATGATTCCTTCCCAGAATGATGTAGCACAAGCCAAATTTTATTGTTCCCAGATAATGAGAACAGAGAACAAACTATACAATAATCTTAAAGTAAGTATGCTTGCCTTGTATTAAAATCTTGCAGAGTATGCTATACTGGCCAAAAACTCCAAGTGCAAGGTAACAGACCAGCCTGTTACTAGCACAGGCGCGTGTTGGTAGTGTTGCTGAGCTTTTTTTTGAGCCAACAGACAATTTCTGTCAGTTGGATGACTTACGTTCTGAACAGTTAACAACCTCCACACACTTTTTAAAATCACTTCCTACCATAGGTGGGAATGTAAAGTAGACCAATCCTACATTTGTGAGCATAGACCCGTAAACAATTTCTAGTTATGATTTTTTCTTTCTAGCTCCAAAAGATTTAAAAAACCCAGCTCCAAGTAAGTGCTTTGCCCACTTCAGGCCTCCTTCAGCCCTACAAACCTTATCCACTTGTGTACATACAACGATTTTTTTCTTTACTTGCACAGTCTACAATCTGAGAGGAAGTCTGCACGTGCCATGTAAGTGACCTCTCCAAACTATGGTAAAAACCACTTTATTCAAGAGCAGGTAGTGCAGCTTCATCAGAGAAGCTCTGCCTCAAGCCTCACCCTTTGTTTCCAGGTCCCAGCTGTTAAAAAACCCCAAATGTTTGAGGAAATTGATCATTCTGTCCCTTTCTTTGCAATGGATAGATTTTTCTCGGTGCACCATCTGGATATGTGTTTTGTCCTGCTTTGATTCATGTCTTCCTCAACCATTTAAAAAAAAATTTGCATTCTTATCATACGTACTATTTGTGTGTTGTGTTTTTATTTTACTTTTAAGGTTCTTGTCCAGCTCAGATCTGGTTTGCTTAAAGAAGTAATAAATACATTAGAGGCAGCAGTGGAAGTAGATACTCCTCCCTTTGTGAAAAAAACTGTGTTTTCTGAGCAGGTGGTAAGTATGCAGTAATGAGAGGATGTTCATGGTACTGGGCTGAGTCATGATAATGATGGTTCACCGACAGAACTTTACCCTGCTGTAGTTGTTTGGGTTCTCATGCATTCTGATGCCAAAGCAGCTGCCTGGCTTCCTCTGCTGTTGGATGAAATACTTAGCTGTTTGCTTCATTTTTTATTGTGGATCTCGCTTCTAGAAGCTCGTATTTCATCTGAATGTAGATGACACTTTCCCTAGTGGCATTAAATAATCTAATCCCTTGCCTCCTATGCTATTTTCATTTCACACAAAATGAGAATAAAGTTTCTGATAACAGCGATATTGTTAAGTTGGTAATATATGAAAGACCTGTGATGCTATGCAGGGAACTGTGATATGGGAAGTTGTAGCTTTTGCTATTTAACTATATTTTACTGTGAAAACTAGCTTTTACAGTCTTGATCAATAAGAAGGCTTCCTTCAGAGCACATATGTAGCCTCTTCTCAGTTTGTCAGCATTGCTGCTGCTTTTCCTGAAACTTATTTAGTATATTCATTTTGGATGTGCCTATAGAACAAGACATGTAAGACTGTGTTATTAATTAAATACTTAGTCTTTCACTGCTGCCCAGTAAACAAAATTAATAACTGATAACGCAAAATAATAAATATTCGGAGAAGGCGAGGGCCAGCTTTTCAAAACATAGCCCATATATATTAGCTCTTGTGTTGAAAAGAAATTCTTTAAGCAGCGTTTAGTTTTGTAAAGTCATTGCAATAAATGTTGCATGTGTTAGTGTTGTATTTTGACTTTGGGAAATTTTTAGCTGCATAAAGATGATTAAGCATTAGTCCTAACAGTCCGCTTCCACAGAAATTTATTGATAATAATATTTTTTAAGGGATTTACTTAACACTTGAGCTCATACTCTTATGTCTGGCATACAGAACTTCTCAGTCTTCTGTAGTCTGAATTTTATTTATTTGTACTGTACTGTACATTTATGAAGATACATAATGATAATAATTAGAATTTTGCTGATCTGGAAAGTGGATTCCAGGAAGCAATTACATTTCCTGGATTTCAATAGAAAATAATTGTGTTCGTCTGTACTAGGACTTAAAATAGGATTGTACAACTTTGAGGAAGTTTTAAATCTAATAAACTCTCCCTAATAGATAACCAGTGCATTTCCACCGTTTTATGGGGATGCATAATGTACTCTGCATAAAATCCTCATCTTATGAGTCATTGCCTTAGCCACCTATCTTACACTGTGTGCTTTTTTTTTTTTACTATGAGTTACTGCTTTTCTTGAGTGTCGTGGTGGAATGAGATCTCCACTTGCTGAACTGTAACAATCTGTCATTTTATCTTCCTTAGCTGGCTACAGTCAGGGAAAAGATGGAAGAGAACCCTGACCTTTCTGTCAAATTAGGAGATATTTATACGAAACTACAAGCTTCAGGACGGATAACCATGTGTACACTGGAAGACATGCTTTTCCAGATTCCTAGTTCAAAGAAGACCACTGCAAAGCTTTTAAAACATAAACAATTGGGCTATCAGGCTGCTAATCCACTTTGGTCAAATCTATTGTTAGAGTAGTTCAGTATTTGATGCCAAACTGAACTGCTGATAGCATCTCTTATAATCCGGGTTCAAATGAAATGTCTTTTCCCCTTTTCCACAGTGAGCAATTTTAAGTTATATGTATAAAATTTCATTTTAAATACTGATCATGAAGCGTCTGTGTTTCAATTTTGATGCTAAACACAAGCTGTGACAGTGGGTATTTGTGTGTTGTTCAGAAATTGGAGTGATAGAAGGTTTGACTTTTCCTTAGGCTCTTGTATCAGGATTTTCCTGTGCTGAATGTTCTGGAAGTGAATGGATGAAAGTGAACAGCATGGTATGAGTATCTGACCTGACTTCTGTAGTTCATGAGAAGAAAATTTGGTCTTCATCAGATGTAATGTTCTGACTGAAAGGATAGAGGCAGGCAAGAATCCAAATAAAAGAGTATGGAAGTGCTTGAACTGTTAGTTCAAAGTCTGTAGATCTCAAGAGAAATCAGGGGGAAGCAAGCATCTTGTGTTCACCTTAGTATCTTTTTCTTCTGAAGGAATACATTAGTGGGTTTTTTTCATATCAGCTGGGATCATGGAAATGCCACGGGAATTCGCATGGTAACCGAGTGGTTGCTTTCTCACTTGAAGGAGATCCCTGATCAAAAGTCAGTCTCAGAGTGAGTGACTTCACAGATTGCTTCCTTCTGATTTTCTAATATTAAGATTCCTACGATAAGCAAATCTTGATGCAAATTTGCAACTAAGTCATATAAAGTTTCTTAGAGCAAGTATGGTCACGTTTTTAGCTGTAATTACATCATCTGCATAGTTTACCCTATTTTTTCATTGAAAAAAAAGTACAAAAAAGCTTCATTTTGTCCCAGCTTTAATGACTCTAGATCAAATGTGCTTGATTCTAGCAATAAAAAGCTGTTTGTATCTGTGAGTCCTGTATACCCAAGAATCCGAACTCATTCAGCATCCAGAACAGAAGGAATTGGAAACAGGTATACCTTAACTAGCATTCATGTGCCTTTGGTGCTTTTGCATGGGAAGTGATAAACATGCTGATGAGAGAAGTTGGTGGTCTTGTGAGCACAAGACTAGGTGGAACTCAGCTTGGTACTCTCCAAGTTGGGCTGCATTAGCTCTCCTCTGCCTTCTGTTTCTTTTACTTTGTCTCTGCCTCACTCAAGCAAATGTCGGAAGTCAGAGTATATTTTCTGTGAATAAATCTCTGCATCTATATCACTGAAGCCAGCAAGGCACTGAAGAAACAGGAACCCGCCCGTGGGGAAGCACAGCTTCAGAACAAATGTGATTAAAGCCGGTGGGATGTTTCCTTCTGAAGCTCTAACTCTGTAACTTATTTCTGTCACAATGTGTCCTGTTAATATGTACAATGTACAAACACTGTTACAAAGTAGATGGAATTTCATGCAAGTGTAAGTGAAGAATAATTTGAAGCATGTATCACACTTCTGTGCATTGTATGTACCCTTTTTATGATCAGTGGCATAGACTGAAGTATTGCATACATTAATCTGAGAATACAACTATTACTTTTTCTGTAATATTGTGTAGTATGTAATTCCACACATAATTTTCCCTTAGTTGAAAATTCTTTCAACATGTCCAATAGTATGTGGACCCTTGAGAAGTTCCCAATCTTTTCTCCACAAATAAATTTGATATGAGATTTGTAAAGGCTGTTTGCAGTGTGGCAAGAATTAGTGGCAAAAAATTTAAAGGAATTCAGTTTACTCTGTTTATATGGATGGGAGAACTGTCTGATATCATCCGGTAGAATCAGGACAACTGTTTGGTGTTAGAAGTGTATAAATGCCACATTTTTAAAGGTCATCAAAGACAGTTTGATTGATTTAGCCTTACATAGCAAATACATAAGGTCAGTTGCTGTTTAATTTGCTTACTTGGCACTTTAAAGCTTGTGTTAATTGCAAGAAGCTGTTGCACTAGGACTGTGCATGTTTGCTTGTTCGTTCTATTTAGAATTGTTTAGGTTCCTGATTAAGGCTGTATCCTACCTACAACTGAAGCAATCATAACTTATATTAAAATTGTCAATATACCTGATGTTTTCCGTTCTTTGTTCTCTTGACTACTTGTTTCCTTGAGGTTTATTTACTCAAGGTAACAATACTAAGTTGATTTTTTAAAAGAAATAACATCTTTGTCTTGAGACAGAAAGGAGAAGCACTTAAATAACTAACAGTACTTGAGTAGAAGAGGAAAGCAGGGACTCAAGATTAAGAGGTTCAAAGAAACACACACAAAATTTAGACAATTAAAATTAGAATATTGGGTGTTACTCTAGAAGTGTTGTGGAAGACTGGTAACATTTACCCTTAGGAAAAAAGCTGGGAGAAATAAGCAAGTTCTAATATTTATGCAGCTGATTTCCAATGAAGTCTAATGTGTGTCATGCAAGTCCCAGAGGCTGTTACTTGGGTAATCTTGGATTTGGGTGATAGTTTATGGATTCCTCTTTTGGTGCATCAAGATTCTAAGCACACTGGCTTTTGTGTTGAAGAGTCTTCAGTCTTGTGCTTAGTTGAGTGTACTTAGGTGATGTTCACTCCTGGTATCCCAGCACCTAAGATCAGGAACCCAGACTTAGGGGTTTTGTTGGATTAGAGGGGCTGGAATGTCAAGGGCTGAGTTACTAGGCAGCTCTCATGGAGACAGCCTCGAAGAATAGGATGTGCGCTGTTGCTGCAGCTGATGTACTAAGTTTTTATCCATGATGAACCTTGAACTTAAAGAGAAGTCAACATTCTTAAAATCAATTACCTTTTTTTGAACAATCTGAGAGAAACCCAAGGCATTTACATTTCAAAGTGAATTGCTGCATTTTTTTCTCTAGGTTTCACAGCAGGAGATTGTGTAGGAAGTGCTGCTTAAAATGTTATGTGTAGTAAGTATCTCAGATGAGGATCTGAGGGCTCTTTGGGGTGTTCTTGTGTGGAAAAGAATTACTCTTTATCATATTCAAATGTTCTTCCTCCAGTAAAATGAAACATGAGTTTTGTGCATGTCCTTGCACTGCAGCAGCTTTTTGGAACAGTGATCCAGGAGACAGCAGGTGGCGTTTCTTGACCATGCTCTCCTGCCAACATTATTTCTAGGGATGGCCTGCAGTGTCACTTATGTAAGGGCAGGGCAGAATGAATGATTTGCCGGTGTGCCATCTTAAAATGGAAAACCAGGCAATAGAAAGCTGCCTTGTGTTGTCGGTAATGGTTGGTGATGACTGCAAACCTAGAGATTTACAGCACTTATTTTGAAACTTACAGCATTTATTGAAACAACTCATCTTTGTCAATGATCACAGTGCAGTGTTTATAGTGTTCTGTGGAAATCCTAATTAATGAACTAGATGACAGGCTGTTGATGTTGCTTCTTGTATACCAATGTCAATTATAAATGCTTACATTCTATAACTTTAGGAGAATGTTGGACCCCTTTTCTGACTTGAATTTTAAAAGCATTCATTCTTATGTTCAGAGTGGATCTGGATTGTGGGCAGTCTTCAAAGTACTGGCATTCCTCTGCTATAGATGCTCCTGCTTTTCTCCATGAGTTAATAATTTGTTGTTTTTCGTATTTCTTTCCGCAAACATCTTGAGTCCTGGTGTGGAGGGTGCACATTTTTTGTGCTTCTCCCAAGTTAATTCTCTGCTTCAACACAATAAAAATGAGTGTGAAAGGCTTAGTTGTTGCAGGAGAGCTCAGGAATGCTTCCAGGCCTAAAGAAGAGCTTTCACCTATTTAATGTACCTTCTAAACAAGTTTAAATAACATGAAACAAAGATTTGTTAGAAGTTTGCAGCAGAGTAGAAAGGAGAGACACCTACCGTGCATAGGTCTAAAGATACTCAGCTTTGTTTTTCCTTCAGGCTTTTTTTCACGGTTGCTTCAGGTTTGCATCCTTCTAAAATTTTTCTATTGCTAAATAAGAGACTTGTTTGTTTTTAAAGTACATCTGTTATGGCTGCTTGCATGCCCTTCTACTGTCACATTCTCCTTAGAGTAAGTTTTTAAAAGAAGATGTCATTCATCGCCTTCATCTTCTGTTTCTTTTAACCTGCTTCTTACGAACGGCAGTTTGAACTCTGCAAATGTCTGATTGCCTACTCACAGACTACTTTTTAAGTCATTTCATTTTCATCTGAATGATAAATTTAAGCAGTGAGATGAACTCGGAAGACTTAAAACTGCTACTGGTACTACTGGTAGTGGTCCCATGTTTTGTAAAGTGAAATATAGTGCTATTTTCTTACCTATGTTTGCTTGTGCTATTGAAGTTGGCTGTAGACCTTCAGGCCTTTTGTTGTGTCTTTCCTGTATGCAGTTGTCTGGATCTCCTTGTAATTCCAGCGGCACATGCAGTAAAAACTGGGATAGCCCGACTTCAACTCCCCAAGCAGAGATACTGGTTTTTTCCAAGTACAGATGCTCTAACTACAAACCCTTCTGTATACCATCAGGTAAGGTTAGCTTCGAAGTCCTTGTGCCAAGCAGCAACTCAAAATAAATGCAGGAGCACTGATACTAGAGGGAAGTTGAGTTAGGGACCATGTGCACGGGTCACATATATGGGTTCAAAGTCAGCTGAGCCTGAACCTTGTGTCTCCATGAAGGGTAAAAGCCATCTGTTAGTTACAGGAGACTCCTTCCTATGGAGGTGTAGGCAATAATCCAGTAACCAGTGCGGAAGATGTGGAGGTGCTGCCCAGGTTTTTTTATCCTTTGGATTTTTACCCTTTGCTGATATTCCATGTGGGCAGCTGTAATACTGCTGGTAGCAACCTGGGGTGCATTGAGGATGGCTACACTTGGGAGGAGGGTAAAGGGCAAGCGGGACAGATGATGTCTGTCAGATCCTGACCGGGAGAGAGGGAAAGGTCTAAGTGGACTAAATGTGACAGAGTTTCACAGCTTGGTTGCATGGCTGGTCTCACAGACAAGTCTTTGGCTTCTGTGACCACAGTCTTACCAAGAACTGGTGGTTGAGCTGAGGTTTGCTTGACAAAGGGGTCTTTGCAAACAAGCTTCCTAACCTAGTAAGGATGGCTAAATGAGGTATGCCAGGAAGGGTTACCACAGCCTGGAGAGAGCTGGGCGCACGAGAGAAAGTGCAGCTGAATGTGGCAAACAGCAAGGCTCTCACACTTCCCTATAAAAACAGTGCAACTTGGGACCCATCTCAAATGTTTGTACACAGATCCGTGAGCATAAGGAATAAGCAGGACGATTGTGTATACACAACTGCAGACCTAAGACCTTGTTAGGATTGTGGTGATGTGGTAGGATAACTCTCATAAATACAGTGCTGCAGTGGAGGGATGCAGAAAAGAAGAGTAGGTAAGGATGGCAGAGAGGAGAGATTGAGCTCTGTAGAGAGCAGGTGCATGGATTTTGCCTTGGGACAGGTGATGAGTGAGCAGAGAGCTTGTGGGTAAGGATCAGAGGACAGATCAGCGCAGGGATGCTTCAATGGGTGTCTGCTACATCCTGCCTGATAAAGAAGGTGCACACACACCCACACCCCCCCCCCACACACACACAGAGACACAGGTGAAGCATTCTTTAGGCAACTGGAGAAAGTCTCAGTCACAGACCCTAGTTCCTACCTGGGCCTTAGTCAGCCAGCTGGAAGGACAGCATAGCTGGACACAACCAGTGTAGGAGATTTCTGGAGTATGCTGAGGACAATCTCTTGGTATATGTGACAGACGAACTGGTAAGGGAAGATGCTCTCTTGGACCTGTGACTCACAAATGCACAGCAATTGCTGGGTAGTGTAAAGGGCACGGGCAACATTTGCTGCAGCAACAATGATTCTTGTGGAGTCAAGAGTGTGAAGTTTAAGGTCCTGAGAGGAGTAATCTAGATCCAGAACTCCAGAAGGGTAGTTTTTGGCGCTTGCCTCCAGGATCCTACCCCAGAAGGAAACTACCCCAGAAGGAAAAAGTGTGGGGTGATCTAGTTGATCTTCAGAGGCAACATTCTCAGAGCACTGGAAAGATCTCTCTCAAGGCGTGTAAAGCAAGCTGGCAAAGAGCCAGAATGAACACAGAGCTCCCGACTGAGCTCAAGTACAAAAGAGATGCACACAGAAGGTGGTAGGAGGGTGGGCTACCCAGAGGAATGCAAAGACATTGCTCCTGCATGCAGAAATGAAGTCAGGAAAACAAAAGCTTAGCCGCAGGTGAAACTAGCAAAGAATGTGAAGGATGGCAAGAAAGGTCTTTTCTGTGGATATTGGCAACAAAAGAAAGGTTAAGGAGAATATGGCCCTACTGATCAGTGGGACGGGGGAACTAGTGACAAATGACAGGGAGAAGACTGAGGCGCTCTGCCTTTTTGCCACCAAGCTGGTCAAAGGAAAAGAGGCTGAGAGAAATGGGTTTGCTCAGCCTTAAGAAGAAAGGGCTTAGAAAAAACCTTATTCCTGTCTGCAGCATCCTGATCAGATGACAAGCAGATGGTGGAGCTAGACTATTCACAGATATGCGTGATTATAGGATTGGGCACAATGGCCACAAGTTGAAACATGGGACATCCTAACCAGGTACTGGGATAAAAGAAGTTGTCATGAGGGAGATCACATTCTGAAAGAGTTTACCCAAAGAGGATGTAAAATCTCTGTTCCTGGAGGCCGTCAAGACTCACCTGGAACTTGGACATCGCCCTGAGAAACTTGACCCGATTAGACCTGCTCTGAGCTGGGGTTTGGAGGTCCATTTCAAACTAAATTGTTCTGTTATACATCTGGATGACCCACTGACTACCTTGTCTTGTGAGAAACAAATGAAGATTTCATATTCCCAGAACACTGTGATGTAGCTGTCTTCTACACGATGTATAGAAAATGTTCTCTTTTTAGTCCCTTTGATACTGAGACTGGTGATTATCATTCTGGCCCCAAATCTCACTTGAGGTGTCAGGGTTATGAGTTACAATGGAAGTTCTGGACTCAAACCTGGCCTCTCTCTTTCCCCTTTTCTACCCAGAATATAGCGGTGCAAATTCCCAAATCGTATGACAACCATGTGCTCTACAAATAGTCATGGTGATAGCTAGTCTGGCTAATTCCATCACAAGAGGATGTATGCTTGCAGCAGCCGGCCCCTGCATCCCCACCAGCACCTGGTCCAGAAAAGAAATTGCTATCTTAGATTACATGAAGGTGTTTTTTTCAAGGTTTTTGTAGTCTAGATAGATGTAAGATGAACTTTTTGTGTCCAGTTCCCTAAGTGGTAAGCTAGTCCTTGTTTTCTGTTTCTATGCAGTTAAGGGAAGTTTGCGTACTCTCACTCCCACTGACTTGTGTGAGGTGCTTGAAGAGAGATTAGGCTCTCACCCATATCCAGCAGAAACCGCAACATCAAAATGAAATAGAAAATGACCAGTCTTGTGTCTGCTAGGCAATTCAGGCTAGCAAATTATCACATTTACTTTAGGAATTGGGCATGTCTTGTAGCAGGATACTTGGCAGCACCAATCTTGATGGAAAATTTTAGAAGAGAGTATTGGAAAAGATAACTTAAAAGTAACACTTGAAAGAGCTGGGTGAGAATTCCCAAGTGTCATAGTATAATCTCAGCCAGCAGCCAAGCCCCACGCAGCTGCTCACTCATTCCCTCACCAGAGGGATTAAGGAGCGAATCGGAAGGGTGAGAACTGGAGAACTGATGGGCTGACATAAATACAGTTTAATAGGGAAAGTAAAAGCTGCATATGCAAGCAACACAAAACAAGGAATCCCCTCACTGCTTCCCATGCGTATGCAATGCCATGGCAGTTCTCCAGGAGAGCAGGGCCCCATCATGCAAAATGGTTGCTGGGGAAGACAAATGCCATCACTCCAGCTGTGCCCCTCCTTCATCCCCCACTTTATACACTGAACATGGTGCCACGTGGTCTGGAGTATCCCTTTGGTCAGTTGGGGTCACCTGTCCTGGCTGTGTCTTCTCCCAGTCTCCTAAGCATTCCCAGTCCCCTCCTCAGTGTGGCAGTACCAAAAGCAGAAACGGCCTTGGCTCTGTGCAAGCCCTGTTCTGCAGCAGCAAAAACATCTCTGTATTATCAGCCCTGAGTTCAGCACAGATCCAAACCACAGCCCCATGCCAGACACTGGGATGAGAATTAATTCTACCTCAGCCCAAACCAGCACACAAAATAACAACTCCCTTTCAATTATTCCATCTGTAAGTACTTAAAAGTGCTCTAATGCTTCTTTCAGCTTTATGACAGTAAATGAACCTTGCTCTGCATGGCAAAATTTTGATGACGGTTTTTTTGTTCCTGACTTAAATGTTAGGAAGAGTGGTCCTGCACTCCTTTCAGCCACCATGTGCTGCAGAACTGGAGACAGAGGGTCCAGCATAATAACGTGTTAGAACAAGAAAGAGAATCAGTTCACAAATTGACTTTACATAATTTAAAAAGTGCTTAATGTATACTTAAACATGAGCAAAATAGTTTGGGAAACTTCTCATCCTCCTTCTCTATAATACCATCAGTTGGGGAAGGGTAAAAGGAAGGGAGGAATAAAAAGGAGAAATAAAAGGCAGAGACATTTTTGAGAACTTCTTCTTTATGTTTGAAGCTTTATCAGTTCTCACATCAGAATAACAGAAAAAGAGAACTGTGATGGAGAAAGGATGATACATCTACAGAATTGCCATAGTGGTTAAGTACTTTCAGGGGAAATTCAGACCACAAAATTTGCTCTGCTGCGCTTTTACTACCCTTTGGAATGGTTTAAGATTTGTAAGCATTGGCGAGTAAAAGCTTTGAAAAATTTCTCACAAAGTGCTATGAAAAGTGTATGCTTGATCTTAGGAAAGAACCTGCAGTGTCTGTTACCCTAATGCAGCTCTTTATGGACAGTCACACAGATGAAAACCTCAGCACATCAAATTTTCAGCCTGAGAGTTTACACCACATGCACTTTTGCGTGGGCTCAACTGGTCGGACTGCAAGGCATTTCTCCCTTGAGTTGTCACGTATCTTCATCTTCTCTGCATTTCTGGTCGAAGCAGTTTCTTACCTTGAAGAATGTGATGGGAAAAGTGTGGTGCCTTGTAATATTTACTTTACCAAAGACAGTGTTAGATTTTTCTTTTTTTCACATGTGTTTGTAACCATCTTAATGACACTTTTATTTTGGGTTGATTTTTTTTTATTTCCTACAAACTAAGCATGAACTATAGAGTAACTTACAATGGAAGAGATTTCTGGAGCTCATCTTGTCCCACCCCCTATTATGTATCAGTACAGAATAGCTTGAAACATCGTCAGATAAAGGAGATTAAAAGCCTTGCCTGTGCAATTGTAGCATGTGGGTGTAGCTTGCTTTTCCACCAGTGAAATCAACCTTGTTCTTTCACTTTTTATTCCTTTTAGGAAACGTGTTTTCAGTTAACTCTCTTACCTCACACATGGTTACAGGTAGCTCCTGTTCTTGCCTACTCCTAAAATGACTGTGAGTGTTTTGAGCATGGGCTGAGAACCCCTCCAAATTAGGGCTTGCAGTAGTAACTAGCTTTTATTGTTTTTTCCCTAAGTTGCCTAAAAGTATCCTGTGATCTCCAGACAGTGGAGTGAAGAGCTGTTCTTGCACTGACAGGTGATTTTAAGTAAATCACCGCTGCTCCATTCTGTTCTGCCCACAGGCTATTTCTTACCTACTGGGTAAATATAATCAGTCACCTTCTGCTACAGGTGAATCTCTACAATAAATAGTACACAATTTGAAGTCCCATATACTTCATTAATGTACTTTTTGTTTTTACACTATTCTTTTAAATATCATTTCCTTAGGATCAGAGTATATGTACAACTTCATGAACCAAGTCAATACTTCCCATGCCAGTTTCTAATGAAGTACTTACATAGTTAGCCATTTTTTTCGCTGTAAATCCTAGGGGTTGGAGCATTCGTGATGTTTTTCCCACGGATATTTGTCTAATGACGTTTTTTCCAGATCCTGATGACATATCTAGAAATGTCCAGATCAAGAAAAGACTTTTCACGCTGCCAAAATAGCAGTGACAAGAAGCAATATCCCAGTAGGGCTCTGATTATTCCTGTGTGAGAGTATGTTGTGTCTAAGGCTTATAAGTAATACTGGACTTGCTGTGCTGTCTCTTCTCCTTTGCTCAGGTTTGGAGGCCCAAACAACAAGCTGCTTTCTCTCCAAATCGGAGCAGTCAGATGTTTGCTCCGGTCTCAAGGTGACATGTCAGCGTGTTTCTTTACTCTTGTGCTCACATATGAAGCCAGGTGTGCTTTTGTTCCTCCATTGTATTGTGCTTGGTCCTATTCCTTCCCTATAATTTAGCAAAAGGTCCAAAACTGTTCAATTTGCCAATTATCACGCATGTTGTTATAACATTTTGTTTGCCTAAACATTTACATGCTGAAAGTCTTCCTGTTAGCTGCAGGGAGTAATTTACACGTGTGGGTTTTGTCTTTCAAATATTCAAGGTAATTTCTACAAATAGTGACTCAGGCCAATCATTAGTGTGTGTTTTGAGCAAGACTGCTCCTGTAATTAGTCTAGAAATGCATGCAGACTACCTGGGAGCTGCAAGTTAGAGTCATACTGTTCTGTTCTCCTGTTTGATTTCTTAGTATTTCTATTCTTAAACTTGCACACTCAGAAGGGAGACCCATGAAAACAGGGTGTTGGGAAAGAGGAAACAAGACCTGCTTCTCCATGGCAGAAGAAAAATACATCACTGTGTGTTTACTTCATCAGAGCTGGTTTCCTATCCTAGCTACAGTCACGATTCCTGGTGTGAATCAGGGCAAATAAAAGAAATGAGGAAGGGTAGTTAACAAATCATCTGGTTCATATTTATACCAAGAATGTTTCCCATTTCTTTCAACACCCATGATACCCTATTAAATAGCCCAGTATGCGTCCAATAAATATACACATTTAAAAGGAAACACACTGAAAATTATTGTAATGCTGAATAATTCAATCAGGTCTACTATGCAATACCTTAGAAAAATCCCTGTGAATAGCATGAGAGACTGCCATCTCTCTCTGATTCTGAGTGCAAGTAGAGGTATAATCTCAATATGCTGGTATGCCTATAACCAAAAACTCATGTGAGAGCTGAAATCTGTTCCTTAGAAACACATGAAATAATTTAGCCATCCTGATTCCTCAGCTTCTAGCCAGAAACACCAAGGGTCTAAGAAGTAATGTGCATGTGATGGGATTATTCAATGTATTTTATAGACAAATTTGTGCTTACAGCCAAAATGTTGATATTTGCCTCAGTTTTAAAGAGACCATCTCTGGAAATTTAGGGACAGAATTTCAGATACTGTTTCACATGTGTTTTCTATGCTGTCTGGCAGCTCAGAAAATTGAACAATGTAAGGTATCCCAGAAATTAGTCACCTCAGACTGGTTGCCTTCCATAAAAGTGTTGTTGGCACTTTTGGCTGGCAGCTATATGGTGTCTTGGTGACTTCGTGCTGTGAAATTAATTAGTAGCTCTTGTCAGTCAAGTCACAGTCAAGTCACTCTAAGTGTTCTTAACCAGGGTGGTTTACTTCACAGGCCCTTCCTTGTGCCAGAAATAGATGTGTGGAAGGATGGTGGGAAGCAATGTGATCTTGTGTTTTTCCTACATCCTACATGCCTTGTAAATCCAAAGATTCTGAAATCTTGACAATTAATCTGAAAACTTCCATAAAACATACCTTATCTTGAAATAAAACTAATTTTGTATTACAGTATCTCAGACGACTTCATTCAGATACATGAAGCACCTGGACTTCTGTAGAAATCAAGAAAATACGGAAGTCAGACCTGTTAGTATAAGTTGCAGTATGTCACTTTGCTTTATCTCAGCTCTGATTACTTCTGCTGTAAGAGAATTTTTCACTGGGTTCCAACACCAAGCACACAGTCTGTAGACCTTGTAAATGCATTCAAAAGCCCAGCTCAGCAAATGCTATTGTTTAAACAAAAAGCAGAAACTTAATACATGAAAATACTTCCTGTTTCTCTAAATGACCTTAAGAGGAAAAATGAAAGTATAAATCTGAGAATATCAGACATTTCTTAAAACTGCCTTTTTGAGTAATAGGGAAAAATTCCATTCAGAAGCACAGAAAAATCCACAGCAGATCTGCAATTTATTGCACAAAGCTAATTTTGGCCTGGTCTAATCTAACTTATTTTTGTCATTGTATGAGTCAATAAATGCCGTATTTTTTTTTAAGATTTATGCTTCATCATTGGCAAGGTTATTTTGGTATGCCCTGACCTTCAAGGAAGCAGTTCTCCCTGTATTGATCTTTATCTGTGCACCTAGTTTTGTCTCTCTCCATGGGGGCAGTATTACTGCTCAGCACATGCCTCATGCTCTGCCAGGTAAGAGAGGAGGCAGAGGCCTTTGCTGTAGAGGGATCTTTCTTTGTGCATTTCACAACTGCACATGCTGCTGCTTGTAGCTGCAATCATTCTTAATTGTTTCTTGTTCCTTTACATACATAGATTAAATTGAGACTCTCAATTCACCACTTTTACAGCAAAACAGTGGTAAAGGTGTCTGCTACATCTGGACCCATCAATTCTTTTCCTGCAAAGCTAGGACAAGACTGTAATTAAGTTTACTGATGGATTCAAATGTTTGAAAACCAGTAAGGCCAAAGGGCTTTCTGAGAAAAAAAAAATGTTCTGCTTGCATGCTCCACTGAAAGCCATCTGGTGCTTCGTGCACTTCCTCTCCCTAATGATGAATGTGATACTGCTCTTCTGGCATAGAACATCTTTTTGTGTGTGTAAACTTTACATTGTAGTTGTAGTCTATAAA
The DNA here is from genome assembly GCA_013398055.1 of Ifrita kowaldi. NCBI lineage: Eukaryota > Metazoa > Chordata > Aves > Passeriformes > Cinclosomatidae > Ifrita > Ifrita kowaldi. The sequence continues at coordinate 302,459 of VZRS01001512.1, forward strand.
TTTCAGCTGCATGGACAGAACCTGGGCAAATCCACGGAATGGTATTTTGCTGTTTCATGGGACTGGGTAATTGCATGTGCAATTTGAAATGTGGTAAATGAAATAATGTGAGATCAGCTCACAGTATTACAAAGTACCTACATCTGGAATCAGACCTGGCAATACAGATATCATCATGCTGAATCAGCAACAGCAGAAGGCAAATGAAGGCAAGACAAAGCAAGAACTTTTCAGGCAATGCAAAAAGAGCTGTATCTCAAAATTCAATATGTCACATATAGAGCGACTGGTTAGAGCAAACTCTATCTACACAGGAGACATTTTCTTCAGCTGGGGACCCAGGCAGAAAGTGCTAGTTACGCTGGATATTCCACAGAACAAAATCTATTCATACAGTGAAAAAACAAAACAAAGAAAACAACTGACCCCCTCCACCCCTGAAAAAAAAAGCCAAACCAAAAAACAGACCAAACAAAAAACCCCAAAAACCAAAAAACAAAAAACCCCACAACAACTAAATAACAATCAACCAAACCCCAAACAACCAGGAAACAATGTTTCATCTGGGCAATAGTTACTTAAAATTTACTGAGTCTATTGTGTGACATATAAATAACATTCATTCTTTACATACTGTGGATGTAAAGAGGAATGTGGATAATGTTTCAGATGGATTAGCAGGATAACTGCAAGTTTGTCATTGACCCAGTAAGCATGGTTTACCTAAGCCCAATTACTTGGACCCGTATTTTAGGTAATGTATTGGGTTTGCACAGCCTGGTTTTTGGTAGTGGGGGGACCGTAGAGGTGGCTTCTGTGAGAAGCTGCTGGAAGCTTCCACCATGTCCAGCAGAGCCAGTCCGTGATGGCTCTGAAGATGGACATGCTGCTGGCCAAGGCTGGGCCAGTTAGAGAGGTTGGTAACACTTCTGTGATAATGTATTTAAGAAGAAATCAAAACAAAAGTTGTGGGGCAGTTGTAATTGCAGCCAGAGAAGAGCAGAGTGAGAACATGTGAGAAGAGCAACCTTGTGATCACCCAGGTCAGTGAAGAGGGAGGGGCAGGAGATGTTCCAGGTGCCGAGATTCCCCTGCAGCCCCTGGTGCAGACCACGGTGAAGCAGCTGTGCCCCTGCAGCCCATGGAGATCCATGAGGAATGCAGAGATCCACCCCCAGCCCATGGAGGAGACTCACACTGGAGCAGGTGGATGTCTGAGAGGAGGCTGTGACCCAGTGGGAGATGTGTGGGGAGAGGGGCCCTGCTCCCAGGCTGGAGCAGCCTGTCCCTGCAGGACTGCACCCTGTGCAAGAGTGACCCACACTGCAGCACTCTGGGGAGGGCTGTTGACCATGGGATGGACTCAGGCTGGAGAAGTTCATGGAGAACTGTCTCCCATGGGAGGGACCCCACGGTGCAGCAGGGGGAGGACTCCTCTCCCTGAGCAGTGGGAGAAGCTGTGGGTCATGAACTGACCATAACCCCCATTCCCTGTCTCCCTGTGTTACTGGGGTAGGAGGCAGAGCTGGGAAGGAGGGAAGGGTGGGGGAAGGTGTTTTTAAGGCTTTATTTTACTTCTCATTATCCTGCTCTGATTTTGTTAGTGATAAATTCACTTCCTATCTCTAAGTTGAGCCTGTTTTGCCCGTAATGGTATTTGGTGGGGGATATTTCCCAGTCCTTGTCTCAACCCATTAACCCTTGGTTAAATCTTCTCTCTTCTGTGCAGTTTGCAGGGGAGAGTGAGTGAGCAGCTTTGGTGGATGCCTGGCACCAGCGTCAACCCACAACAGGTATTTTCAACATGATTCTTATCTCTGTTCAACACCTGTACAAAAATATTGCTGTTATAAATACTTTGCAAGTAAATGCAACCTTTGATTTGTATTGCACACTTGCTGAATTCTGTACTGCACTTGCTGATAGAGCAAGCATCTACTGGCTACAGTAAACTTGTAAGTACTTAGAAGATGCTCTGCTTAAACTGCACTACTGCTTTTGCAACTTCATGTGGTTATGACCTTAGTTTCAGCTATCAGAAGACAGAACGTTGAGGAAACACATTCTTGTGCAGAAGCTTTTGTTCACAAAATTAAAATTTGTCTTACTGTAACACTGATAAAATAAAAATATGCCTATCATTTAGAGCATGAGATGTTAACTCTTAAGAATTTCATAAACTGTTATTCTATCAAAGTGATTGCATTTTTGGAATAGATTCAAGCAGTAATGGAAATACAGAATAAGGCTAGAAGTTATTTACGTATGTATTTTAAAGATACCCCAGAGATGACAGTGACCTTCATCCATCCACCTCTACACATAAAAGAACAATTAGAAGAATTTTGTAGTTAAAGATATTTACTTCTCTTGACTCCCAATATGCACACTTCGAAAATGCTAAATAAAAAAAAAAATCCCATCATGCGTACTAAACATGATGGACTTTCAGGATATTCTATCCTGAATACGTTATACTGTTTGGTATTGGTGCCCCAAGTTTGGTGTCCCTGGTTCTCAGCAGCCAGAAGTGAAGTATTACCTGACCGATATTGCACCTTGAAAAACTCCTGAAATGTCAGAAAAATGATCGCATGCTGTATAAACATATTCCACTGAACAAAACTGAAACTTATCTTTACTAAATGCAAAATCAGAAACTCAGAGTTCCCTGTTCTTGCACCTTGTCTCTGCAGCAGGACTAAAAATAGACCTTCATGCATCACCATAGTTACAAAAGCTTCATCACTGAAGGAATTACGTTCTTAATGCTCTCTCCAAGATCTTATGTCATTGTATGAAAATGGTATTTTTCCAACAGATTTAGGATGCTCAACTATGAAGGCCAGTGTCATGTGAATCTGCAGCTTGTCCGGACAGGTACTGACGTCCTCCCTCACACTTGCTACAGGGGTGACTAGGGATGCTTTAGACTCCATAATAAAAAAAGTTAACCATTCCAATCACTTTCTACTAATACTTTGAAAACAAAATTTCTGGAACTTGTTCTCTTAAATTTCTCTATTGTATGTAATTGGAGGGAAGGTGGTTTCCCTGAGAAGAAGCAGCTGTGCGAAATAAGCAGTCATCCTTTTCCAATTAAGAGGCAAACTAACACCAAGACATGTTGACTGACTATTTCTCCATGCTAAGTCATTTATTATTAATGCAGTTTTCCAGTATACATTAATGTCATTTCCTTTACAAGTTGCCTACTGTAGATCTTCTTACTTTTCCTATATGGGAGAACAATAGCAGGAAGGAGAAATATGTGCACATTATTTAAACTGAGGAAGGGACAGGTGCAAAATTAAGTGCTTTTTAGCTGAATAGCACAAAATGTTTGCATAAATTCAACTGGGAACTACTTATATATATGTTAATAAGGGGTTTGCAAGAGCTGATGTCATGCAAGGATGACACAGGAGCTACAATTCTAATACTTTTGCTACAAAGTTCAAGGAAGTAAGTACAACATCCTGAGAAAGGGTGCAATGGAGATTTGTTAGAGCACATCAGTCATTCATGAGGTCACATGGATGTTAGACACATCACACAACAATGTTAACTTTTGTAAATCTGTATTGCTCTCCTTCATTATAGGGATTTGTAAGGAAATAAATGGACCAGCCACACTTTTTGATGTGTTTTACAACAACAACAACAACAACGATGTTAATAAGAATAATAGTAATGATGATTAACAATGATGTTAATAACAATAATAATAGTTGTTATTATTATTAGTACTGGATATTCAAACAAATACTTGAAATATTTATTTGAATAGCTGCAACAAAAGGTTCAATAGTGGTTTGCTAGCAGACATTTTATTAGAAGTGGCGTGGGGCATTACACACAGGGTACATGAGTGTCGTTAGTTCTATCTTTACTTTTAAAGGACATGACTTAATTTTCATCTAGGTTCTAGGGACTCACCACACCTAACTTCAGCCAACATATTGAAAATATTTTCTGGCTGAACTGGTCTTTGGCAGAAAACTAAATTTTTTAATGAACATTTTCCCCAAGTATATTCTGTCTTTCATGAAGAAAAATCAACCCTTGTTTTGGCCAAATAATGGAATTCCTAGTAATTAGTAAAGGTTTTCTTTGTGGTTGAAGTCCATTACATTTCAGCTGAATTTAAAGACCTCTTCTCTGAATGGTGTCTTTGCAAAATGTCGTCTATCAGCAATGATTAAACAACATCTTCTATCACATCTTGGCTTTGCAAGCACAAAAAAAAAAAATTTATTTCTTTTCAGAACAGGAGAACACATAGTGCATTCCCAGAGGTTTCAGGCAGCCAGGAAACATGGTCAGTAAAGAAAAATAGCATTCTGACTGAAAAAAATGTCTCATATGCATGTTGTGCCAACTAGCAGGGGCCATAAGACAGTGCAGGTCTCCTTCCATGGGCTCCTGTTCCTCCATTTACCCTTCTCCCATGATTTTTGAGATTTCAGACAGTACTGTGTCAAGTGGGCAACAGAAACCAGAAGTTTTAACTGTGTATAAGTAGCAGGGTAAAAACTAGAAAAGAAATTAAAATAAACAGGCAAAAATCAGTAAATCGAAAGGAATCTTTAGCAGCTCAAAGGTCCCTGCTCCTAAACCTACTGACTCCTGTGATGAGATGGCTGCACCACACTTTGCAAAGCTTTTGGCGTGATCTCCCGTAGTGTCTTAGTCCTAGTCTCCTGTAGTGTCTCTAGCTGGTGAGCTAGAGACTGGATATGCAGACGGTCAAATAAGTGGAAAACTGGCACGACTGCAGGACTCAAGGGTTTGTGTGACCATGAGTACAGAGACTGCTGACTGGTTACTCACCGTGTCTCCCCAGGGAACCAGTAAGAGACCCATTCTGCTTAATGTCTCTGCTAATGACCTGGATGATAGAAACTTCACCCACAGCAAGCCTGCCAGTGATACCAAGCCAGGGGATGGCAGGTATGCTGGAGAGCATGCTGAGAGGAAGATGAAATTCTTGAGAACCTGTAGAAATGAGGTGTCAGAAGCCTCAGGGAATTTAACAAGGACAAGTCCAAAGTCCTGGTGCAACACTACTGAGAATGGGATGAATGGCTGGAAGCTAACTTTGCAAGGAGTATTTTAGTTCTGTCTGCAGCTGCTCATGGGAAGACATGAGACAGTTGCAGATAGAGCCAAAGCCAAACCCTTCACGGAAGTGCCCAGTGACAGGACTGGAGGGAACAGGAACAAATCAGAGCACAGGAATAACAAACTATTTTCACTGGAGAATTTCCACTGCATTGGAACAGATTTCCCTGAAAGATGGTGGAGTTTTCATCCCTGGGAGACATTCAAAACTCAGCTGACATCTTCAACCACCTGATCTAGTTGGATCCATTTTGAACAAGATATTGGACTAGATGACCTCCAGAGGTCCCTTCCAACCTCACTTATCCTGTGATTCTTCAGTTCTATAAACACTGTGTTCTCTTCAGCTGCTGAAGTTATTAAGACAACAAATCTATTTTCCTTTGTCAGTCAGACGACTGGTAGTTTTCATGGTAACAAGGGGAATTCCTATATCTCAGTTTTTCCTGCTTGTTAGATTAATCACCATACTTTAGGAAGATCTCAGTGAAGGTGAAGGAACTCCTGATTACCACAGGATTATCTTTTTTTTCACCATGCTGTTTCTTTATCAGATGGGGATTTTGGAAGATGGTGTTCAGTAAATTGTCTGCATGAGACTGTTGGTTACAGTAACACATGTGGAGAGACATTTTACCATCTGCTTATTGCACAAAAGTAGCTACAGAAAAGGAAACTACTCTTATCTCTTCTACCGGAGTTTGATTAACAGCTTCTCATGTAAGAACAATTCAACGTTAAATTATTATTCCTGGTTTATACCATAAAAAAGGCAACTAAGTTATATCTCTGGATTTAAAGGTATCATTAAGAACCAACAGATAGTTAAATGTTTTACTTTACTTGCTTTGGAAAGGAGCAATTAGGCTTTATATATATGCTGAAATCCCTAATTCTGTTTCCCTGATTTTGTGTTGCTTTTTAAGCGATTTAGAAACATGCTCAGTTTCAGCAGTGTCTGCAGTGCTGTAAAACGAAGTCTTTGCTAATTGCTATTTACCTTAATAGTTCTCAGATTGCATCCCGCATAGTTACAAAAAGGGAAACATCAGCTATATTTACAATGTCAAGAAAGACAACATTTTTTTTCCTTAAGCTTTCATCTTGTTTGCTCCCTTAAAAGCACTAAAAATGAATAGAAAAGAATTTCCTGGGGAAAACTCTGAAACACTTAGATAAAATAGAAGGAAATGACAGTGAAAGAGAATGACAGGCCTGTGTGTCATGGATGGGGGTGGGAGACTCCAAATTATGAAGCAGAGGGTAAGAAGCAAAGTCTTTCTTCATAGTCAGTGGCTAAAAAGTCATGACATTATTAATCATTTGTATAGGACAAGAAATGTGCATGGCTCTGTGCTGTGAAAGATAAACAAATAGAAGGATCTGTCATGGGCTTTCATATTAAAGGAAGGGGAAGAGTCAAAGGAACACAGTACTGTACATGTAACCATCACAGCTTTCAAGTTTTAGAGAGCAGTTGAAGTTTTTATAAGGTCAGGAGTGATTACAACTGAAAATTGCTTTCTGAGTAACTTCTGTCCGAAAAAGGTGTTTCAAATCAACCTTTTTCTCTCCTGCAAAGCTGTACTGGTTTCAGTGAAAACTTCTGCAGGCAGAAAGGGTTTTAATTCAGAAAAGCTTCAGACTGCGTTTTGGAATCTATTCTGAAAAAAAATTATTACTTGATGTCATTAAATGACATTACATAAGTAACACGAGTTGTGCTTATAAATGTTTCTGGGCACCTAATAGAAACATCACTAGCTCTTTATTTTGTAGTGTAAACGTGTGAGTTAGATTTCCATTATACTGCAACATTTTGTGGACAAGAAGTTGGTATATATGCCACAAACTTTTATCCAGGTAAGCTGGGTGCTCACTAGGAAGACAGTCTCCTTGCACAGCCAGCAGGGAAAGTGATGTGTGTATCCATTTTCTCTGAGGATGAATCACAAGAACAGGGAGAGTAGATTTGGAGGCTGAGACTGTTACTGCACTCCATTTGCTGAATGGGAATCCTGGAAAAGCTTGAGCTCAGAAAGCGGTTTTCTAAGGCAATGTTTCAAATTACTCTTCAGCTACGCTAACATTAAAACAAGCATCAAATTGACATCTAATTAAAATGGATTCAGCTGGTTTAGGACCAACCCACCAGCTTGCTCATGCCCCTTTCCCACTGATAAATTAGCTAACTCTCCTATTTGATTCCTAAACTGGACTACCTAGGAATATGCCACATTTCCAAGCAGCCAAGCATTTACTAAATTGAAGTGGTTTTGTCTTACAGCTAACAGACACTGCTGCTAAGAGCAATTTTGGCAGAGGGGTCGCATTGTTATACCTTCTGGTTTGTATATCATCAGCTGGAGTAATTTTTCAGAACAATGCTGGATGCTAATTACATACTGCTTCAAGCAAGTCAGTACATATTAATATTACACTGAATAGACATACTTCATTTCATGGAAGGACATAAAACATGACACTCAAAGATGTGAAACAAAATTAATTTTAAAGTACCTAAGGTAGGCTGCATTTAACCTTTTTGTGTACTGTTTTTAAGAATCAAATTTTTATCTAGTTTAATTCATATTCAAAGGGAATTTAATCAAGTTCTATTCACAGTACTGTAGCACTTAATAATCTAAATCTGTAAGAATGCTCCTCTTTACATGCATACTTGTATGTAGTTCATATTCATCTTCTTAATTCCCAACCTGCCAGTTGAACTCCTGCATACGTAAACTTGTTTTCTTTTAACAAATGAAAAAGATGCTGGTAGCTGTCAGAGTTCGTAATTTGACATATTGGTGGTTCTCAAACCTCTGTATGGCGGGCTAGAAGACTCTCATATAGATCTCACCAAGAAAATTATTAGATACCTTTTGATTTAGCAAGAGATGGAACTGTAGAAACTGCTATCCAAGTCACAGACCAGCCAGGTTCTAAGGAAAGCCTGGTCTGTACCAGTCAAAAAAAGCTTTCTTTGGGATATTCTGCAAACACAGATGAATATGAAACTAGATCATAAGGGTGCATATGTGTGAGTGTGACATGAATCTAACAAAAATGCAGTCAAAAAAGAGCCAGAACCAGTCAAGGAAGTACCAGCAGCTTGGATAGTCCTGGAAAAGATCCAGAGTGGGAGAGAAAGTTCTAATTTTGGACAGAATGCTGGCTTAAAACAGATTTGGTTTTCTGAACAAAGAAACTGCCTCCTGTTGCTTGTCCCTACTGTATTCAAAGAGAGAGAATTTTGTGTACTTTCTTTGTAAACAGAGAGCGACACACACCCCAAATTGCAAACTTTCCAGACTTAACATGTTTTATGTAAAGACTCTTGGCTGAGAGCAGAAATATACACCTCAGGGTACTTGATACTTGATTCAAAGCTCCTGCTTTTCTAAAATCCACTGCCTTTTCAAATTCTACTCCTCCACTTTTTTTGCAGTTACAAGTGAGGATTTATCTTAAGCAGAAAAAAGTACGCAATTCAAGGATCTAAACTTGTTTTTTTTCTCTGTGTATATTGCGCATTGACAGAAATAGCAGAGCAAGTCACTGTATCTTTCTCTCCCTGCGCTGCTGCCCGGTGATGTCAAGCATGCCTCCAGAAAGGCATAGAATGTATATTTGAAAGGACCTTTAAGATCATCAAGTCATAACACTGCCAAGTCTGCCACTAAAAAAATGTCCCTCAGTACTATGTCTATATATCTTTTAAACTCCTCCAGGAGTAGTGACTCTACCACTTCCTGTGCAGACTAGTCCATACTTGACAACCCTTTCTGTGAAGAAATTTTTCCTAATATTCAATCTAAACCTTCTGTGGAGCAACCTGAGTACCTCTTCTCTTGTTCTGTTGCTTGTTATTTGGAAGAAGAAGCCAATCCCCACCTGGCTACAACCTCCTTTCAGGCAGTTGCAGAGAGTAATAATGTTCTCCAGAGCCTCCTTTTCTCCAGTCTAAGCAGCCCCAGCTCCCTCAACCACTCTTTACAGTACTTGTGCTACAGACCCTTCAACAGCTTGTTGTCATGCTCTGGACATGCTCCAGCACTTCCATGTCTTTCTTGTCATGAGGGGCACAAAACTGAACACAGGGTGTGAGTGCTGAGTACATGGGGACAATCCTTGCCCTGGTCCTGCTGGCCACACTGTTGCTGGTATGGACCAGGATGCCATTGGCCTTCTTGGCCACCTGGGCACACCCTGGCTCATGTCCAGCTGCTGTCACCAGCACCCCCAGGTCATTTTCCTGTGGGCAGCTTTGCAGCCACTCTGCCCCAGCCTGTGGCACTGCCTGGGGTTGTTGTGACCCAAGGGCAGGACCCAGCACTGGGCCTTGTTGAACCTCACACCAATGGCCTTGGCCCATGATCCAGCCTGTCCAGATCCCTCTGCAGAGCCTTCCTGCCCTCCAGCAGATCAACTCACACCTAACTTAGTATCATCTGTAAACTGACTGAGGGGATGGTTAACAGAGTCTTCATCCCTGGCAAAGCTCCCTGGGGCTGGCCTGGGCTGTTCTAAGCCAGCGTGGACCCACATCCTACTCTGCAACTTCATGAGAATGTCCCTTGCCTTAATTCACCTCTCGGTCTTGTGCGAAACTGGTGGAAACTAGTGGAAATGATCAGCAAGAGGTAAAAGATTCTCATGAGGTGTTGACTCAAAATGCCATGCTCACTATGATGAAGCAGCTTGGAGGGAAAACTATTCTGCCGAAAGTATGATATTCTTCTATGAATACCCTTACTTTATTCCTATTGTGGATCTTTTATCTCTCTGACTTAGACAAATAGACTGTACAATACAGACCCTATGGTTGGATATTACAAACTTCAAATTATTCTAATTTCCTTAAAGACTTTCTTATCGGTGACTTTAATTTCCAGTTGCTCAGTTGAACAGCAAAAATATAAGGGTGTTAGGGTATAGGGTGTAACAGGGTTTTTTGTTTCAATTGAAGACTAAAATAAAGGTTCCTCATTTCTTTCCTGCTGCTATTCCAAGCTTCTCCTTCCCCTTCAGATAAGGAGCTAAGGAGAGCCTTATTCAAACATGTGGCTTATATTGATGTTTTGATGTTCGTAGACAGAACAGATGCTTCTTTTAACTTTCTGCCTTCCAGGAAGGATACTATCAGTTCAAGTGACAAGACTAATGAAACCCATTTGTGAATCCCATTTCAGGCTTTTCTTTAATAGGATTAGGAGTTTCCATGAGGACAGAAAAGAAGAGGAAGAAAGTGATCTCGTGTAACCAATTTAACCAACACGTGATGAAGCCCTTCCTACTGCATAAATATTCCTATCCAGCAAGATAAATCTAATCGAACTCCACAGTGGCACCTTGAATTCCTGTTTCGATTACCACCTTTCATGGTCCAATTTTTCCCAGAGATTTGCAGGTCACAAATTTACATCTGAATGTGGGGTAAGTGCTTCTCTAGGAGCTGTAACTGTGATTCTCTATTGCAAAAACTCATTTTTGCCTTTTCAGGTTTGCCATGGGTAATGACAGTTTTTTCTGCTGGCTAGCACAATAAAACTGAAGTAAAGCCTTGGGTCAAGACCCATATTTTATAGGGTCAAATTGTTCTTTATCTAGCTCAGCATCTTTGACTGCACTGCTGCTCAGGCAGAAGAAGAAGGAAGTTTGCATGTCAGAAAGATTGCTTCCTATTGCAGCATGAATAGCCCAACTGGTAGCAAGTTGGCTGTGTGCCATGAAAAATTGAACAGCCGAGTCAAACTGGGTCAGGTTTACACTTTACCAGGGTAATGCTGTCTACTCAGACACACCAGCACAGGAACATTTTCAGATCAGAGTCTGCTCAGCCATGGGAGGAGGAAGAGAGAGAAAAGGAAGTTTGGCTGTCAGAAACCTTATTTTATCTTCTATTGTAAATACAAAACTGGCAGCTGGTCAGGCATTCAAAGTTGACGGGTCTACTGGCACCTGTTTTAGGTACAGTAATGTGCCCTTCCTCAGTAAGGGGCTGAAAGCGTAAGCTGCAGACAGCAGCCTGAACTGAGAGCTAAAGCTGTTTTCCATCTGAGCTGTGGGGTGGACTATGTTGTCCTGTAAGTTCTGCCTGTGTGCCTTACCTGAGGACAAGCAGCTTAGGTTGGTACCATCATTGTCGTTGGATGAGGTGACCACTGCTCTCACTATCAGGCCCAGTCTGCTGCTGCCCATTAAAGGCAGGAGACAAACATGAGGTGCTGTTCAAGCATGCTGAACTGTCTCCATGAAGCCCTCTTTACTCTCACGTGTTACACCTGGCTTGTGGTAAAACAAAAGTCAGTTCTGAAAATCAATTCGACTTTCCCATAGACCCAGGTTTTGAAATTTACCCTTTAAAAAGCAGCATTAATAGGATGGCTGAAGACAAGAGAATTAAAAATTGCATTTAGACGTGAAGAGTGCAATCCCATCCTCCACAAATATGGAGCTACTCTTACTTTCTCTCACAGTGAACCTTAACATGCTTTGGAGCAGCATGCAGTTTTGCTCTATATTTGGTCTTACAGTCTGACTAACATAACTGCCTACAGCTTCCCACTTGTCAAGAGGATGTGCCAGTAGCAGCTGCCTAGAGGAAAGAATAAGCAAAAGGAAGATAGAGCAGAAGGGGAAAAAAGATTGCTGGAAAAGACAGCTGATGGCACTTGAGGCGATTGACGTTATTCCTCCTCTCACAAAAGAGAGCTCTGTAACAACTAAATGTATGCCCAAGAAGGACATTATTCAGGTTGTAAAGCCAAACACCCAAAGGTTAGCAGAAATAAAGAAGGTGTGAGGAGATGGACAAGAAATTGGTTCAAATGTCTCCATCAGCATGGAAACCAAGAGAGCTCACACAGTGAGGGAGATTGGTCAGTCACCTTGCTGAGGGAGCAGCAAGATGGAGAGAGGCATTCAGGAGGACTGAAGGGAAGAAGTACTGTTTCCCCAGAGCTTGGAGCTAAAGCTGAGGAGGGTTTGGTACATTTGTTTTACAGATGTTGGAAACCTGAAACAGTAAAATGAGAAAAGGAGCACAAGGACTGGATATCCTTGTCAGATGTTTGCTGGAGATGTTGTGAGAATGGCTTGTAACCTGCAGTGGTGAAGGGCCTGAGAAAATGGAGGTAGAGCTAAGTGAGGAGCTAGAAGCAGTGAAATACACAGCTGCATCTCAGTTATGACTGCATTTTTCTCCCCTGGTTGAGCTATGGGGCTGGTTTTCAACATAATTGACTGCTCCTGAGTGTATTCATGCTCTCCTGAAAGGTAGATTTCACAATTATTTCCTGAAATAATTCCAGCCGATGTACAGAGCAGGTCTAATCAAGACCCTATCTCTTGCATCCGCTCAGACTGAGCTTTATGGGAGAAATTTTAAGTGCTGACTCGTGGTAGTCATGGCATACAGATGTAGCTCTCTTTTGTACACATTTTCAATCCTTTTGCTCCCTAGTGCAAGGCTGACCCCATTTTCGCTGTATGCCACAGGTAAACCCTGACCACTTTCTCCCTGGGAGCCACATGGAGAAAGATTGTGACCCTCTGTTGTAGCGGGGAAAAGCCTCAAGTCTCTCCCACAAACCAGACTGCAATGGTTTATACCCCACAAGTATTCACCCGAAGTGAAAAGGTTTTGCTCCCTAACCAGCTTGTAAAATGCAGGAGACTCCTTGGCTGGAGAGGACAGAGATACAGGGCAAGGGAGATGTGGTTCTTCTGATGGCCTTGCCTCCAGGCATCCTCCCGTGTAACTGCATCAGAAAGTGGCGGGAGGGTCAGCACAATACAGGGAAAGTACAATATAGCAAAGAAAAAATGCAGTGTAAGTCTTGGTTAATGTTTAATTAAATTGTTTTGGAGGGCTTTCGGGTTTGAACAGTGTAGGACAGCTTTCTACTTGCTGGGTAACTAGGTCTTGTCTGCATGTCAACAACATAAAGCAGCTCTAAAACAAAAGGAATTTTAGGGGTGTTTACTATACAATTTGGAAGGCATTTAATATTGGTAAGATTATCTACTTTACTAATCAAGTAGACCTCCAAAATGATTATGCTGTCTTTCCCTGCTCGCCTAACTCTTTTTGTCTGACTCATGGCTATTTGGGATGAGATTTTAAGGTGAAAAGTTGAAGACACTTGAAAACAAAAAATTGAAATGGGGAAATTTTCTGATGTGCGAGCAATTGCTCCTCTCCTTTGGGCAACACTGTAATTGAGGTGGTTGAGCTGAAAAGAGAATGTGGCAGATAATTCTTGGCAAACAGATCTTTAACTTTACAACAAACCCACATACACCCAAGAGCAAGTGTAGGTTTGCTGGCTGTGTTGCTTTATAAAGCTGTTGCTTTGGGACAATAGGAGCAGGATAGGGACCACTCTTCATAATCTCATTGCAGGATTTTATGGTTGCTGTCAATCCAAAGGGATTTTTTTTTCATTTGTCTTTGAAAAATCTCACATATGGAAATTGACCCATTATAAATATACTCTGTCTGACTAGACTGTTAATTCATGAGATCTAAAAATAAAAGTGAGATTAAAAATTTTGACAACTCTGTGCAAATCTGTATGTTCTGGCTGTGTGCTATTGCTCACATATTCACTCTGTAATCTGAAAAGTGTAAACCCTGAAACAGTTTTTTTAAATTGATCTAAAATTTTTTAAATGTTCATTTTGCTTAGACGCAAGGATTGTTGTATTGCACTCACAGTACAGTCTCGTGACAATGGTAAGCGCACCTATGTCTATCATTCTGTCTGCTCATCTATCACACTAGGTTGTCCTTTTTTCTTTCAAGCATTTCATAAGAAAAGGACAGAAATGGCTCTGCAGCAGTGCTCTCAGAGATCATCCTGACCACTTAGAATCCCCTATAGAAAGGTTGGTGGTGGTCTAAGCACTAGGACTTAGGAGTTAATGAGAACAAGTGAAATGAAAAGAGAAGAAACTTATTTTTAAAATACGAAATAAAAAAAAAGCAGAAGAATAAGAAAATGTATTTTGCTATTTTGCCACTATCTGTCAAAAACACATGCAATTAATCATTCACTCTCCTCTATACGCTTAACAGGATCTACACAAATATTGGCTCTACATGAAAGCCTAAAAATGCACAATTAAAGCCCTAGAACAAAATAAATCTGTATGGGGTTGGAAGAAACTGAGGAAATAGGTCAAACTATCTGTGATGTGGTTAGACTCCTAACAATGAGACTACTAGCACAATGGAAATTCGAAGGCCCTGCATTATCCAACAGGTACGAGTAGTAAGGTGGTTTCATGCTGTACAGGTATTGGTTCTGCTAGTTCAAGTCAGGTAGGAAGACCACTGACGTCACTGCTGAAATCAGGAATGCTAGTGCAGGTCCTCATCAGATCAGTGAAATGGGTGCAACTATTTAAAACATTTCTGTCTCACAGCTGCATGTTACAAAAGAGTGGGTTGGAAAGGCCGCACAAGCATGCCTCAACCCCTTCAGAGTGAAATTAGACAAGTTTGCTTAACCTGAGGATAATATATTTAAAATGAACTAGCTGCAGTGTAATGGGTGACATTTGCACAACCCTCCCTCATGATCCATTCTGCCAGCTGGCTGGGGGTGGTTGCTCCCACAGAGTGCTGGTAACAAACATGTATGAGCCACTGTGGTCGTGAGCAATCCCAGACGCTTCTGTAGGAAGTATTTCCGTGGAATTAGTTTTGCTGGTGTCTAGTCTTGACTGTTCATGTGAAGTCTGCCTCATGCAATCCTTTTAGAACTTGCTATGCAGTAGCTTTAATAAAAACTTTCATTAGGGAATGACCTCTAATTTTTTTCCACCTAAGTAAGATCATATTTCTTTCTAAGCTTCCAGGCACTGTCTGTATGCATGTTTATCAGAGCTATATAATTTTGGACCTATCTGATCTTGGTGCTGCTCTCACATGCTTCCAGGATAGATTGTACTAGGCATAATACTGTTTCAATTTTAGTGTAACTTTCTTCACAGCAAGTCTTCACCACTGTTGTCAGTTATCATCATATTTATGTTGCTGGCTGGCTTTATAAACTGATTTTGAAAACTCATCTTGACCTTTGAAACAAGTAGAAAAATCATGATTTAGTGTTTCTTGTGAAGTCCTATAGTCTGTAGTAGAAATTCTGTAAATATAGGAAATTGCAGAATTCCTTCGCAACATATCACTCTGCATCAATAAATAATCTTCTGAGTTTGTATCCGCCACTTATCTCGTATAACTGTGTTTCCTTTAGAGACATTTATGTAACATTTTTAGACGGTTCCTATCTCCATTAATTTCATAATAGCTCCCCACAAGGTAGAAATAACTTTCGAGTTTTCACACAACTCCGTCATTTTCGTTTTACTGCAACCCATTTTTTAGTTGGCTAATTAGTGTCTTGAACATCATTTATTCTTCAATGATTTTCCATTCTGAAGTGTAAGGGTATTTAACTACTGAAAAAATGCAGTACAATCAGAAAATCCCAACTCCAAAAACACAGGCTAACATTCTCTACTGATGTAAATTGACAGAGGTCTTTTGAATAAAATGTTCCCACTACAAGAAATAATTCAGTACAGGAAATAATTCAGTAAATGAAAAGTCTGGCTTCATCCAAATTAAATAATTTCTGTGATGGGATAGATGTAAAGTATTTTTTTAGAGAGGGTAATCACAATGATAGGACACCAGAAGACTTATTCATAATAATTCATTCTGTTCAGCTGTACTTTCATTACAGGTGATCATTAGGGAAATTTGTGCTATATGATCCATCATAGAGCATACACCATCATATCACACATTATCATATATAGAAGCAGCATTAGCAGTGTGTTTCATCATTTGCAAATGCTGAAATTACTGGTATCCTGCATGTGTTTTTAGACCAGATTTTCACTTTATGAACCAGGGGCCAAATATATTTAGCTGTATGACGCTACATGAGCCTAAGAGTGTACTAATGGGACAACTTTGGTAAGAGGTTGTGTATTAATTTGGCTGTCTCCATACCTTTAGATACTCTGGACCTTTCAACATGTCACTACAGTCACAGAAATGCCCCCCAGGAACATCTGAGAGTCTCTCTTTATGTTCTGCTTAATTTCAGCTAGTTTGAAAATGAAAACATAAGCAAACATGGCTCAGTTTTGAACTGAGCTAAGTTGAAGACGAAGTTTGTAAAAAATACCAAACGTATTTTTCTAAATCAGATTTTTGTGACTGACAAAGGAGAAACTTCAGGATTCCCTGATACTGAGTCACATGGGAATGACCTAGGTCAATCTCCAACATAGCCTCCTCATGTAAAGGTAGCCTATAATCCTACAATCAAAGCATGAGGGAAAACAAAAGAAAATGCGGAAGAAAATAAAGACTTAGTTCCGGTTTCTTTTTAGCGTCCGGCATGTATTTCTAGTGTTTGCATAAGCCTTCTTCCACTTTTTAAGGCATATACCTCTGAGAATTAGAAACAGAATATCTATTTTGTTGTTACTTGAGTTATCTTCTAGCAAATACTCCAGTTGCTTTTTGTATGCTCAAAACCAGTTTGAAATGTTCTCTGTGAAGTCTGATGATGCCAATTCAATCAGGATCTCATTAAAACAAATTCAAGAGGTTAATTAGTACTTAAAAGTGATTCTTTCCTTTAGAAAAAGTAACATTAGGTATCTGATTTCAGTCTTCTGTTTATTCCTTAAGCTATAATGGTATTTCTGCTTTCTTAACTTCAATCTTACAACACATCTGGGTGTTTTTTCCTCTCTTTTTACATGATTCAGTTCTTTGAAAAATCTCTGAGAAAAAGACCTTTCTCTTTTAGCTTGTCTGAAGCCAAATTGTGAAATACCATAATCACTCCAGAGTATTTTTTACATCCTCTGTGTAGTCTGTAATAATAAAGTGATCTCTCTGCCTTAGAGGACCTGGCAGCTCTTCTGCTCTTGTCCTCTAACTAGTCCTCCATCACTGATTTACCCTTCCCTTTACAAGAACCACTCTTCAGTGGTGCTCAGTGATGGATGACCAGTGAATGTCAGACCAGACCCATGCGTTTGCCATATAAAATACCTAGAATGCCAAGAACTCCAGATCCGTTTCAATACAAAGTACAGCAGCTTCTCCAGTACATATTTATTTGCTTAAATTAATACAATACATCATACATGCTTTTACTATTGAGACAGAAAGCCAGAAACTAAAGATTCACATATAGTTGGTTCACTTCATGAGCTGTGGCTTTAAATAGGAACTCGATGTTCTACATGAAATAAATATGCAACATATTATTTGCAAAATCTGTTAGGAGTACAAAATGTTAGCTCTGTTACATCTTGTTCAGCTAAGCAGACATGACATTTTCAAACCTGTTAATAATTATTAAAACTCCTAGGAATAATAAATACAGTACTTATATTACTTCTTAACTGTACACTCAAAACAGCAGAGTCCAGCAGCACCATATGAAGAGAGAAGTCGAAGAATAGGTAGTAGACAAACACAGAGTTGTGAAAATGTGGGTGCAGTAACTTGTTTTACAGGATAAACTTTAATTATTATATTATCATGAAGTATTTTACCCTTTGAGCTTCTGAACACAGAGCACCTGTCTTTGCCCTCACAAACTGAAGGCTGTCTGGCAGTCAGGAAAACTCAGTTTTCCATCAACACAAGGAGATGGCTGAGTCCTTGCGCCCAGACTGAAAACACCTTGTTCCAAGGTCACACATGACTTCACTTTCCCTGTAAGTATGTTGTCTATCTTCACTCTTAAACTTTACTAGCCCAGGCTTTTTCTCCACCTGCGCTGTACTCCAAAGTATCTTGCAGAACTCTCCCTGCTACCCTTAACATCAGAAAAGCCTCTAACTTAACAAACCACATGCCTTCACTTCTTCAGACTCATTATAGTAGGGCAAATTTACCTTTTCTCAGCAGGACTTCTGGAAGCATCTCAGCTGTACAAGTTTGTAGCCACTCTTACTTGCTGTAATGCTCTCCAAAACGATGAAACAAGACTGCATATAACAATGCAGGGAAGTGGTATAGATGTGATTTTATATAGAGGTGGTGGAAACTGGGCTTTAGTTTCATGTGTCCCCATAAACTGAAAACCCAAATAACAGAGAGTAAGAGTAAGATAAATACTTTTTTTTCACAACATAGCTAGAAGAAGGTAGATAAACTCACATTAGGAATGAGAAAAAGAAGAAAATATATCCCCCAATGTCCAGGACACAGGCAATGTCTCTACTGGACTTCTGAGCCTCTACACAAGGCAAACTAAGGAAGCTAATCCCTTGAAAATTACAAATGGGAAATAGCTTCATTATGAGAGCAAATTTCTATAAAGCATTTTCAAAGCTATTAAAAAGCAAAGGCTGTTACTGTCTGTTCCCAAAGCGGTGCCAATGTAAATAGTGTGAAAATAACTTATGTTTGAAAAGCAAGGTGCTTCACAATGAAGGCTGTTATTTCACTTTTAATTTGTCCCTTGAGGCCTCTTTGCAACTAGTGTCTTAGACCCATTTGCATTATGTTCTACAGTAGGGAGGACTATCATCTCCGAAAAACTTTGCTTGGGTCACTTGGCACTGTCTCCTTACCTCAGTAATAATTTTGTTTGTAGTTTCTCTTATTGATAATTTACAGTTTTAGATGAGTTTTTTAGAATTCTATCATGAATGTGACTTGGGTGTTTGTGAATTAGCTTACTGTGACTTTGTGACTGGGCAGAATCTCAAAGTCTCATTGAGAAGAAATATTCTGCTTTCTAGAAAAATGCAATGAAAAGGAGCTCACGTTACAAATTATTTGCAAATAGTATTGCCATTCTGGGATTCCTTTCCATCTGTCTGTATGTGGTTGTCAGGTGCTTCTGTTCCAGTGAGAACCGCAACTGTAGAAGTGAGTAAATTGAATGCAGTGAGTGTGGTTGAAGGAGTTTGGATTAACCATTTAGACAACCCAGAACTATCTGCAGTTATTTCCTTTCCTAGGGACACATCTGATACATTCTCTTACAAGGTCTGTAAGGAAACTCTGGACTGCATGCTTCCAGTAGACATAATTTTTGAAGTTGCAGAATCATGTCATCACAGAAGTATTCAGGTAAGAAAAGACCTCTAAAATCATCAAGTCCAACCTTTGACCAATCACCATCTGGTCAACTAGACCAGGTCACTAAATGCCACATCCAGTCATTTCTTGAACACCTCCAGGGATGGTGTCTGGCTTGTTGCCCTTCTCTGGACATGCTCCAGCAGCTCAATGCCTTTCTTGCACTGAGGGGCTCAGAACTCAACACAGGATTTGAGGTGTGGCTTCACCAGTGCCGAGTACAGGGGGACAATCCCTGCCCTGGTCCTGCTGGCCACACTGTTGCTGGTACAGGCCAGGATGCCATTGGCCTTCTTGGCCACCTGGGCACACCCTGGCTCATGTCCAGCTGCTGTCACCAGCACCCCCAGGTCATTTTCCTGTGGGCAGCTTTGCAGCCACTCTGCCCCAGCCTGTGGCACTGCCTGGGGTTGTTGTGACCCAAGGGCAGGACCCAGCACTGGGCCTTGTTGAACCTCACACCAATGGCCTCATGATCCAGCCCGTCCAGATCCCTCTGCAGAGCCTTCCTACCCTCCAGCAGATCTACACTCACTCCCAACATCGTGTCAGCTGCAAAGTGACTGAAGCAGCTCTCCATCCTCTCATCCAGAGGATTAACAAGGATATTAATCAGGGCTGGGCCCAGTACTGACCACTGGGGAACGCCATTGGTGAACACCTGCCACCTGCAGTTAACTCCATTAACCACCAGTCTCTGGGTCCGGCCATACAGCCAAGTTTTTACCCAAATGAAGAGTTCATCTGCCCAAGCAGAGAGCTGCCAGCTTTTCCAGAACAATGCCATGGGAGATAGTATCAAAGGCTTTGCTGAAGCCCAGGTAGAATACATCCTTTGATATTAGTGGCTGGGAGCTGAACTCTGCTGAAACTATCTCCTTTGCTCCATTTGTCTGGACTGCAATTGATATGTAATACTTTGTTTCTTTCTTGATAAGGAACCCATAGCACTCCAGCTCTCCCATAGCACTCTGCAATGAATAGACAACTGAAGGGCTGTGTACCTTCCTGCTTTGCCCACCACAGGAGTGAAAGACTTGCTAAACTCAACCCATCTGCATGACCACCTTTCCAGAAATTGCAAAGAGATTCCTGATTCCGTGCTTGTTCTTCTTATCATGGGAACTAATGTGTCTGGAAAGTGGAGTGGACTGATGTGGTACCATGCACATCTGGAAACTACGCTACCAAAAGGGAGACAATTCTAAGACTTAGGGACTCCCAGACCTTGGCTGTATACATCCTTAAATGGGAGCTTTTGTCTTCCAGAGACAAGCTAGTGCCAAGTTAACTGAAGAGGTTGCTGCCATTTCTGAGGGACTATCTGCTAGATCATGCTGAATTTCTACTTGATCATTTCCCCTATAGTCTAAGAAAGAATATAGCTACACTCATTATTCTGAAAATTTTGTTGTTTTTCTACTTGACCACAATGTCTTCCTTGAAAGAAAGATGGCTCCTTTTCCAGTAGGCATCGTCTTACAGCTAAAGCAAGGAAGAGGAATGTTTACAATACATCACTTCATCCCTGAAGAAATGTGACCATGTACCTCTAAAATATATGTCACTTTCAAAGACTTTTTAAATTCTAGGTTTAAAGGGACCTACCTTTCAGTTCAATTTGGCACAACCTTTCTGTTTTAAAAAATAGGCACATCAGACATAGAGTTAATTTGGAAGAATCTCCTGGATGTTACTGTTTCTTTTATCAAAAGATTTTTCTGCGTGTGTTCTGCCATGTTTCAGCCTTGAGAAAGGAAAACACCTTCTGCCACCTCTGACTGCACAAATCCAGTTTTATATGAGGAATAAGGACTTTGCCCTGATTAACTGGTAGGCATGAGGATCAATAGTTTGAAAGATGTGTGTTTTCTTATAGGGGCAGAGAGCTGCAGCTACATGACTTGTCTTAGCAAACCATAAGATGTATTTAATTATAACTTGCTATATAGAGAGATCACGATTGCAATGTATTTCAAATCAAGAACTTGGCAGGTAAGTGAAGTGAGTAATATTTGGAAGAGATGTACCATATATACGGATTTTAACATTTTGAGCTGGGATGTCCAAAGGACATAGGACAAATTTTATGACTAATTAATTTTTTACTTCCATGTAAGCAATAGGATGGTGCAGGGCTGCTTTTTGTCTTTCTTGAAGATGCAGGAACTAATAGGCTGTTCAAAGTATTCATGCAATTAATGACAATTTTAATGGAATATGCTTTTTCCATGTTTGTTATAAACTTATAATTGTATGGGAATCAGAGGATGAAAAGCTGGGTTTGACTCCATAAAAACACCATGAGTGAAATTCATCTGAAAGGCCTGCAGCTTACTGCTGAAGATGTGCGTAATAAGAGAAAATTTCTGACTCTGACAAGAAGGTTTTCGTCTGTGAGGTACTGCTTCTTCTATAAGAGTTATTTTTACCTTCTGAAAAAAAATTTGATCAGATCTGTGCATTTCAAAATTATCCTTACTAGTCATGATAAACTGAAGAGATAAATGGCGAAACTGCATAATTTTTTCAGTGAAATGACTCATACTGTGCTACGTGTAACTACAGCAAGATTGTGAATGCTGCATGCTGATGCTGCCCAGTAAATGTATTGGTCTAAGCAGGCAGTAGAACAAAATGTCAACACAATCTATGCTATATCATTTCAAGAATTTCTGAATACTCCCATACTGGCTGAAACACAGCAAAGCACAACTGCTTCTTGTGCCAGAGGACTAGATTTTGTAATAAATTCCAGTCCTTTCAAAGCATTACAGAGCTGTCCTTTACTGCCTCCCAAGAAATAGTATTTCTTATTAATTTGTTTCCCATTTCTCATTGTAAGTAGTTGAACTAAGAGTCACTTCAGTAAACCAAAGGATTTGGACTGTGTTAGTTCTGAATGTTGACAGCATTTTCATGCATGCTGTGTTTAATAGTACTCTGGTTTATAATGTGAAATACTTAGTACTTTCAGATACTTTTGAGGCATATGGTTAGAAGTGTTCATATATATTTAGTCAGGTAATAAATCAGATGCTAAAGTATGTTGCTTTCTGCTAAGTAGAAAATTGCTGTAAGTATCTATCCCCATATAATAGGAAGTAAACTTCTGTACCCAACCCATTGTCTGTTATACACCAAATGGATAAATATAAAAGTGTTATTTTTCAATCTCTATTGCATTTCTTGGTGACCTCGAGCTGCTTTATTCTTGTAATGTATGTCTTTTACCCTAAATTATTTTTAATAATTTGGCTTATTTATTTCTAAATACTACTACAGACTTTCAGGCTTTGGTAGCTTACAGTTCATGTTAAAATCTATCTGGTTGCCATTTTCCAGCTTTTTTAAAATGTCCGTTTTAAATGCCTATAAGCATTGTTTGTTTTTCCATTTTTCTTTCCAGCAATTCTTTCAAACTCTTGTTCCTGTGCTTGAAATACAAGTAATCAGAGAGAGAGTGACCAAGTCTGGCCCTTTCAAAGGATCTAAAGCTGAGGTGTTCTTTGTTGTTTGCAAGTTCTCCCTCTCCACATCTCTCCTCTTTGTCTGAATTTCCTATTCTCTTCCCCAGTCCTCCCTCACTTAACACTTCTTCCTTCTCATTGCAGTAGGATTCTCTGAAGTCCTTCATCATGCACTCAGGTTTGCCAGAGAGATCTTGAGCCATGTACAGCTTGTTGTCATCATGATGGTACGTGGCAGGGCTGTATCGCTCTGCCTCATAGCAGTTGTCTTCTTCTTCTTCCTGGCATGAGCTTCCCTTGGCACTCTCACCATCAGAATGAAATGAGATTCCCTTTCCTTGGCTTTTCTGGGAAAGATCAAATGGCTCTTCCTGTTCCAAGCTTCTCAAGACATTTGTCTGGGATAGAGCAATCCTTCCTCTTCCAAAACCTTGTAGTGGTTTGAGGGTAGGAGAAAAGGAAAAATTTATATATAGGAAATTTTACTACTTGATACATGGCTAGAAAATAAAATCTGAGGTGGCTCTGTATTTCATACTTTACCTTTATCTTCCATCCAGCTCTCTCCAAGTACTTCACTGTTTACATCTCATGGCATCTCCTTTGAGATGCTGCAAAAAGAAGTGCTATTGTATACACTTCACAGCCAGGTTAGGACACACAAAACATTGTTTTGTACATGCCAGACTCTGGATGATGCAGCTGGGACAAAAAGTGAAGTGGTCTGGCCTTTTGTAAACGGAATTTTGCCGATCAACCTACTCACTTCCTCCTTCCTATTCTTTTTTAAAAAGAAACCTGGTATCTAAATCATCACAGTCCATAATACAAGTCCCAGGTTCTGTATCTTATTTTTCAGAGGAGTGGAAGACACTAAAAACAGGTTAGTGTATTTGTTCTGTGGACACTGTTGATCAAAGTTAATACTTTAAAAATGAAAAGACAACAGTCTCAGCAGTCTATGACTCTCCTTAATTTTTCCTCTTTCATGCACTGAGAAACCAATCAACTGAAAAGCTCTGTGCACTGGGTAGTGCTTCAGCTTTATGAAATCATTATAAACAAATGATGACTTTGAGCAGTGTAGTATAAATCTGTAGCTAGTCCTGGATCTGGTTTGTCTTAGTATCTGTCAGTGTCTTCCCTCTTGCTGGAAATACAGATTATCCAAGAGGCATCTGTGGACTCAAATATGCTCCAAAAATCCTCAGGATAAATTGAAAAGAGTTCAGATACTGCAGGCAGAGTTCAGCTTCATTAAAGACTAGTGAAAATACAGGGTGAGGATTTCACCCACTAGCAAACGGCTATGAAAGTCAGTATTTTACTTGCTTATGTTTTCTTTGGTTTCTATTTTCTGCTCAGTAACTGAATCCAGTTTCTGAAGGATCTGTGCAGTCTCACTAGGTGTTACTTTGCAACAAGCTGTTTTTGTTAAAAGGGTTCATAAACAGGTGTCAGGTCTCACAAATTGTCTTGTATCTGATAAGCCTCAAGGGCTGCAGAATCTCTGTACAGTGAAAAGTTCTTAGGCAATCTCCAGTTACAAGTAATTGTCTAACTAGCATGGTGCTGCAGGAGATTTACAGAAAACACACTTATTTCATCAGCCATTAGGATCTTCACAAATTTTACGTCAAATGTCATTAGAGTAAGCGTTTTACACGTGTGCTAGGCTTCCCTAAAGCTTGAATATGAGCAACAACAAGAAATCTTGCCCATTATGAATTACTTATCTGCAAAATCTTAAAAAACATATCTTGGATACCCAAACCCTCAAAAAAATTCTCCTTAATTGCCCCGCTTCTTTAGACAGCATTGCCATGTTTACACACATGAAGATGAATTCAGGAAGTATATGTGGCAGGAGGCAGACAGGAAATGTTTTGCAGGATACCCTTGGTAGTCAAAAATCCTTTTACTTTGAGTTAGGGGAGGAATATCTCCTCCTCCTGTACATGTGCTTCTTTGTAAACGGGATCTTGAGTTTATGGCCTTTATCTGACACCAGCTATGTCAATACAGCACAGAATGACCAAGGCTCCTGGATGTAGACCCACTAAGGATTCCATCCTCATTCCAGACTGGAATCCAATAAGCAGTGAGAAAGAGCCAAAAGTGTTTTAGATTCTCTGCTTCTGTGAATTTAGGATTAATTTAGGATTTATTGGGGATCTCTGATATGTAACATTATAGTAATATAACTAATAGCAACTTCACAGGCTTATGGGATTTTACCTCTTGCGATAACATTGGATCTATGGCACAAGTTGGAGGATCTGTAGTACAAAGCCCATTTGTGTTTACTGATATGCATATTCAGATCTCACAGAGAATAGTCTTGCTGAAAATTATTACCTTGAGAGTGAAATCCTCTTTCCATGACCCCATGTTTGACTTTCATGTGCCTGGTTAGGTTCCCCTTCAAGGTGAATTTGCTGGGACAGTAGAGGCACTTAAATGGCTTACTATCTGAGTGCAAGTGCATGTGTCCCATTAAATTGTGCATTCTGTTAAACTCCTTTCCACACAGCTGTAAAAACGGTAAAAATGAAAATTATTAGTTTGAAGCAGTGTTTTCAAGGACAACATTTTTAAAGGAAATAGGACCTACAATTCTCAACTTAAACGCTGGCAGGTTTTGGCTGCAATATGTTTTCCAAAGTTCCAGGCAAAAATCCTACAGACAAAAATACATGGTTGAGTATCTAAGGTGTTCTGAACTGCAGACATTTTTTAATATTAGTGACCAGGACATATAGTCAAGGATTCCCCAAAAGCAGTCCATGTTGTTGTAAGGAGGGGAAAGACTTAAGGGAGTAATCTGCAAGGCTTTTAATCTGAATGAGATTCAAAGCACAAGTTTCTGCCCTGGTGAACCATTCCATTTGTAGTTTATACATCTAGCCTTTAATCAAGAACAATGCCAGGCAGAGATGGAATTACAAAATAAAACCAATTAAGGGTTTCTGTGAAACAGTCAAGCAGAATATTACCTCTCTTTAAATGGAAATTAAATGGCTGCACATTTTGCTATAAGTTAGAAAAAGCAATTCCTTGTTTTTCTGTGTTTCTTGCTCACCCCTTTTTTCCCTGATCCCTTTATCTTTTGTTTATCAACTTGTGTGTTTTGGTGTCTCTGGTGAGTAAGCTGCAATTTAAACACTCCTGAGCCTGCAAGAATGACTCAGCTTTCCCTGAAGCATGCTCCTGCCAGCTCAAGCCATTGATCATGCAGTTTTCCCTTTGATGGAACAATAAGGGTGGGTTTTATTCATTGTTATTGTTTATTTAGATGGGCCCTTTTGTAGTCTGGACTCTTATGCATTCTTAAGACATGAGAGTTCGATGTAACTATTACAGGCATCTAGTCTTACTTGTCTTCTGGGCTTTCCTTATCAGGATTTATAATTTTATTCACATTCAAGTGGCTATTTCCATCCTCTGCAAACTTCTCTGTTTGCTCTCTACACCTTTTTTTTTTCCTGACTTGTTTTACCATAAGGTTTTAATTTCTTAAAATTTTCTTTATTACTATATGAGCCAGAATCAACATTACTGAGTAACTGAAACCTCCATCTAGCAGAGTAACCGTCTGGCAGACAATTACTAAGTAGAAATTACTAAGAATCCACCAGAATTTTTGTATAATCTTAATTCTGATTTTATTTATTGGGTATTACAGAAGATCTGATTCAGAACTTGTAGATTAAAATTCAGAAAGTCATCACCTGGAATATCTGAATGAAATGTAGATAATAAAAGGACCCTTGGAGAAACAGTACTGTATGCTTTGTGGTTTAAACCCTCTCTTGAGTCAATCAATGAATGTTAATTAATGAATCAGTTCATCAATACAAAAATTAGCAGGTATACTGTTTTAAAATAAAAGCTAGAGCTAAGTCAGTGATGCAAAAAGAAAGACTCTGAGAACATTCACTTGCTTTTAAAAAAATTTTTGCTTCAGCTGATTATGTACCCTTTTGTGATTTTCTGTTTGTGATTTTGCTAAAATAAAAATTCTAGCAAACAAATTTATCAGCAAAGTGTTAGACAAGACAGTTGGTGGAAAAAAAAGAATGGCCACTGAAAATTCATTTTTAATAGTAAGGTATATGTTTCCAGTGGTCATCCATCTGCTGAGGAAAGAATACTGTCTTCTTCACATTCAAACAGAGATAATATGCAGGATTGTTCATACTCAGAGAAACAGTGGAACCAAAAAACTACTCAGAAAGTGCTGGAAGGAAACAGAGGAGAAGAAGTACTGATGGGCACAGAAAATTTGCAAGGAATAACAGCAGCTGATTGTATCTTGACAGCTGCTGGAACAACTTACAATACGTCAATATTACTCTTCCTACAAAAATGTCAACAATAATATCTCTCTAACACCTCTTTGCTGAAGGCTTCTGGTTATCTGCTTGTATTGTGGCTGACCTATGTTGTCACCAGAATTTGCTTTCCCCTATAGCAGGTCTTCTGTGTCTGAACTGGTAACCAAGGAAGATCATGTTGAATAGATGAGTGGCTAGAGTACTGCGTGTAAACCCGTATCTGTATAAGGTCTTGAGTATTAAAACAGATCTAGGAGGAGCATTTAGCTTCTTTCTGTCTAGGCAATATTGGTTTCTCTTTCTTCATACTGAAAAGACAGGGACTTGGTGAAGGATAGTTCTTTAGCATAGAAGTTCTGTGTTTCTCAATAAAGTTGACAGGTTTTCCATTTCCCAAAGTCAGGCACATCTTAGAGATGTGTAATGTGTTCGTGTCCTGAAGTCTTCCCTAGGGACATGAGGAAATGGTACTAGAGTGCAGAGGTGTGGCAAAAAAACTAAAGTAATGCAGATAGAAAAATTGTTTTTTGGAATGATGGGTCTCTGTGGCATGATTTCTGTTTTACTGGTCCTTTTAAAAAGGCAGCAGACACCTTCCAGATGAATATCTACAATCCAGAAGTAAAAAGAAGTAGGTTTCTCACTCATATGCTGGAAGACTGCAACTCAAATCTAGCTGGAGTACACAGGTAATGCTCATTGAAGAGCCTGAGTCTGCAGATCAAACCAGAAGATGGTACAAGATTTCTTTCTCTGTGACATGACAGGCTTGTGAGCACTGATTAAACAGTGTGTGAAAGATGACCCTGAGGCAGTGGCATGTAGGGGAGCTGCAGCAGAACTCATTACAGTGCGCCATAGCATTCAGGGAGATGAGAAGTTTATGCAAGAGAACTTGGGATATCAGGAACAACATGGTTTACTTGTGGGCTTTCTGTTAGGCTGTCTACTTTAGACAAAATAAAAATAACATCTTGAAGAGAAACACATCAGCTGCAAGTCTGCTGAACAGACTTTGTTGCACTGAAAAGGACTTCAGTATAGTTTGCTAGAAAAGTCTACGTTAGTTCAACCCCAGATTTTCTCCTCCTAAGCCAGCACGTGAAGTATCGTCCTAGACTTGTTGGCCTGTTTCGTTTCTTCTCAAAGTACTTCTCTCTCACATTTTCTTTCGTTTTGGCCGCTGTTTAAAACACACATTTTTAGATGGGGAAAAAAGTGGAGTTAAAAACATCTGCTGCAGTGTGTATTTGTCTGGGCTGAAGAAAAATCTGTTGCATCCTTTATTGGAGGTCTGAAACATTGATTACTTCAGCACTAAAAGCAACAGTAAATTTCATGGGATCTTTCTCTACAAATCAGAATTAGTACTGTTGCACCAATTGGTGTAAAACCTTCATAACTCTTTAGTCTTTTTTTTCTGAAACAGAAATAAAAAAGGCAACATGGGTTCAGGCCTTTAAATTCTACAGACAAGTTCAGTCTTCAGAGGAAAATTAAACAGAGATCCAGGCTGCAGCTGAATGAGGAAACAGAAGGGACAACTATTTGCTACTCCCTCACTTCTGATAGTCTGTGCTTAGTTGTGATTAGACACATAGGAAAGCTCATGTTTTCCTTTGCTGTGAGAAAAAGGTAAAGAAAACCATTGCATGTGGTGAAGTATAAAGGCTACTGCTGTGCTCTCTTTCCCTTGCATTCTTCTTCTTTTTTTTTTTTTCTTCATAAGAAGGGTGTTCCTTTCCTCAAAGAAAGAAGGAGAGGGAGAATGACTGTAAACTGTCCAAAAGGACCGTGAGAAAACAGGAAGCTTTGAAAAGTACAAGAGAAAGCAAGATGAAATCTATTTGCAGGCGGTTCCCCGGGGACATGTGAGCCATTGTTAAGCAGGCTGTTCATACAGCTATATCCTTCCTTCTGCTGAGGAGGAGCTTGGTGCCAAAAGGCTGCTATCTGGTCATTGCCTTAACCCTCCGAGTACCAGCCAGAAATATTTGCTTTCAAGAGTCCTTTGAGGGCTCTGTCAGAGAGGTAATGTTAGGATGTTCCTAATGCAAAAGAGCAATTCCTGATTCTGCCTCTACTTGTGGTTGCAATCTTCTCTGTCAGGGGCACTGATGTTGATTCATACCGCTTCAGCCATACGAGAAACAGATTCACTGTGCTTACTTGTTTCTTTCCTCCAAGGGACACTGGGTGGGGACAGAAAAGTAAAAAAATAAGAAAAACAGGTGTTCCTGTAGAGCTTTTGTTACTGGCTGGAAAACACACTGGTGATACTCGCTTTCCCAGTTCCAACTACTGCCCTCTTCAAGTTTCAATAGTCTGTCATCATTAAACACGCTGCTGCACACAACCTTCCAGCTAATCTGCACGTACCTAAACCGTCATGTGGATCCACATACTGCACCCACAAAACCTGATCCAAAAACTGAGTTTCTTTTCTGAACTTTGAGGAGTCAGATGAGGACTTCAACCAAATAGGAACAAAAAGGAGGTTTGCAGATGTTCTCAAAGAATGAAAATCTCCAGCAGACCTGACATGTTACAGCCTAAGAATTTCAGTAAAAGAAATTATTTTATGAACATAGAATAATGTAAGCCCTACTATATAAAATAATATTTTAATAGGACATAAATTAAAATAAAACAAAATACTGAAGTTGGTAGAATTTGCTTCTAATTTTACAAAGGAAATTTTTTTGAAGTTAACAAAGAAAAATTATGAAGTCAGAAAGATTCATTTTGACATTTTCTTACTAAAACTGGCACTGAATATCATATATTCCTACGACATATTGAAGTTCTACATTTTTTCAAGAGAAAATAATTCAATTTAAAATTTTTCATCCATCTCTGCTTCTTCATGAAATGTTCCTTTTAAGAAAATATTTAATACCATAAAGATGTAGGATGAAGGAGTTCTAGAAATTGCTTCGAAATCAGTCCTCAGTTACTTATGCACAAGCTGGGTAATATGCTCCACTCTGCATTTACAGCCTTTTTACAGCAAATTAAAGTGGGAAAAAAATCTACGACCTTTGACTTCACAAGGTATGACTACAGTAATGAACCAGATCGGCAGCAAAAGAACCTATGTAGCATCCAATTCTGAGTAAGAATATAGACATGAATAATTCATAAGGAATATATTAGAGTTGAACAGGGTCAAGAAAGCCTTAATGTTTTATGGGGAGGGAGGAGAAGAGAGGATGGAAAGCGTATGTCAGCCTCCGGTGGTGGGGGGAAACAGCAAACTGGAATTTGCAAAGGGTTGTGGAAAGGCCAGATGGTCTCAGAGGCTGTTTTGTTAGCATACTGATGTCCTGCCCTGAATTTCAGTCTGGTAATTACACCTGGCCCTTTCAAATCCCTCCTGTAGTTGTATTTTGCTGTGGCTTTTTCTGACTCCTTTCTTGAACTGTTGCGTAGCATCACTGTGTGAAGTTGTGACTGCTGCTTTTCCATGATCCTCTGCAGGGTACATGACTTGATTTATGCTTTTCATCAGTGTTTCAAGCTATTAAGTACTTAGGCTTCGTCTGGATGGTTGCACTAAGCAAATGTCAGATATGTTTATTGTCCTCAAACATCTCTGGCAGTTAAATGCTCACAAGGCAAAAAACCCCAAAACTGTGTGAGGATGAAAGTTACTGATATTGAAGGGAACGGGAGTAAACCACAGGTATTTACCTCCATTATTTTGTGCTACATAAGCAGAACTGGGATAAAAAAAGAAAACCAGACTGGTTTATGCTAATTTAAATGCAACTGCAGTATGTATTAGCAAGTCTTGTTTTTCTAATTCTACCATACAATAAAATGCATTATGGGAGAAATGTACTGTAGGTTAATGCCTCTGCCACCAAATGCGCTTACCTTGCATTTGAAGGGTTTGACATCAGAGTGAACAATCATGTGGGCCTTGAGAGTCTGCTTTTGCACAAAGCTCTTGAAGCACAAATGGCATTGATAGGCTCTGATATTGGTGTGGATCAAGACATGTCGCTTCATGTTGGCCAGCAGGGTAAATTCCCGGCCACAAATTCCACATTTGTGCTCTTTCACACCCTGAAAGAAAAGAAAAATTCTGTAGATGGAAAATTTTCTAGGTAATTTTTTCTTCAGTACAGCAACATATGAGTTCATTCATTCATTTATTCTGTATGGGCAAAGTTGATAATAAATTATTCCAGTTTTAACATTTTTTCAAGTAATAGGTACCTCTGTATTTTTTCCTGACAAACTCTTACAAGCTTCTGAGAAGCAGAGAAGTAAAACAAAACATAAGTTTAATGAAATAATGAAGTTTGTTTACAAATCAATGTGACACAGTCAGTGCCAGAGCTTCCCTGTCCTGCTCTGCTGCTTAAGTAAAGTATTGATCAAACATACACTTATTGACCAAGAATAAAAGCCCACCAGTTAAAAGACTAAAGTAGTGCCTGCCTTTAATAATTGAATATGACTGGATAATCACAGCCCTATTTTGAAGAAAGCTACAAAAAATAATCTGAAGTAACTGAGAGCAGTCAAGAAATATCACCAAATAAGATTATACATCTTACATTTACTGAAGAGAGAAAGATCTGTTTATTCTTAATGGGATTATCAGTAACCCTAATGGAATGATCTCATTTGATATGAGATTTATAGAACATTTTTATGCTAACCAGTTAATTTACTACTGCATAATTCAATATTCTTACTCACACCTGAAGTCTGTCAGCTTCTCAAACAGTGATTTACATACTACGAAAATCAAAGAATTTGCTACTAAACAGCCTAAGAGTTTAACTTGCAGAAGGTAATAAGGATTTACTAGTGAGGTGCTGAAAGCAATTACTCCTTCCACAGGCCTTCTTTGAAAACATGTGAAATGACTGTCAGTGAAAGTTTTCACAGTTAATTACAAAGTTAAAACTGAAAGTCACAAGCAGCTTCAAGTGTCTGCTCATCTGATATGAGGCTGTGTTTAGTCAGCTAAGTACTGTAAACTATATTCACAGCTGAATTCACCTGCAGCTGTGGACAAAGAAGCAAGAGCTCTCTAAGGGCTCAGGGGTATTTTGTTTCCTGTGACAAAAAAACTACCAAGTCTTCAATTAGTGGAATCTTGCATGGTAAATCCAAAGAACAGGGAATCTCCAGGAAGAAGAGAAGTTATAAGCTTGAAGCAGAAAAGAAAAAGCAAATGCGGAAGTAGAGGTTGTCGGGTTTTTAAAGAATACGTGACTATAAGACTCAAGTGCTGTAGCTTTCTGTATTTTTAATGCTTTTCATGTAAAAGCCAAAATTCAAAAGATAAAGGAAAAATATGCAAATCTGGAAGAAAACTTTTATTAAAGTGAAAGGTTTTATTATTGTCTTACTATTTTTGTAGAAGTGGATAGTCAATTTCAGAGGTTCTTGAATAGAACAATTATATTTTTCCTATTTTTGAAAGCAATCTTTTCTGGAAATGTTCCAGAGCTTGCTTCTACCCTAAGCTGACTCTGCTGTTACCTCCCTCAGCAGTAGCAGGACTGCCACTTGGTATGAACTGGCTGTGATTATGATCCTGCTTGTCCATTTCTGGATAACACATGCACAAAGGGGGATTTTTCTTGGTCTTTTTTGGTTTTTAAATGTCTCATTATAATGATTCTTCAAAATCTGATGAGTAATAACTTTCTTTTTTTTTTTGCTGCAGTCCACTACAAACTCATCTACTACCTAATTAAGGAAACAAAGCAGGAGAACTGGCTTTCAGCAAAAAAATATTTTAAAATTTTGGGGGTGGGGGGTGGTTATACAGCTCTGCAAAATTATGGTGGTCATTCTGAAAAAAACCCCAAGCAACAGAGAGATGTGAATCCAGCTTGGAGAAGTAATACAGGTGGTTTAATTGAACTCCTGCTTATAACAACGTTGGGTTTGTGTGTACGTTCTTAAGACTGACAAAGACATCTGGCTTATACTACTGCCAGCAATGCTGAGGTTTCTGCGTAACCCTCTGCAGCTGGCAAGAGGCCACGTTTCTGAAGAGGTGGGTATATTTGTGTTTGGTAGCCTGTAATCCTCATGCTACCTTCATGCATGAGGATTCATTCATGACGCAAGGCTTACCTTGTGAGTCAGGGAGTGTTGCTTCAGGTGGTGGGGCTGCACAAACTCCATGCCACATTCAGTGCAGATGTATGGGCGGATGTCTTTGTGCTTCATCATGTGGTTTTGCAGCTGACTTGGGTACTGGAAGGTCTTATCACATTCGGTGCAATTGTACTGTATAGGGCCACGGTGGGTGGTTAGGTGTCTCTTCAGTTGGGCCAGAGTCGGAAAGTCCAGACCACACTCCACACAAATGTTCTCTCGTCCACTCTCGTGCTTAGACTCATGTGCTTTCAGCTCACTGGGGTAGGCAAAACCCCTGCCACAGATCCTGCAGTTGTAAGGCTTGATGTCACTGTGTTGCATCATGTGTCTCTTAAGGTGACTGGTTTGGGTGAAAGCCTTGTGGCACACCTGGCACTTATGTGGCCGAGTGCCCTGATGTGTCAACATATGCGTGTGCAAGTGGCTCAGCTGCTTGAAAAGCTTGCCACACCGGCTGCAAGCATGTGGCTTAATGCCGCTGTGCCCCAAGATATGGGTCACCAAATTGTACTTGGATGTATAGGACTTCTCACACATGGGACATTGCCAGCGTTTCTGTTCACCCCCCACATCAACATAGTAGCTGTCATCTATCTGAAGGTTGACATCTACTCTTTCCACTTTCTGTTTGTTTTCACCACTTTCTCTTACTTCAGCCCTCCTGAAGGGTGGTTCTGGAGGTCTTTTCATTTGAAAAGGGTTCCTGAAATGGAAGTTTGGTGGCACAATGAAAGGAAACATTAAGCCAGGATGGACTTTAGGATAATAAGGGTAAGGAGCCTGCATGAATGCTGGGCTATTGGGCCATGCCATGTTAGGCTTCACTGGCTCTTGCTTTATGGGCTTGGCTCCAAAATGCTCTAGAGTTCTGTAGAATTGAAAACCAAAGTTGCAGAGGTCAATCATCTGGGAACTGTACTTGGGCTGAGCTGGCTGTTGGAACACCAAAGGGAGACTGGAAGAGCCTATGTCATTGTGATCTTCAGGTCTGTCTGGTGGTGATGAGGAATCCTCAAGGGTGATGGGAGGAGGCATTTTTATTGGCATGCTCTTGCGTTTACGAGACCCTCCTTCCAAGGACCCCTGGAATGTTTCCATGTTTTCAAGAGGAGGAGGACCATAGCGGAAATGTGAGAGGTGTGTTCTGAATTCTTCATCAAATGGAGTTGTTCTGTGTGGCTTTGCAACAGGGCTGAGAGGCTGCAGGCAGCAGGAGAAGGGAGAGGCTCGGGTATTGTCCACATTAAAACTTGTTTCTTCGTTCTTCATCATTTTCGATTTTTTTCTCTGTGGCCCAAATTCCTTAAAATAAGCAAAAGAAATCCCAAATGTCTTTATTTATTCCTGTTCTTCTGGATTTAACATTCTACTGACTATTTTATTGTTTTGAAAGTCGTTGGGTTTTTTAACTAAATACAATTAAGGATGTCTTAAGTCCATATAAGACAAAGGTCTTTTAAAGCAGAATTGAATTGTTAAGTGAAAAGCAAAAAAGCCTTGGTCTTCCTGCGGCAGGTTTGACCCACACAACATTTTTATAACGTAAACATTCTGTACTGTGACACACCACTTAGCAGCTGAATCTGTATGACAATGTTTCCGCTTAATTTAATTCAGTCAGTCTGCTTGTGGGCAAAATTCTGTCCTTGGCTGCGCAGGCACAGGCTCTAGAAATTGGCGGCGCATCTAAAGGATATGGCAATACAAACAATAATATGCACATTTATTATGGTTGTGACATGAAAAGCCAAAGCCAAAAAATGCTAAACTTCTTTGTATCATTAACATGTGCTGCTGTGAGAGAAAACAATGGCCAAGTGATCTAAGGACACTGTGTACCATCAGGTTTTGCGCCATGTTTCCTGGCTACTCTCACTTTGTATTGTAATAAGAAGGCGGAGATTAATTTATTTTCTTTGTTTTAATCCCAGAGATATTTGCCTGGCAGATCTGGGGGAGGAAAGACATTTGACGACTCTCCAAATTAAACTCAATTTAGTAGGCTTTATCTACAATTCTTTTGTTTGTTTGTTTGTTTCTAAACAGGTGGGCAAAATCACCACTATAAAACTAAATACAGAACTGATGTCAACAAAACTCCCGGGACTCCAGAGTAACTGACACCTAAAAGTGCTCTGAGCATATCTGATGATATAATGTGATAAAGCAGATTAATAATTTTCTCCTGGCAAAATTTTATGTTCCATTGATCATACGGGGAGCTTCATCTGAATTTGTGGTTCGTCTAAAACATTGGTTATAAATTTTGGTTCATCTTAAATAAGGCTGCTACCTTTTCCCTTGTCCTTCTAGAGTCGTAGAATCAGAAAACTTTTATGTTAGAAAAGATCCCTAAGATCATCAAGTCTGGCCATTAACTGCCAAGTCCACCACAAAAACATGTCTGTAAGCACCACATCTACACATCTTTTAAATACCTCCAAGGATGGTAACTCGGTCACTTCTGTGGACAGCCTGGTTCAGTTCTTGACCACCTTTTCTGTAAGAGGTTTTGTCCATGGAACAACTTGAGGCCATTTTCTCTTGTCCTGTCACTCGTTACCTGGGAGAAGAGGCCAAACCCCACCTGGCTACACCCTCCTTTCAGGCAGTTGCAGAGAGCGATAATATTCCCCTGAGCCTCCTTTTCTCCAGGCTAAATAATTCCAACTCTCTCAACCACTCTTCACAGGACTTGTGCTCCAGACCCTTCCCCAGCACCACTGCCCTTCTCTGGACATGCTCCAGCACCTCCATGTTCTTCTTGGAGTGAGGGGCACAAAACTGAACACAGGGTTCAAGGTGTGGCTTCACCAGTGCCGAGTACAGGGGGACAATCCCTGCCCTGGTCCTGCTGGCCACACTGTTGCTGGTACAGGCCAGGATGCCATTGGCCTTCTTGGCCACCTGGGCACACCCTGGCTCATGTCCAGCTGCTGTCACCAGCACCCCCAGGTCCTTTTCCTGTGGGCAGCTTTGCAGCCACTCTGCCCCAGCCTGTGGCACTGCCTGGGGTTGTTGTGACCCAAGGGCAGGACCCAGCACTGGGCCCTGTTGAACCTCACACTACTGGCCTCAGCCCATGATCCAGCCTGTCCAGATCCCTCTGCACAGCCGTCCTGCCCTCCAGGAGATCAACACTCACACCCATCTTGGAGTTGTCCACAAACTTACCAAGGCTACTCTTGATCCCCACATTCAGATCAGTAAAGATATTAAACAGAATTGGACCCAGTACTCAGCCCTGGGGAACAGCACTGGTGACTGTCTGCCAGCTGGATGTAACACTGTCCACCACCACTGTCTGGGCCAGGACATCCTGACATTTTTCACACGTGAAACAGTGCACCCATGAAGTGCAACCAGAAGCCATGAGCAGTATGTTTCTCCAGGAGAATGCTGTGAGGAATGGTGTCAGAAGCTTTGCTGAAGTCCAGGAACACAGAACACACAGCTTTTCCCTCTTCCACTAAGCAAGTCATAGAAGGAGTTCCTGTTAGTGAAGTAGGACTTGCCTTTCATGAACCCACACTGGCTGAGCCTGATCCTTCGGTTGTTCTGTATGTGCTGTGTGATGGCACTCCGGATGAGCTGCTCCACAACCCTCCTTCCACACCTTCTTGTAGGTGGGAGTCATATTTGCCAACCTCCAGTCAACTGGGACCTCCTCAAAAAACCAGAGGTGCTGGTAAATGATGGAAAGTAGCTCAGTGAGCACTTTCACCAGCTTCCTTGGAACCCTTGGGCAGATCCCATCCGTCCCACAGACTTGTGCATGTCTAAGCATTGTAGCACGTTGCTGACCATTTCCCCTTAGATTATGGGGGCTTCATTCTGTTCCCTGTCTCCCAGCTCAGCAGCCTGGGCACTCTGAGAACAACTGGTCTGGCTATGTAAGACTGAAACAAAGGAGGCACAAAGTACCTCAGCCTTTTCTTCACCGTTTGATGCTAAGTTTCACCCCACATTCAACGAAGAATGAAGATTCTCCTTTGCCTGCTTTTTGATGTGAATGTATATATAGAAACTTCTTGTGTTATTTTTTGTGGCAGTAGCTGGATTAAGCTCCAGTTGGGCTTTGGCCATTCCAGTTTTCTCTCTGCATAATCTTGTAACATCCTGAGGGATGCACTTACATGAATGTGTGTGTTTGTGTGCATGTATCTAGCCAACCAGGCAAAGGTTAGGTTGGAAAACTAGACACATTTTCCCTCTGTCACCTGTGACATATTGATGCTATTTATACCATCATTCTTGGAAATGCTGGGTGGAGAGCATGAAGGTGAGTGGAGCACTAAATACACTCCTATTTCTATTTCAGGAAGCTCCATGCTGGATAAACCTTCTTCTAAAGATAGATAAAAGCACATCTCGGTGACCTAGTTAGGCCATGGACAAGAGAAGGCGTCTTAAAAACTTCCTGCTAACAGATTGCTTCCTTCTAATAGTGTAGACTGAGTAATTATCTTTGAGATAAAAATGTGAAGCTAAAGGCTCAGTGACAAAACTCTAAGATGGGAAGTTTAGGTAAAGGGATTGAAAAATGCATGAAGAAGGAGGACTAACTGAAGGAAAAATTGAATGCTATCTAAACTTACGACACAATAGCCACATTGGATAGAGGGAAAAGACAAAATAGTTGCTTACAACTCGGACAAGTATCTAAAAATTACACCACAATATTACTTTCAGTTGGTAGTGCACTGACTAGAAGTAGTGTACATATATATACACAATATCAATTCATGTAATTATGGAACAACCTGATTTGGAAGGGACCCACATGAATCATCCAACTCCTGGCCCTACACAGGACACCCTCAAGCATCATACCATGTGCCTGAGAGCATTGTCCAAACACTAACTGAGCTCTGTCAGGCTGGTGCTGTGACCACTTCCCTGAGGAGCCTGTTCCACTGCTCAGCCACCTTTTCTTGATATTCAGACCAAACTACTCCTCACTCTGCTTCAGGCTGTTTCCTCAATTCCTGTCAGTGGTCACCAGACTGAAGAGATTGGTACCTGCCCTGCCTGTTCCCCTCATGAGGGACTTGCAGACTGCAATGAAGTCTCCCCTCAGTCTCCTCTTCTGCAGGCTCAATAGGACAAATTAACTCAGCTGCTCCTCATACGGCTTCCCCTCACAGCCCTCCATTGCCCTCCCTTGGATACCCTTTAAAAGATTTATATTATTCATATAATGTGGTACCCAAAATTGCACACTATGTCGGTATGCATGCATACATATACATGTAATATATGTGTGTATGCTCCAACAGAGAGAATTTTTACTGGCTATTCATCCTACTGTTTCCTTGTCACCCTGGCTCCCTGGTGAAAATAAAGAACAGTTAGATCTTGAAAACTCTTTGGGTGCAAAGGTTTGACTTATTAAAAAGGGAGAAGGGAAAGGGAATCCCATGAATATTGAAAAATTCTCAACTTCTTTCCTAAAGAAAAAAACCTGCTTTTAAAAATCCTTTTTAGTAAAGTGAGCTCACACAATTTGAACATAATGCTTTTAGAGCAAAATTTTCCCAACAAAGTATGCGCCTCAAACATCTTTCAACTTTGTATCTCATGTTTTTCCCAGCAATAAGTGTATAAAATGCCTTAGAAAGCCCATAGCAATTGAGGACCCAGGTATGTTATTTACTGCTTTTGTTGGGTTATTGAAATGCTGCTAAAAATATACAGAAGTTACAGTGAGTTTTGTCTAATTGCTCTCTTTTTTCTTGGCTTCCAGTTACTCCCTTCTTCTACACACACTTTTGTGCAAAGTTTTACTCTTTATGGAACACAGAGATGAAGAACTCCTTGAAGTAAGAAAGAAACAATTTCCTTGCACTACTAACCTTTGACTGCTTTCAATGAGCATATGGGCTTATTCCACTGGCCACAGCTACAGGCATCACAGGACCAATCCTACAAGGGAAAATGTTCATAGTCAGTGACCAGCACAATCAGAGACAAGCTGTATAATCCAACACAAGAGGACTTAAAAGAAAAGGGGAAGTCTAAATATGGATCACCTTGTTGGTTTTTCTCCCCCTTAAATCTCCATAATATATACATTAATTATTTCTTCTTTCATTGTGGTAGCAACGCCTTGCTAAATTGAATGGAGGCATGATCTTAACTATTTCCAGAACCTAATTCCACAAAAACATGAGTTCTGAGGAAACCATAGAAGAGAAAACAGATCTGTGTCTTGTTTAAAATGTAAAATATAGTTAGGGAACAGTCCCTTGTTCTTTAAATAAATCCAGCACAGAACTTTAAAGTTTTAGGACAGGTCCATAGTACACTTCTTCTACATGGCTCTAGAGTAGCAGATATCATTTTAATACTCAACTACAAATAAGGCAGGGAGGGAGTTTGAATTTAATTTTTTTGGCACTGTTTTGATATTTATTTTTATTTAAATATTTTTGTATTCAAATTATCACCTGGAGACCTTTTGTGTTTCCTATATAAGGATTTAAATTTTTTTTCTTTCTGCAGAATTTATTACTTAAAATGTAGTCCTATGCAGTGTGATTCTAAACATTGGATGGTCATTGAAAATTCTAGCTTTTATCAGTAATATATCAGTTACTTGGTTTTGAAAACTTGGTCTGGAAACTTATTAAAAAGTCAGTTTCTGTAGAAGAGACAAGCATCTTCAAATTTTATTTCTTTATGTAAATGGGAATACAATATTTTGAAAAATAAACCCAAAAATTAGCTCTTATTGCCCTTTCAAAACAAGAAAAGAAATGTTACAGTGATTTGAGATAGTTGTTGAGGAATTTCCAAAATAGAATATCTATGTAGCAGCTAATAATCTTGTTAACTTCCATGAAAGAGGAAGAGAGTTTAACGCAGAATATGAATCACCATTTATTTCTCATGTCCACTCATTTCTGAGACAAAGGATTAAAGAAAGTATGTAAATGATGCTATTCGCTCTACAAGCAAATATGTTGTTACAGTCTCCTGTTAATAGCTGGCACTGGAGTCAACAGCAAATTTTCTTAAGAATTCAGTAGAATCAAGATGCTGCTTCCTGGATGAAAGTACTTTCTGTCTATAGACTAATAATATGTCCAGCCATAAAAACGTGAGATAATGAAGTTTCTCAAATTTAAACACTGACTACTACTGTTCTGATTTTTCTCCTGGGCAACGCAATCATAAAGCCAGAAATAAGGCTAAGATGAGTGAAAGTGATATGACAAAGGGAAATGGGTTACTTTATTAGGAGGTTTGCACTTATGCTTGCTCTTTCAGAAGAAGATGAAACAGATGAAAGTGGAAGAAGTCTAAAGGGGGCCAAATTGGCCAAACAGCTTCTCTTCTCTGGAAGAGAAATTCCATGTTTAATTGAACACATAGGACTGTAGAAACCATGCCCTGTAAGAGTGCAATTCTGTTCTCCTTTTGAGGCCTGAAACATGGGCATCTACAAACAAAGAATGAAAACTAACAGCTGTTTCTGCTGGATGTGGCAAGGATTAGTGACAAATTTAACACTATTACATTTCTTGAGCTAAAATTGAGCAGTTGGTGAGCTTCAGCTTTATTGAACAAGCAGCTGGGTTTTTTTCAATCACTGATTCTTGTCAACAGTTACTATGGTGGTAATTATCATTATCTTAATAGGTTTAACAAACTCTCGGTCTGCTCTTCCAAATATGTTTTGGTTTTAAATGTATTCAGATATACAGCTGTTGAAGTAAGCAGCAAATTATTTACACAGTTTTCTCTCATTTCCTATTTATGCAAAACTTGCATCTATCTCAGGATCTGACCAAGGGATTTTATTATAATGAATTAATTTCATTTATATAGTGAAGTGCTCCAAACTGAATCTACACTGCTTTAAGTTATTTGTCAAACTTCGAAAATGACAAGAACACCTGTACAAAGATGAATATGTCCATTACTGGTAACCAAGTATTTTCAGGTAGTACACACCTGATCCCTCTGTACAATTTTCCCTGCTATTTTCCTTCAATGGCAGCATGAATCCTTCTAGGCAAAAGGTAAAAAATCATGTCCAAGCTCACATCAAACTTCTCTAAAATCAGTGTCAAACCTACTATCCCATTCTTTAGAGAAGCCTGTGCAAGGTGTATTCTCCATCCATGTTCTCCAGGCATAAACATCCACATTTCAGGCAGAACATTTTGAAAAATGGACTCCATTAACATATAGGAAGTGTATGTTAATAAATTCAATCTGAGTATATAAACTATGTGCATATTATGTATAAACTAAGTATACGTTAAGACACCCAAATCAGCCTTCAAGTATCTAAGCTAAAATATCCGAAGCTAACCTAAAAAATTATTTACATTTTAAATGAAGAGACCACTTCTTCTGCCACAGTTAGGAGCTAACAGAAGACAAAAATTTGGACTACCTTGTGAAATTTGGACTACCTTGTAAAAATAAATATGGATTTGCAGAAAGTATCCAAGATCAATGAGTGCAGATGTTGATGAAGCAACACAAATATAGTGGTAGCTTGTAGAAAAACAGACCTGAGCTGGGAATAACAGCCACTGAGTTTACTAAAATCTTTTTCAATACCACTTCTACAAACACTTGTTTTCTCACTCTTACATGCATGTAGACCCAGTGACAAATGAAGTCCATGATTCAATCATTAACTTCATTGTCTATGGAGATAAGGCTTCTTGCCCCATGCCTTTCATGAGGGGTATTTCTGCTTAAATGGAGAGCACCATCAAGATAAAGATATTGCCCTAAATATTCCTCTTCCCGTTTTGGATTACCATCACTAATAGAACTGAAATTGGTAATAAATAAACAATTGTTCATGAGCATGACCTGGAATGACTGAAAATGAGAAGTGGACCAGATCAGGTTTTTTTCTTCCTACAGTAGTATGATAGTACTAAGAAGCTCACTGTCTTTTCACTTCTCCCTGGGAAATTACCATCATCTGCTGGTAGTAGGCTTCAGGAAAAAACTTCTTCTTTCCATCAAGAAATGTGGGGTTTTTTTCACAGTAAATGCTTGGTAAAAGAAAAGTGATAACCTTGGTAATTCTTCATAGGACATAAACAGAGCTCACTAAGGCTTGTGGGAAGACTTCCAATGAAGTCTGAAAGTACTGCTCACAGTTTGCCCTATCATTTGTAATGGGTTCTGTTGCCCTATGAGATAGGAACCCATCTGTTCCACAACCAAATGGAAACAATACTTCTATCTTCAGAAGGTTTGTCAGCAGGCGGTAACCTTTGCAGACAAGCTTCATGAAAATCAAAGAAAGTTAGTTGATTAAAAAATCTGACAGCTTGACATGACACAGTAAACAGATGCAACAAGCAATGAACTTTCAAGGATATCTTATTTATTAAATAATATTTTTTCCCTTCATTTGCTATTTTGGCATCATCGTAGCTTCATGTTTGAAGTTCGGTCATTT
Source organism: Ifrita kowaldi (assembly GCA_013398055.1). Lineage (NCBI taxonomy): Eukaryota > Metazoa > Chordata > Aves > Passeriformes > Cinclosomatidae > Ifrita > Ifrita kowaldi. The sequence continues at coordinate 345,104 of VZRS01001512.1, forward strand.
TAGATATTCCTTCTGGTCTAACGGCTTCCTATCCAGCATAGCTGCATTAATATTGTCTGAGAGGTGGCACCAATACAAAGAAATGGGTCTTCTCATGGAAAACTCTGCAGTAGAAATAGTGTCCCTTCATTGTCTTTGCTTTTCCCAAATTTTAACATTTTAACTTGCATAATTTTGTTGTATGTTAGCTGGGAAATAGAGAACATACCCATTTACCTGCACTGACTAAAGAGTAGTCTTTCGAAAAAAATATGGATTTGTGTGTAACTTGTATTCATCTGTTTCATTGTTTGTATTCATTTTTAGAAAGCAAGACACTATGAGCACTTTCACAGAGTATAGTTACTTTGGTAATCATTATAATAGAGAAAACGCCTTAAAATGCTATCAAAATTATGCACATTCACTTTTCCATAACTTACAGACAATTTTTATTTTGATAATTACTGAAAGCATTAAACTAGGTTTTCAGATTTCCTCTGCTGAATGTCTGGAGCAGTCCAACCATGCAGGCTGCCAAAGCTGTGCATTGTTTGTAGCATCAGAAGTGTTTATATGGTGGTTTATGGCATAATTTGCTTTTCTATGTTTGCATTGATTAGACTTAAACCAAAAGTAAAGAAGTTGGCAGGTGCTGTAGTGAGGTAGCTGCAGACATATTTCTCCTCTCCAGTATGAGTGCTATGTTGTCAGTTAAGCAAAATGGTTGCTATCCCTCTTGTTGCTTTTATGTGTGCTTTGTCCTTACTCTAGGGACACCTTTGCTGTCATTCTCTCCACTCTTCTCTCTGGTAAGGGTGACAGAGCAGTATGGCTGGGTTGCCCACTGGTCATCTACCCCAGGGCCTTACTGGCAATGCCCCTAGCAGTACTTGAGCCCTGTGGACCTCTCTAGTCGTTTCAGGGTATGTACAAAGTAGTTTTTGAGTATAGTTTAGGCTGCTGGTTTGGCTCTTTATTTTTCTTTTTCTTATCTTTCTTTCTCCATTTTTTTTTCATTTTTTCTTCCTCTTTATGAGTTTTCTTAGTTCTTCTCTTATATGTTCTTCCCTCTTCACTTCTGTGTTCCATCTGTTGTTCACTCCCTCTCTACTTCTCCATTCTGTTTGCTAAAATGAAGAGCAACACAAAGAAAACTTGCATAATGAAACTAATGTTAAGTCCACAGACTCTGAAGAGTTAGCTGTTTACACAAAGTCACCCCAAACCACAGCTACATACAATCGGAGCCTGCAAGGCACAGCAAATTATCTGGTCTAAAAGAGTGTAAGGGGGCCAAGACATCATGTTCTCAGCTGAGTACCTCCATCTGCCTGAATTGCTGGTACAAACATGGAATTCAAGTCTGCTCTGGAGTGGGAAGGAAGGGGAGAAGGAACAGCTATTTGCTGGCAGACCTCTGGGTCCAGAGTGCAGCCCTGCCCCATCTCTGCCCACAGCAGGGTGGGCTCTGACCCAACCTCTGGCCTTTCTCTGTTCCTCCACAAAAACCTGCTAAGCATAGCTTAGAGGAAACAGAGCCTCTGGTGAGGCACAGGAGGATGTAAAACCAGGCGTGTCAGCTCAGTCTAGCAGTTTAGCTAACCCAAGACACTGGTCTTGTGAAGAGTACAAGAAACAGGAAGGCATATTATGTCAACTTTCCAGCCTGATCTTCAGGCATCTTAAAAAACTTCCTGCAAACAGATGGTAACCTGAAGTTACACCTGGGAGGAATCCAGATTCTAGAGGGCTGGAGTCTGCAGCCTCTAGCAATCACATCTGACTTCTCTCTGCTCCCTGCCCCTTGGCACTTGCACTTCTGTTTGTCTAAAGGCCCAGCTCCAGCCAAAGGAGACCAGTCACCAGCACAGGCTTTAGCTAGGGCACTCCCCTAAGAGGTTAGAGGTGTGGGTCCAAAGTCCTTGAGAGGGAAGTGAATCAGCCTTCCATCTTGTGCCTGTTGTATTTTGCCCCAAATTTGATGTTGTCAGTGTATATTCAGTTACATGTAAACTTACAGGACTGGGTTCCCAAGAGCATCTGGGTTCAGGTATCCTGAGTTTTCAGACCCTGCCCAAAGCTCAGGGCTGACAAAATCAAGTTGGCCATAATGGTGACATTTGCAGCAAATGTGCGAAGTGTAATTGGTGCCAGCAGACAGGGTGGAAATGCAGTTTGATCCTGCCCTCACTAGGCATTGGAATTAATGATGGATTGGCCAGCTCTATCAGTTACTCAATTAAACAAGTCTCATCCTAAGAAGCCGACTTCATTCTCTCCCTGACATCAACTGTGTTGTACTGAAATAATTACGGAATATCCGGGGTGTAGCTGAGAACACGATTTGGGATTAGACTGCTGTGAGGCGATGACAATTAGACAAATTTATTCCTTTTCTCAAGCAGATAATGATACCTCATGTCATAGAGTGGAACCGTGGATATGTCCCTGCCTTTATAAAGCATGTGGAGTCACTTTAAGCACTGTTTACAGAAGTCCTATCACTCCATCCCTGTTTCCTGTCTATCCCATATCCGCCACTGCAAATTACAATAATACCTTTTTGGCATTGTAGGAATCCTATGTGTTAAATAGTTTTTCCTCTGGAAAATTATCAAATAGCATCCATGAAACTTCAGGATTTTTTTTTTCTCTCCATACAGACACTATAAAAGACAGGGTGAACAGAAGAACAAACGAATAATACAAATATGAGGAAGGATTTTGTAGTAAAATAGTCATCTTTGATAGAGGGTGGAGCCGTTGAGGAACAATTTGGGTATAATCTTTCCACCTACAGTGCACAACCATTAAACACTATAAGCAGAACAGAGAGGATTTGAGCTGTTATTTTAAGAAAAATAACAGAGCTATGCAGAACATCCAAAATTAGAATGATCAAAAAAGCATGCCCTTCCATAACCCTCATGCTGTCCTGCTTGAGCTGTTATTTTGAAAGCAAACCTTTCACTGGCATTCATGACCTTTAAAGAGGAAATACACTGAGCTTTCCTTCCTACTGTAATCCCAGTGTCCTTATCACCTATATGGAGGCCAGAGAGATGGTCTGTTCTCCTCCCATGTCTTTGTTATCTTAAAGGGTAGCTAAGGGCCACCTTCAACTTGGTTCTTCAAGCCAGCCAGCTGGCTCCCTCCATCAGCGGCTAATGGCACCTTCTGGGCATCACATGTACCTCAAAAAAGAAAGGACCGGATAAAATGTGCACCCACGACTGGAGAAGGGCCAAGGGAAAAGGGGGTTGTATGGAAAAGATTTCATAAAAAGTTTCCAAAACAGATTAAGTTTTAATGAAAGGCTAGTTTTTCTTAAACATGGAAGAGTATTATTAGTCCTCAGCAGGATCATTGCTTTTTGCATTTCTTTTGTGCTCATTTCCTTGTTTCACACATTCAAAACTCATAGTGAAACTGAAGGCTGCTAAAGTGGTAGGTATCATGTGTTTCAGTAAAACATGTTATATCCTATAAGAACTGAAAGAAGAGGATTTCACCCACAAAGTGACAGAAATGTATATATATGTGTGTGTGTTTATAAAAATGTATCTGCTACCAAACACTTCTCTTGGTGTCCAGTTATTAAAAGTAATTACCAGATAATTCTTTCCTATTTGTTAGGAAAGATGAACAGATTTTATTTCAGCTGAAGTCTGAGCAGATTTCTTGCTGGAAAAGCTGCTTGGCGGTAAAGACTGATTAATCCTTATTAGCCTCTATTACTCACTTGTAATTAAGCTGGCTTAGTAGTGACTTAGATATTTCCCTCTGGACCTAAGTACAACAGAAAACAGAGACATATCAATGCTATTATTAGGACACCACCGTGTTTATTTTGTTGACACCCAACAAGAAAAAAAAAATTAAGAATCATATCAACAATACAGAGTTTAAAAAGGCTCTTAAGGCAAATTGCTGAGGCATTGGAAGGAACTTCTTTTGATTTATCTGCAATTTGATTAGGAAGTTCTGCTTTCCAAACTGCCTGGGTATAAAACCTCTGTTAAAGCATTGAAACTGTGCTGAATATGCATTTATTGTCCAGAAAAATTATCACTTGCACATACACCTCACAATTTCATTCAATGAGGGTTCATTTTTTAAAAATCAGTTTATTTAGTTTGAAGAGAAATGTGTTTACTTCCTCAGTTCCAGCACAGAATGGCATTTTCATCTCATCATATGAAGTACCTGCAAGAAGTAATTTAAGACACCTTCCTCTCTGCCTTTTCCCTTCACTTGTGGTGCCACACTTGAATCTTGTCCTTGACTGAACAACAAAAATACTTTCCCTCTCTGATCCCCAAAACACATTCTGCGTATTGCTCTTAATTACTTTGTTAACTTCTAGAAAGTCTTAAAAATAAGCACAACTTTGTTGCCAAAACTACAGAAAATCTGAAATTCAAAACAAATTTTATTTTGCTTCTGTAATTGTCATCAATTGGAAAAGAAATTCCTATGGTAAATATGGGGGGAAATACTTGAGGTTAATTATTATAAACTGAAACAGATTTAAAATGCTGGTTTTACTGAATTCAATAAACTAATATGTGGAGTGGGAAAGACAGCTCCGACTTAGCCAAGTATCACCTGCAGATACCAGAACAGAGACTAGAATCACAAATAAATAAGAAATTACTTTTTAGAAAGAAAAAACAAACAAACAAACAAACAAACAAAGAACTGGGAAGAAAATCAACATCGTTTGAAACCTAAAGTTCTGAACATTTCCCAAACCCCTCTAGTACTAATCCTTCACCATGAGTGATGACAAACACTCGTTCTGGATACTAACTCAGTTCAGGCTTTCATCACAAGGAAAGGGAAACCAAAAAACCCCATCAATCCACTGTGACTCTACAGCTTGACTGTATGAATGGCCAACCAGCATTATAAAATGAAGCTTTGTGAGAAATCACCTTATATATTAATGTAACTGGAAAATGTAATGTAACTTTTTTCCCTGGAAAAAACAAGTATCACATACAAAACCCTGGAAAATTTATTAGGAATCATTGCTGTCTTTTAGAAAGAATAGCAGGTAAGGCTCTGGTCTGAGCATGGGAACATTACCCAGTGAATTCTGTCATGACTTACTGTCCTAACCACATTCAGTACCTTCCAGTGGGAGCCTGTTCATTGTTTTTTAGCAGGAAACAAACTAGTCAAAATCCTTACAGCAAGTCATTAGGGTGACTCTTGAGTCCTGATCATTTTCCTGCAGAATCCAGTGATAGCCATTCAACTGCCTTCTTTACCTGTGGCTAAAGTTTAGGTGGGGTTCACTTTCTGTGGGATGCGAAAAAATCAATTAATGTGTTTGGAATGAAAGATCGGTACTTCCATTTTTCTGACAGAGGAAAGAGGAGTTGGTGAGCACCATTTCTCTGATGTATGTGACTCTTTCTGTGACATCCTGACAAAATGCTGCCCACAGACATACAAAATTCTTCTGGAAATCTTGATTACTTCATATTGTGAGTGCAGCACTATGCAGGAAAACTGTTTCATACAGCATTCATGCTGGTGCGATTCCTTGCTGTGGTTCTATAGAAAAAATATTTTTCTGCACATTTATAAATGGATGGGCTTAATTTCTGATGAATCTATGAACAAATTGTTGTCAGCTTGCTCTTCCAGGAGGTCCTCTACAGTTTACTGGAATTCCTATCAGAGGACAATGGTTATGGACAAATACAGCACAATCGTCATAGCTTCAGAAATCTGCACTAAGGAACCAACCCAGCATGGGCTGGTGCCTACCAGATGGTTCAAACAAGTTCTGCTGTTCCTTAGAAACTGACAGATGCTCCAAAAACAGGTCATCCCTTCCCTTTCCACCTCCTGATATTGTTTTCATTACACACATACTCTAAATAATTTTAAGAAAAAGCAGACTAGTAGAAAAATACTATGCTAACTGGAAGTATGGTATGATAGACACCGCCTTTTCAAATAATGCTCTCTAATAACTTTTATCTGGAGCTGAAGCACCAAGCTGAAACACTACATGCCTTAAAAAGCAACTCAGAGAAACAACTAAACCTGAAATAGTCACTACTTTCCAATCCCTCCATCCTGGATACCTTTAAAGCATAAGCTTGGTTTAAATCCAGTGTACTGCATGTTGGTAAGAGCAAATACTTTTTCCAATTTACAAAGTCTTTAGTGGCAGGTCCAGCATAGAGCCCACCATGAAACAGAAAGTCTTTCATCACTGCAAAAAGAGTCTAATACTTTCATTGCAACCCTAAACAGGGAAGACTGAAGTGGCTCTCTCAGAGCCAGGAATAGCAGCAATTGAATGAAAAGGAAGACTTGAAGAGATCTTGTCCTTCCCAGGCATCACACTTGTGGCTTATCAGAGGGGCTGGTGTCAGAACAAGAAGGGGGAAAGCCACATGCTTCTCTCCAGAGGCACCACATCTGGTCCTCCATTGTGGGAAGACCAAGCTTTAAGATTTTTACATGTAGGGAATTCGGGGGGTGTCTATTCTTCATCAGGCCTTCGTCAGAGGACTGCGTGGGTGATGCCTACTTGCTGTGCACTAGTATCCCTTCTACTACAGCATCATCCAAGAAAAACACCTAAAAATGTATGCTCCTTCTCATAGCCTTGATTTCAATTTCAAATTGGTTGTCCCTGCTCTAGCTCTTAGCAAAAGGTGATGTTATTAGTATAGGAAGCTCACTTTACCTTGTAGCTTTTAGCAATTAAACTGATCTTTGTATTTTTCAGTGTTCTCTGAATTCTAGTGCTTCTAATGAGCATATGCAGATGAAAAATTGAGTGTTTCTGGGTTTTTTTTTTAAAGATTGACAAGGGAAAAATAGGTTTTCAGGAAACACAATTTTTACCCTAAGATTTTTTTCCCTTAAATCAAATTAAATCCTGCATATCCACAAAGTAGAAGGAAAATGTGTTCGTGTTTTAGCTGTCATGGTAGAAAAGGGAGGAAGGGAAGAGAAATTTAAAACAGGGTGGTATTTTCATCCTACATTTAAGTGATTAATAATGGGTTTTTTCTAACATAAAAAGCAGGAAATAAGAAACGAAAGTTTAAAAAAAAGCAATTATTCACACAATTTCTTCCCATAACCCTCAGAGCACAAAAATATTTTCTTTTACTACATGATTACTTAGCTTAATTACTACCAGTGACATTACAAGTTTTTACAGTACATTAAGAATTACTGGTTGAGAAAGAAAATGCCGTGTTTTGCTTATCAAGAGCAGAGTAACAAGTATAACACCATTTGCTTTACAGAAGCAAGTCAAAAAGATTTTAAATTTGGAAGGAACTAAACCAAACATTAAGTAATATTTTTCACCGGATCATTAGTATTTTAGAAGTCAAGCAAGAAGGACTAGTCCCTGCCAGATAGATACAAACAAAAAATACACATCCAGCATGCAACTCCGTGTGTGTTTTAAGTAACTGCTGAGGATTAACTTAGGCCTCTTCATTGGATAAAAATCTGAATATCATTTATAAAGTGCCACTGCATTTTTACAGCAACGGCAAGCTGCAGTCCCAATTTCAGGATATCAGATTTTCAGAAAAAAAAGAATAATCCCAACTAAACTTTTGTCTCTTTCCCTGCCCCCAACCCCTCCCCCAATTTCTTTCTTTCTTTTTGAAGGCTTTGCATTATTTGTGTCTCTGTAATTCTTTCATCTCCAAGATGACATTCCTTTCTTTTCAGTGGTCTTCTGAGATCATAAACTAGGTCATGGAAAACTACTGCACTTAAGAAGAACTCACTCTTCGGTTTTAATAGGTGGTTTATTTTTAAAAATTGTATGGGTTATAAAAGCAGCCCATCAAACAAATGAATAATGTGACAACAATCTGTAGCAGTCTCACAGCACTTATAAGGTCTGTTCGAAGGAGTAGCATGATTGGATCAGTTGCTACTGAAGAACATGCATTGATGCTCAGAAACTATGGATCATTTTTTATCAACTAGTAAGATGTTGGCTTACACACCGTTGATTTGTGTCCTTTAACCACAGCCACAGAAAAACCCTATTACCTTCTGCAGCCTTTGCTGCTTTTGATTCTTGTGGTGCCATTCTGCTGACACGTCCAGAAGAGTGGAGCAGTCCACTCAGAAATCTTTCTGCGCCATTGAGTCTTGGCAGTTTCAAAGACTGGAAACAATGTAAGTGCTGTCTGAGGTCCATTCTCTTCTGTCTCAGTATATGGGGCTTGTCTTGGGTTGCTTCCATGATTCATCCCCTCATGTGTATCCTGTTCTAAATTGTGCATATCTCCCTGGCACTACTAGGAACAGCACTTAAAGACATGACACTGTGTTTATCCGTGAGATGCACATCGTGTCTTTCAGACTACCACTATCTGGTCTGCGCCCAGATAGTCCTAAAACAGGCTCTTGCTGATGAGCTTGTTTGTAAGAGTGAAAAACAAGTGAAAAAAACCTCCTTGAGATTCAAAGATTCAAATTATCTCCTGGTCAAAAATGTACATTAGACATGCCAAAATGTTAGTAGGAATGTAACTCAGTGCTACTATTCTGTATCCGAAAAGTGTCAGTAGTTTACACCATCAAAGAAGCTGGTCCTAAATACAAAAAGGCAATTGACATTTACAGAAAGACTTCTCTTAATTTCTATGCTTTCTGAACCAGACCTGTTAACTCAGGATTTCCATGGGCTACAAATCATTTTTGTAACCTCTCTGCCATTACTGGTGTAGCTTTGTTTTTCTATTTCCAAACAAAAGCAATATTCTTCTATATTTCATTTCATTATAATTGAGAACACATCAAATGGAAATAATGGCTTTAAATAATTCTCTGAGGAAATACGCTGACTGACCATTTACTTATTTATGTTACATACATAACTACGGCTATAAGCAGTAGAAGCAATAAGACTTTAAGCAAAATAAACACAACCTGTCTCTTTTTATTCTTGGTTTGTTGTGTGAGTATTTTTTATCATTTTAAGATTTGAGCCATTAACTATTAACAGTCCAGTCTCTCACAAATATTGGGGTGAATAACTGAAAATTCATTTCACAAAATTTGTGCTGTGAACTGTAGTAGTAAATCTGCACCCAATCCAGAATCAGACTATACCTTTCTCTGCTTGTAAACATCTCAGTGATGTAGGAATAACATGTCAGGAAAAAAAAAATCATCTTCCTTACACCTCAAGAAAGATATTAGTTCTGTTACAGGCTCCTGTTACACTAAATCATCTTACAATTGGTCTGGCAATAAATTATAGAGGAGAAAACAAAAAAACTCCAAAAGATTGCAAAGATGTATTTTTTTGAAGGAAAGCAAACATAATAGGTAAAATCTAAGAATGATGTTCAAACTTCAAGGTCTGTTTATAACTGTCAAATTACTAAGCGTTCCTTTAAAAAAGCTCTTTCTCTGTGCTCATTATTGGGAACTGGGTTTTAAAATAGTATGTACTGCTTTTTTTCACCTACCAGGATTTGAACAAACTTGTTCCCATTTATGTATTTCAGACAGTGTTTCAGAGAAAGAATTTATTATATACATGATCTAAATCAAGAATACACAAACGTTTATCATGTTCAGAAACAAAATCTGTACCTAAAGGCGGCAGCTTGCTCTTACCTCCATGATAAACTGAACTTCTGAGCTAACCAGACCAAAACTTACAAGTGAGTGCAACCCAGACTAATACCCTGCAGTATGAACAAAATACCACTACAAACACAGAGCTTATGTAACTTTTTGTGTGTGTTTGGAAGACTCCTATACATCTCACTTGGTGTAAAAACTAGTATTCCAGGTGTTTGACATGTAACTGTCAAAATAGCTGTCCAAATCATCTCTTCAATTTGAATCAGTATTTAGTCATATAAAAATAAACCCAGATATCACAAGTGGAAGATGTGGCAAATGGTTTTAATGGAAAGACTTGGCATACATTTGTTATTAGCAGATAACAAATTGTTTGTGGGTTGAGTATAACCAAATAAACTATTAACTGGTACCAATCCAGTCTGAGTGGCAACATTAAGCTAAGGAGTTCAAGAACCAAGTTATTCCATCTCCTTTGGCAGAACCCCCTCTGGCTGCTCCCAAAGCAAAAGGAATCTATGACTTACCCAGAAACTGGGCTGAATTTGTGGTAGATCATGCCTTCTTATGGAAAAACTTACAGAGAGACACTGGATAGAGGGAGGCAGAAAGTCCTTTCCACTAGTTGTTTCAGGGAGGGGTGGGAGCAGAAGGCTGTCCCAGGGCAGAAGCGCAGCCCAGGAACCCAGGCGGGAGCAGGAGCTGGAGCAGGGCAGCTGGAGCTGCCTGCCAGCCCTCGGCAATATCTGCTCACCATTTGTAGCCTCTCTGTCTGGGCTCTGGGCATCCTGCAGAGGACCTTGCACTTCACAGAGCAGCAGCTTGAAGAAATACTGAATCATAACATGAACAAATTCTCCTTCTGCAAAGAAGTGCACACCTGTCCTATTTCTTGCCCCACCTCTTCATTCTGCTTCTATAAAAGTGTGCAGGGGGGGATTTTTCTCATACAATTGAAACATAAGCTTGCATTCAATCACTCATTTTACATGGCAATTCTGATCATTCTGATGCATTTATGAACAACGTGAAAAACATTATTGATGTTTACAAAAATGCAAACAAGTGATACAAAATTGAGTCCATCCTACTACTGATGTGGATGATCAGCCGCAGTGTTGTTATGTACTACGCAACATGAACTTTTTCTTTTGTTTTGTTTCTTTTCAAGCAAGAGCCAGGAACCATCTTACCACCTCTTAAATGTCACTGTGCCTAGACTAATCATATACACAGATGAGTAGAGATAAACATGTGTAACCCTAAACACAACGCAGTTTGAAAGGAAAAAAAAGCAGCCCCAGGAATTCTTCTCCAAATATAGCACAGGTTGGTGTGTTGGAGCAGACTTCAGTACTGGTAGATGATAAATGAAATACATTGATTTCTTTATGACAGCCCCTCTCTATATTTTAGCAATGGCCCAGTGAATCTTGCTGGAACTGTTGGGATAAAGTTAGTGAAGCTTGTAAAGAAGATTCTGGTAGCAGAACTTACATATTCAAAATTCACAGCAGATTATATTACGAATATTGTCATTCTCATTGGAAAATACTTTCCTATCTGCATAGGTTAAACCACATGGTAATAGCATCAGTAACTAAAAACCAGACTGTAGGTATCTCTAGCGTAAATAGACTTCTTGTTAATGCATATGGTTATTATTCTTTTATCAGTTAAATGTGTATCTGATTAGCACCTTCTCTTAATTCAAAAGAAGATATATATATATATTGCAGTTCTAAAGAGTTAACCATAAAAGCGTTTTACTTAACTTACCAGTTGTTGAAGCTGGAAGGAGTCGCCCTAAACTCTACCTGCTCTCATGTTTGTAGTATCTGTCTCTCTCTCCCGCTGTCTCCCTCCCCCCCGTGCAGAGATTGCAGTGAACTTAGAAAACTAGCAGGGACAATGTTTCAAATGACTTAAGAAGGAGAACAGGAACAATCATTTCGTTCTCTTTTTTTTTTCAGATGAGTACAGTACCTTCAGAAAGAAGGAAGGAAGGGAGGGGAGAGGAAGTCAACAACCCTTTGCTTTCCTGCAAAAAAATAAGGAAACAGCAGATAGCAATCTCGTTTTCTCTCAAACAAAATGTTTGGAAAAATAAATATATCCAATCCAAAAGGAATTCCTCAAGTATTATATCTGCATTATTGGCTTCATAAAACCTTCTTTACAGCTTGTTATGTGCAACTACATGAAATGAATTTCCGAAGTAGTGGGTAGGAATAAGACACCCATACCTTATGCAGAACAATTAGCCGTAAGCTTGCATAGATAATGAAGGCTTTTACTCTAGAGAAAGACTAATCATAGATGTATACACAGATCTTGTTTCCATGGTGATATAGGTAAAAAATGCCTAAAACCCCTCTTTACTGTGATCACAAGAAAATAGCACATTGGCTATTTATAGAATGATGTGGGGGAAAAAAAGGGGGATAAAAGGGGCCAGAAAAATGGCAAGGATCATAGCTTGATACTGGCAGTGCAATAACGAGTAATTGATTTCAAAGGATGGCAGCATAGAAGGCATACTGACTTATCCAAACAAAACCAATGTACTATGTTCTAGAACAGATTTTATACTTGATTCGTTTCTTTCTCTCTTTCCCCATATTTTGACAACCAGATACTGGCCAGCTGGCTGGAGTTATACTTGGGATAAGTTTAGCCCATTGTGCTCCACTGTGTTTTTGTTTGCTTCTATCTTTTCCCCTGACTTTATCTATCATCTGAAGGTCACTTATAGTGATTAGATGCTCCCTTTCTTTCCCCATTAATTTTTTTCATTCTAACATACTTGCCAGTAAACACCTTCACACTGTCACGGGAGCTATGTTTTTAGTTTGTCTGGTAATGCAGTAGTGAATATGGAGCTGCTTCTCAACAAGCAATTCAGGTTGATTTCTGTGAAAGACTTTTAAAAAAGCATTTTCAAGAGGCCCTCTCCTACACACTCTGCATCCAGACTTTGCTCTGGAAGCAATATCTAGATCAATGCTGCTGAAATAAATTGAATTACTGCTGTAAATCAGATTTTAATGGAAGGACAAGTTGGCATGTTATCCCATAGAGATTACTATTTCATTTATTGTACAATAATGAGAATAGATAGGCTCTAAACCAACATAGGAAGCAACTCTTTAGCACCTGTGTTCCTTCATGCAATTCCTGGTGCTATTTCCTGAAGATATCTAGCAATTATTTTGTTGGAAAGGCTTTTATCTTAATACTTAGAAACTGAAATCTTTGATAAGGGACATCAGCATTTGACAGAGCAGTGCAGGTGCTGTGAGTGATCTCTGGCCTTACAACACCACCAGGATTTTCTGCAATGGGCAAAACCACAACAGGAGGGTGAATTTTAAAAGCAAAAGAATGCAATGCACTTAGATTATATACTGCAAATGAAGTCCTTAATTCTCCCTTGGGAATGGAGGTCCTAATCAAAGACATCTCCTGTGCATACTGAGCACAAGGGAAGTAAAGAGGCATGGAAGGCCACCGAAGTAATGTACTGTCCTGCAGGGTCAGCCTAACAGCACAAAACCTGTATTTTGTTTAAAAATTGTTTTTCATGATCTTGGAGATAGTAGCAGCTTCCAGGCCATTCCAGATAGTTTAATTTATTTATTTGCCAGGCACAACAGGCTGAGATCCTGTAGGCTGCCATTACGTAGCATTTTGTTTCTCTCCATTGGGAACCCAGTGCAGGAGCATATTTGAAAACCTACACTGACTAAGTTAGGATCATTCTTAAGTAAGCCTCTGAGGGTATGCGATAGTCTGCGTAGTCCTCTATGAAGGACTTAATTGCCACAGTCCTATACTACTTTTTCCGTTTTTTGGAGGACTGCAAAGCTAAGGAGCTGGATGCAAATATCTACGAAGTGCCTTCAACAGATTATAAGACTTTGCTATCCTGATTGAAGAGGACCGTGAGAGGCCCCTGCTTCAGCAAGGACAGCAGGAGATGTGAGGTCTTCCTTCACTTAATCCTACCTCAGGTTCCATTTTCAGCAGCCTTTCCACCACCCAAGAGGTCAGGACTTAGTTGCCCCAGCCAAGTCCAGGTAGAGCAATCTTGCTTCCCAGCACGCCGCCGCTGAAGTACTTGACCTGTTCTTACTTTCGCCAATTTCTCTCAACTGCTGCCAGAAAATCACAACCCAATGAGAAAGAGGCACTAAAACTGTGATTTTCATGCCAGAAAAATACCTTGCAAGGTCATGTCTTTTGCAGTGCATGATTTTTGCATGTCAGGTCAGTGTGCAGTTAATGCCTGTGGAGAAAAAAGAAAGCACGTACAAAATCTTTGGTATCTAGAGTCATGCAAACCAAGTGACAAGGCATGACACAAGTTTGAAGGGACAAGTTGATGTGTTTTTCAGAACATTTGTGGAAGAAGTGTTTGCCTGGTTTTCCCTTGTTTCTTTTTTTACCTTTTCTCACTCTACTTTTACCAAAATCAAGGCACTGATACAAATTCAGAGAGATACAGTGTCAGCCTCAGTGCAGTTAGATGAACAACATCAAGCGTAAGTAATTTCTGGGTCCAGTACATAATGTTCTGTAAGGAGAGGTCATGAAAAAGCCATTATTGTGTTCATGGCCAAGTTCTAAAGACCAAGAAGATTCCTCTAGTACCAGTCTGCATGATTAGACTCGACCTTTAATTAGATTAGTATATATTAAATTAAGGCCCTTATTTATTTTTTTTCTTTTTTGCTTCATTAAGGAATAAATTATGTTTCACAGTCACCTTCCAATGAAAGCAGGAATACTTTCCTATATGTTCAAAATAAGAATGGAATAAACAAGTTCAGCCTCTATTCAGTGCAATAGAAGACAACACAGAGGTAATTGCACCAGTAATAGTATCCCATTTCATCGTGAGAAAATTAAACCAGAGGCAAAAACCACAAACATTTACTGGTTTTCTTCATTGCTTTAGGATAATAATAATATATATCTGAACTGCCTGTAAAAAAAGAATATCTTCCTCCCAGTCTACAGCATACCTGTGGCCTTTAGATGAGTAAAAATGATACAGTGCACATTCAGAGACAAAAAACCAGAAGGACCCAATTGTTTCGCATAAATCACTCTCTTCTGTGCCTTCTCGGTCTCTTTCCTGTGTTGCATATGTAACATAGATTGTTCAGGAACAATCTGGCAGAAGGCTAATGGGACCAGAGACAGGCACAGGCTGAGTCTAGAGGACTCCTGTGCTGCAGCACGTGGAGGACATAACTGTAGTTACCAATATTAGGTTATGTTTTGCAATTTATTGTATTGTGACACAATAAGCCTGCATACGCTGATACACATTTCATTTAGTTTCTGAGCTTATAAAAGATTAGAATGCTAGGAGATATTCCAAAGGTTTTATTCTACTGCCTGTCTTTCATTATTATAGTATGACCAGAGTATTCTCATGAGTATGTGTTTGTACAGCCAAATTTACTACTGTTTTATCAATGTATTTCTTACTTTTGAGACAGGTAACACCTAATTGCCACTTTAAAGTACAATTAACATTTTAGACTATAACTTTTGGACCAAACACATATGTCAATTGTTTTGGGGAGAGAAATGTGAAAAGTTGTATCAAAGAGAGTAGTGTTCCTGGCAATAAACACCTTATTATAATTTAAAGTGGCCTTTACAACTTATCCTGGGCCAAGCTCATTTCTGGTAAATGACATTGGCTGCAGTCTTTTAAAGACATGCTTTTCCTGTACTCTGTATGCAATCATCACAACTACCTTTACTAAAACAATGCGATCAAAAGCTATTTTAAAATATGATGGTCTGATTAAGAGGATGTGTTTTCATCTTTTAACATGCATGATGTTATGAGAGCAGGATTGTGAGCCTTATTCAGGTCAGAGGTGGATATGAACTTGGCTTTGGTCAAGTGTCACTTTGAAGACCTGTAACATGTGGAAAGTTGACAAAGTATCCACCAAGTCTTTTGGTGGTTTCTCAAAATGGCCATTTGGCAGCAGTTTTACCTGCAATTTTACCTCTGCTTAGACCAGAAAACAAATCCAGCATTTGTTCCTGTCTTTCTTGGTTATGTTGCTCAATTAAGTATGCTCATGGACTCTGATGTCCAATTAACATACTGTAGCACCTGAAATTACTTAATATATTTACAGGTGAAAGCTGGGCATCTAATACTGTAAAATGTGTAAGTCTTCACAAAATATGAAGAAAAGGCTTGTTTGCATATTCTTCCCTGTATAGTGATGCTTCTTACCTTGTTAGATCTGATAATATAACTACTTGTTCTAGAAGCTTGATATTCTATCTCAAAATTACTTTGAAAAGAGTACGAATTTATCTCTTTTTTTTTTTAGTCTCCAGCTGCCATCATTTTCATTTTAAATATTTTATTCAGTTAGTTAATGTAGATTCTGTCTTATATGAAATGAATGGCAGTACTGCTTTTTGAGATATGCTTTTTCTCCTTTAGTTTCTGATGGTTTTTCCAAAGTATCCAGTGATTGTGCTACAGCTGAAGTCCCGTGGGCACTGTACAAAGGTCCTTTCTGAGAGCAAAAGAATGAAGTGCTACCTAGCGGTGCACCACTGATTTATAGCTGATTTATAGCTGCTAGACTGTAGAGACAAAAAACCTCTCAGGAAATATGAACTCCATACCAGTGTGAATGCTGATAGATTGTCTCTAAGGCTTTTTTGTAGCATGAGTGTGGGAGAGTGAGAGAAGGAGAGAGAGAATGGGAGAACCAAAGGAAGGTAGTAATTTGGAAGGAATTCAGAAGGAAGGAATTTGGAAGGAAGGAAGGAAGGAAGGAAGGAAGGAAGGAAGGAAGGGAGGAAGGAAGGAAGGGAGGAAGGAAGGAAGGAAGGNTTACAGCCTTAGGTGCCTACACAGCACATTCAAAGCCAAAGCTGAACGCATGGAAAGGGAATTGTCCACCCAACCCACCCACAGCCCAGTCACTATTTGGAAGGAAGGAAGGAAGGAAGGAAGGAAGGAAGGAAGGAAGGAAGGAAGGAAGGAAGGGAGGAAGGAAGGAAGGAAGGAACTTCTAGTTGGAGTTTGGGGTTGCTTGTTTCCTTATTTTGGGTTTGGGGTAGGATTTTCTTGTATTTCCTTATTTTGGGTTTGGGATTGGACTTTGTTGAGGTTTGTTTTTTCCTCAAAATACTAGGCAGAGCAAATACTCCTGAAGTCCTCACTCATCTGATGCCCCTATTGACTCCTGTAAGACCTCCCCATAACTGGAGATAATTGTGTTAAGCCCCATACATGTCTTAAAGACTACAGCCAGTAGTCACAATGTAAACTAATTGACTGTAAGTGACAGTGAGCATGAGCTTACAGTACTTCAAAGCTGTTCTCAATAAATAAAAAGTGAGTGTTAAGATATGTAACTAAGAATAATTAGGGGAAAAGAAAAGCAGACCTCTTAGGTTTGTTAGATTTCCTCTCTTCTTCCAAAAGTTTAAATGGGTTTCGTTTACAGACCTTACTCCTTTTTATTTTAACAAAACAATTTTGCTGAGACTGCTATTATTTTGCAGAAAAGCATTTGGTCATGATTTAAAGCACAGGGGAAAAAAACACATAGGAAAAAACTCAGACTACACTAGAAGTCTTGACACTAGAATTTCTTCAGCTCTACACTCACCTTTGGTTAATCAATGCTGCTTGCTTTGGTTCATACACCATAAGCATACCTGGATATAACTCTGCGGGTGATCATTCTGTATAAGCATTCCGCCAGAATATCCCTTCTGAGAAGTTATCACTCACGCAACAGTGTTGCAGGGTTCCTGGATATTTCCAAAGAAGCTGTCTTGGTCCTAAAACTTCTTTAATGCAATGATAAAAAAAAAACAAAACAACTCATAGATTATGAAGATTTTTTTTCTCGCTTTTCTTCTAATTCTCCTATGTCTGCTTGAAATACAGACTCCCTTTTTATCTTCCTTGCCAACAGCTGTCATTGAACCAGATACATGGAGAGATAATCACACAAAGATCAGCCATGTGTTATCAATAACAATTTGCTTCTATTACCTACTAAGCAAACAGTCTTTGGTCTCTGGTGCATCTCCCTTTCACATCGGCGTAATGTCACTGAAGGATAAGATTTGAAGCACTTTGCAATTGCGAGACAGATCACAACCTATTCAGGAATACAGTGGGAGATAAACGCTTCATAAAAGTATCAACCGTTGTTGGAAAAGACAAAAAATGTACATTCTGTAGGCAGAAGAGGAAGACGAAGCTTCCTCCTTGGAAGACAGAGGAAGCTCAAGCACAGTTGTTCATGTCAAAGGGCTCTCTTCAGGTGAGTACCACAAAGAACTTGTGGGTGCAAACACAGAGCAGTGCTTGCTGACGGGGAGACCACCTCATGCCCCAGCTGCCACCCCCAGCATGGGATGGTCCATCAGGAGAAGCAATGCTGGGGGAGTTTTGCTGCCTGCACCAGCTAGCAGCTCCTGCTGCTGGAGTTCAAGGGAGTGGAGCTTCTCTAAAGGTATGGTCTCAATGTTTTGGACCACTTTGGGTTTGTAACTGCAGGAGACAGTGCAGAAGAGCTTGGGGAGACCCTGGATGCCTAAGCTCCCACGGAGTTAATGGAGAGAGAGACAGGGCTGTTCAGAAAACTAGTCAGAGCACATATATTAGATGTCTAAAATTAGACAGTGTGAACACATCTCTAGGGAGCTTATGTTGCCTTAGATAAGCTCTACTTGTCCTACGAAGCATCCTAGGAGCTCATCACAGCTCAAAGGAGAAATCCAATCTATAAAAACCCTCAACTTTTCTCATGTCTGTCTCACTTCGCTCTCCATCTGTGCCCTGGGACCCCTTGGAATACGAGGAAGAGCATGAGAGAACCTGCTGTATGTCTGTGACCTCCCTAGCAGGCTCCCCAGTGCCAGCAGTCATTTTTCTTCCAGCTGGACTGCAGTGGGGCAGGAATGAGCTACTGGTGACAGAGGAAATGAAAAGTTAAGACAGATCTGCAGTGCTTTGGGCAGGAAGTGCTGAGTTGCAGAGACTTTGTGGTTAAAAGTCACACCTGGAACAATGACTCATCCATCCCGAAGTGAAGGAATAGTCTCTGTTTGCCAGGTCACTTAGAAACTATAGCACTGCCACAGAGGATGCATGTACGGTGGAGAAATCAAGGCTCCAACATCTTGAGCAGCATCAGCCACTGAAATGTCACGTCATGGGCCCACAGATTCATGAATCAACCACCTTCTGAAAGGTGTATAAGGAAGAAAGGGCAGAGGCGACATTACAGCCCCTCATCCCAAGGCCACCTGGCAGTCCCACAGAGCTCTTGGATCAACAACTCCACATCTGCAGCAAAGAGAGCTCCTGGGACAGCCAGGGACTTCCACCCTCTGTTTCCCTTAGGGAAGGCAAAAGTCAAGTGGTCTTTAGTCAAGTGGTCTTCCCATTCTTGAGCTGTCTTGCTGGTTTGCTGCTGTGTGTCTTGGGACAGCCCACAGAAATAGACTTCCTATTTTTATATCCTTTTTTGCTACAGCAGAACAATAATATTTGGTCTAGACGTACTTGTGGGGTATTCCCTAATGAATCAGTGGATTTTATTTATGTGTTTTGGATAAAACCCTAGGTAAGTAGATTGCAGCATATAATCCTGGTTCTTACAGTATTGAAAATTTGACATTCAGTGTGCAAATAATTCTCCAACCACAAATTTACTGAGGGAATATTTTCTCAGCTTTACAGCAAATTACAACAAAACATGGCCCTGTAGTTCCTCAAATATAATCCAGTTCTTGCAAGGTGCTGAATTCACCGATCCTCATCAAAAAGAAGAAGTGAGGATGTTCAGCCCCATGCTTTGTAGGGGCCTCTTCCATTCCCAAGCAGGGAAACTGTGATTTGAAGAGTCAAATAGTGAAGCTAGTAGTCCAAAGATGAGTCATTCTCTTCGTTGTCACACCAAATGTCCATGCTTCAGTGTTTTGCATAATCTGTTCCCAAGATAAGTCTTCTCACTAGCTTTTAAAAGGTGTCCAACCTGTGATTTGAAATGCTAAATTCAATATTTGAGTGCATAGTTTTTGTTTATGTGATTTCCTATTGGAATTCAAAAACATATCAAGTAGAGGGGATCTGTGTAAGAGTCCTGTGCTAATTCTTCCAGCCTCTGCCCTGCCTTTGATGAATTGCCCTGTCAGCCTTACTTTAGTACATCAGGTGTTTATTTTGTCCCAAAGTCACACCTTTGATAAAAATAGTGCTCTATTGCTGTTTAATACAAACTCTCTAGTTTAATATTTATCCTCCTCTTATAGTTTTTATCTAATTATAGGAACAGATTATGCTAAAATAAACATAAATGCTAAATAAAGTAATTTTCTATGTAGTATGGGGTGAGGATCCTACCGTTAAAAGTTTTGAGGCTGAGATGTAGCTAAACACAGAGCTTCCAAAAGTCTGTAAAACTTTCCCCTTTTTTGAGATGACATTTTCCAGAATTAGTACGGAACTCCTTGTGATTTGAAATGGGTCACAATGATAGACTGCAACAAATTGTTTAAAACCTACCAGCATGAAAATACTACCAGTTAAGCTTTGTGATAACTCACAAAAAGACTGTTTCAGCTACCAGCCTCAGCCTTATATGCTTCCCTTGTCACATCGCATCCAAGGAAGAAAAATTATACTAATATGTAATTATGCTATTACTACACCTGTTTTGCACACAAACTGTCTGTAGGCCTCTAAGAAAACAGATTTTTTTTCCATTTTAGTGCCTGCTTGGCCTTTTTCCAGACAAGGCCCTTACCAACTGGCAGAGCAGAGAGCAGGCTTTCCACCTGAAATCCACAGGAGTGCCCATCCCTAGTGGCCATGATCCAGACATGTGTTCTCCTCATCCACCCTGAAATCAGGGTCAGCATCATGTTACTGACTGCCCCCAGATAAAATCCACCCTGTCAAGATGAACTGCGGGGAGGGGATAGTTACCCAACACTCTTTGGCGTGCCTTAGGGTTGGAAACAAATCCACAAATCCAGCCCTGCATGACGTAGGAAAAATCATGTTTCAGCAATTAGTTATGTAGAGCTTCTCTGTCCTAAGCAGCAAAAAGTAATAAAAATAACATAATCTTTTGGTATTCCAGTTAATAGACCTAAGACTCAACAGCTGGTATTTGGCATGCTTTTTTAAATCAATCAATTTTTTAAGACTGATCTCTCCCCAGAGATCTTAAAGAAAACAAGGCTATTTTGAATGTTTGTTGTTTCATTTTACTTGGAGCATTTTGTAAAGGTTCTTTTTACTTCTGTAGGGTTTTGACTGTGAAATGTTAGATCAGTCCTTCTGAGTCTCAGTTGCCAATGTTCTGACTTTTCTGCAATCAACATAAATGGAATAACATGGGTTTCTTATCAGCAACCTTTGTGAACTATATATTTTAACAAGAATGTCTATACTGCTGAATTTCTATATGAATAGAACTTTTTGATTTCCTGCAGAGTATTTAGAGGCTGAAGTATCTCAGCAGTTATTCCACTCAATGTTGAGGCTCAGGGCCTGTGATACACATGAACAAACCAAAGGGTGTCAAAAACCAGCCCTCTCAATTTGAAACTACAGAAAAATTGAAGGTTAACACAATAGAGGTAAATCGATTTAAACAAGCCAACACGGCGTATTGTCTCACTGCACAAAGTGCTGATGAGTTTTAGTCAAAGCTGTGAATCCAGGATTTCTTACCACCTTGCCAGAACACAAATCCTTGCTTTAACGAATAATCCATTACAACTAAGTTATCAGCAATAAGATTTTGGAATAACTTGTTAACCACTTCAGAAAGTTGTTGCACTGTCAGGGAGCTTCAGTTCCCCAAAACAGTGGGTATATTTAAGTGTAGCAATATATTTTTGAAGAGAGGTTGAAAGACATATTTGTGACACAATATGTTCAATATGAAAGAGTGGTGAAGGCTTTTAAAGAACCTTTAGATCTTCTATTTGTCTTGAACTGCTTATTTTTTTTCAGTTCTGTTTCACGTTTTCCACAGCATCTGAGTTCAAACTAATGGCATATATTAACACCCTCATTACTTCAAATTTGAAAGAATATTCTTTAGAGACTATCTCGATGCTATTTTTGCATTTACCTCACAGTCAAGGCGAAATTCAGGTTCTCTGATCCTTCTTCAGCTTGCATGTGCATGAAAAAACAGCCCTAATCTGGCTCTAGTTGTGGGAAGGAATTTTTTACCTGGGTGTTTAATTAGGAATAGTGAGACGAAATGAAGAGAAGGAAATTTTAGGATGGATTTAAGGAAAACCTCTGTCACAGCAAGACATTTCAAGCTGTGAAATAGTCTTCTAAACAAAAAGCTGGAAACTCCAGTATTTAGAACTTTTAAGGTGACTGGACAACAATGTAATGGAAATTATAACACAGGAAACAAGCAAGCCATGTGGGCAGAAAGGTGTTACGCCTGAGCTAACTCTTATATTCTACATCTGCATTTCATTGCATGGAACTGCAGCAGTGCCATGCTGCAAGCTGAAGTCTACCCATAATTATGACAACCCATAACAGCGTGAGCACACAAGCCTTCTGCAGCCATCAGGGAACCATAGCACAGCTGGGGACAGTGGGAATCCAAAGACACCCACCAGGCCACTCCTCACATTTCTTGCTTGATGGAGGGGAACACATCTGTGTCTCAACACTTGCAGAGCTTCACTTCCATAAATGCATGTATCTCCTTGCTGTCTCTTCCCACTGCTGTAAGAATGGTGGAAAACTAACATCAAGATGCTTTGCTTGGAGCCAGCTCTATTCCGTGTGAGGATTATAGGTGGTGAAAGTTAACAGGAAATGTGTAAGTGTACAAAAGCTTAGTAGAACTGATGAAAACACCAGTCCTGCTGCCTCTGATTCTGACTCCTAAATGAACTTTTCAGCTTTCCCCAGAGCACTTTTTCTCAACAAAAAAACTTTTGTTCCCCCCTTTTCCTGAACTGTAACTACTGTGGTTCTGAAAATACAAAAGGACAAGACTGAAATAACTGGATGGGGACAGGCCCTGTTAGGGAGAAAGATAGAGCTTGTCTGCTGCTGTGAGCATGTTGTAAGCCTTCTCATTCTGTTTCCCAACTCCTGTCAAAAACACAAAAAGACAGGAGTCGACCTAGCACATCACAACAAACCAGCAATTGCACTGTATACCACAAAAACAACAGCTGTCCCACTGCAAATTGTTTGATATTCATGGGTCATTGGTGAGTGAGTGGTTGTTTTTCTCCTGGATGTGCTCTGCAATATGTCAGTGGTTATCTAAATGTGACCCCTAGTGTTCAACTTGCATGGCAATAATTTAAGAAAGTTACTGTCCTTACTAGACTTCCCCAAAGAAGAGGGTCATCTTTTCTGGTTATCCCAATATCTTACCTGAAAAAAAAAATTACTAAATTATTCCTGATGAAAAAGTAAAATTTGTCGAAGACGTGCTTTCAGAGCACAAAACACTGGAGACTCACTTGAGGATTTTAGAGACAGTTGTTACAGACAGGGAATAATCTACATTGAAAAATTGTATTCACATCTACATGGAAAAATATTGTTAATGGTAGAGCATCAGTGGAAGCAGTTGTACACTTCTATGCATTGCATTTAAGGACAATGATGAAGACTCTATAGTACCATGGCCGGTACAAGATGGCTGCTGAGAAAGGACTTCTTTATCTTTGTTTCATTCTTGGTGCTGCCACTAATTGTCTGGTACGTTTTTCATTTGGTCATTTAACCTCTGTGTTCTTGTGTTTTCATCTTGACAAAATGCACAGACACATTTTCTTGTATGAGGTTTGTGAGATTTAACAATTGCCTGCAAAGTTGAATGAAATTCGTACAAAAAGCAAAATAAAATTGACTTGTGACCTGGTATTTTTTAATTACAGGAATAGGCTCAGAGAAACTCTACATATATTCTATTTGCTTTAAACGATCAGAGACACAACAAGGGACCTTAGGCTGCAGAAGAGTGCAAGATATATAACACTGTGAGTTGCATGACGTTAAGGGAGGAAGGGGAAAGGTGCAGGGCTTCAATGTCCAGGCTGCAGATGGCTAACACCTGCTCTGCTTTGAGCAAGGACTAACGCAGCTAAACTTCTGCTTTAGCAATGTTTCTTTCTTCCTGCTCTGATGCTTGCGATATTGCCGCGTTTTCTAGGACAAACACCAACAATATGGTCAAAACAGAGGTCACTGAAAGCTTAGAGAATCAGCAGTGACAAACTGCTTTGCAATGCAGTCCTTTGCTGATTGTTTTACAGTGTGTGAGTCTGTGGATACAAACAAACAGTTTACCACATCATGATAGAGAGCAACATGTATGACATGTATTGTGAAAACATGTAATTGAGCCTCCTGCTTCCTGATTGTGTTTGTTAGCACCGTGCACACAAGCGTCTTGGAAACTCTACTACTTTGCATCTTGTTCAGATGTGGAATAGCTCTAGCAGGCTCATTTCTCATCTCATCTAAGTGCCTTAAGCAGTAATGCATATCTTGGATGTGCTCTCAAAGCCCTGTGGTTTATTTGCTTGACTATTGTTATCACCAGAATAATCAATGCCACTTCAGCTCTGGCCTACAGATGCCTTTCACAGTGTGCTGTTTCTTACAGTCTTGTAAGAAGCAGCACACTTTGTTGTTATATAAATGTTTCTTTGTGCCTGTTCAAATTTGATCTCCCTGGTAGGAAAGTATGCATCTCCTGGAGGCAGAAATCATATATTATTTTCAATTTCAGTGCCATACTCCTCTTAATGCTTTTGAGCTTAAAAATAGAGTGCTACCATTTCCCAGTGCTCCCATCTTACTTGCTTATGGCGGTGAGACAGGAATCAGGACCAAACTGCTACTTTGAAAAGTTGGTGGTGAAAGTTGTAAAGGCTTTCTTCTTTACAGCTTTTTCCTTGATCCCTCCTGCCACAAATGGGGAGGGACCATAGGAGCATGCACATGCTTTGCACATAGATGTGAACCAGTTGGTGCTTACAGCCAGGGTGCGCATGGTGTTCAAGGGTGGAGTTTATTTTTCCAGTTAACATAACCAGTGTCCTTTCTGTCTGAGGACAAAATTCATTCTGGGTGCATACAGTGTGAGAATCTTTTGCTTCCTTACAGCATGCAGCTCAAGGGTCACATCCCTGAAACACCCTGTGGCACCAGAGTCAGAGCAGGGAATTGTCGCCAAGGATATCTTTTATGACTTTCCCTGCAAGGAAACACTTTGCTACAGGACCAGAACCAAGGGGTCAGCAAGGAAGATAACCAACTCACCCTGATGATCCATCCTGCCCTGACCTGACAAGATTCTAGTTCAGATAGTGCTGGTGCCCCAGTGTGAGTGCACGTGTGAAAGTGAAAATCAAGAAGGGCCAAAATATGACTTTGGAAGTAAGTACAGCCCCACAGACAATGGGGGGCCATTGCCATCAATAGGACATCCAGGGTTCACTGTGCTAGGTGACGCTAAACAAAGGAGCATCATCTACAAGGAGTGCCAGCTCCAAGGCCAACTCTTACAAAGTCATGGGATTACGGCTGGGACCCATGGCTGAGATAAGAACTTTTAGGGAAACACAGTCTGCTATGGAAACGCAAAATTATTTGGTCAAGCATAGGTTCTGATACTTTGCCATTGAAGGAAAACCTGCTGTTGGTTTCAAAGGCAGCAGTAAAACGTCCCTCCTGTTTTCCTCTTGGTTTGGACAAGGATGATGAAAAACACCCAAAGCAGCAGTAAAATTAATACTTTTGGATGTTATCAGCAGAATCTGCAGTTCTGTGCTCTGGCTCCCAGGCAGAACAGCAGGAAGCCAGCAGGGGTTTTCTGCATGCCAAGCATTCCCAAACATTGTGGAAAATTTTTCCCATCCTTTCTTTCCTAAAGCTGCCTGCTTTTCAAACAGTGATTGAGAGCTGGCAATATGTTTCTGAGTGCTTGGATGTGGGCAGACCTGTTAGTGCTGATGCACCACAAGGTAAAAGAGATATTTATTTTTTCAGAGGATAAAAATGGCAGACTTTCAGTTCTCACCTTCTCAGTCCAGAACTACTATTGCTGACGAGTGTTAAACAGACTGTGGGTGTATCTGTAACTACCTCAATTATTGCTGAGTTTTTCCAAAAGGTCCTAGATCAGCTCCCCCCCCCCACCCCCCGCCAGAATTACTGGGGTTTTTAAATCTTTTTCAGTTTGCTATGAAGTGTAGAATTTGGGAAGGTTTTGAACACACCTGTGCTGTTCCCTTACTTGCCTGTGCCCTTGCCCACGTGATGAGTTGCTGTGAGTTTCTTGCCTCACCAAGTCACAGGCAGTCCAGCCACAGCATTCACACTACGCCTACCCTTGTCAGTGCCTGATAATGGCAATAGTTGTGACTCCACGTATTTTCAGTGCAGGGTGGAAAATGTTACAGCAGAAACAAGAAACAAGTCATATAACATCATACGCTGGCACTGCAAAGCCAAGTTCTCTCTCGTCCAATGACTGGAAGTGCCTGTAACATCTACCAAAATTTTGCTTCTGTCATCACATGTCTGGCAAGAATCTGGTCAAGTTGTATCTCCATCATTGGAGGGGATGTGAGGTCTGTGGGTTGTCTCAACAATCTGCTGCCCACAGCAATCTCCCTGTCCCTGAGAATCTTCAGCACACTGAAAAATGCAAAGACTCTGTTCATGCACTAAATTTTGATGACTGAAGACCAAAATTCCACTACAGACTGAATGGTTTAATGTTTAGAGGTAGACAAAACACAAAAAAATAAAGTTTAGTTTGATTTGTTTGATGTTGCGGTGAGCCATGGCCAGAGCCAACGTCAGCTGGACCAAGCAGACCAAAACATCCATAGGTTTGATGCCTCCACAGCTCAAGGGCTTGAAGGTACAGTGAGCACCCAAAAGGCTGTATAAAACATGCTGACCATTGGCTGCTGCCCCCCCTCCCCTTATGGTTCATATTTGGTTATTTCTCCAGAAAGTTCTATGTTACTCAGTAGTTAATTGGCTCATGTTGCTCCTCTACCCCGACTCCTTCTCCCATTCGCTCTAATCCCTTCTTCCTGCCCTTGTAACACCCCCTAACTGATATTTTATTGGTTATTATGTGTTGTCCACACCCACTATGTAGGGGTATAAAATCCCACGCCAGCCTCATTTTCTCGGCTTTTCTTCAAGGGTTTTTGTTCTCCAATAAACCTTTCCCTGCCCCATGAAGAAGTACCTCCGCTTTATTCCTGCCTCCTTCACACACCTTTACCATCGGTGAGCGAGGCAAACCCGAGAGAGAGCTTCGCCTGTCCTCCTGCGCCGCGATCGGCTTCCACCCTCCTCTCCGGGGCAGGGGGAAGATTGCCCGGTGCTTGGGACAGCGTGCTGGCCAGAGAGAGCACCGCGGCAGTTTGTTTGCTTGCTTTCCTGCTGTAGTGCTTTCACACTCCCAGAGGTTGTAATACAACTCCTGAGATCTGCACTTTGGCCCTGCAATTAGAAGAAGGAAAAGATAATTTGAGTGCATGGATTTTTTTTATTTTAAGTTTGATTGAAAGGCTCTGCTCATATAAATTAAGCTGTGCTGACTTACACCAGAATATTTGGCCCAACAACTCAGTATAACATCACAGATGGCATATTATCTGTGATCTGACAGTCGTTTGCTATTCCATTATGGTGCAAACCACAGTTCGCTATATAAAACATAAAAACTACATTTTCTCAAGCTCCAGAAAAATGAACAGATGAATTCTGAAAATAATGACTGCAAAGATGAAGTGGTTATGTTCAGCATTAATAATAATAAAAAGGAATTTTCAGCCTAAGCAGAGCTTCCGTATGTCTTTCTGTTAGAGATTGATGGCACAGATAAAACCTAATGTCACAGAGAACAGGATTTCCTTGAGCAATACAAATGAGAAAGACGTGTTATTAGAGCAGCATTGCATTCAGTCAGAAGGTCAAGTTCAATGTAATGCTTTCCATTAAACAAGATCAGAAGTTATATAGTCCTGAGCCTGTACATTTCACAAACAATGTAGAGCTTCATTGGCATGCATTACCTATGCCTGTGTATAGTGTACAGCCTGAAAACAGGACAAACACAGACCTTAGGGTTCTGACGGCTTTGTGGTAAAGCTCCTGAGATGGTGGCAGACCTGGCTCTGAGCCGAGCAGGTACCTGGATATAAAAGTGATGGAGATGTAACTCCATGGAGGGACTCCAGAAACAAAAAAAGAGGGAAAGGAGCTCAGGCATTCATTAAACTTCAAGGCAGCCATATTTCCCATGAGGTCACAGCATGAGATGAGGAGTGGTAGAAGAAAAACCACCTCCGAGGAATCAGAGGCTGCTGCTGTTCCTGTTCCAGGTCCCAGCAGTGGCTGTACTAGCCATAACTGTTACCAGGCAGGACATCATAAAGTTCCCCTTTCTCACCTGGATATTAAGGAACACTTTGGTCAAAGAAGTCTCTGTACAGAACTACAAAAACAAGTTAAGATGAGTGTAGAGGAAAATGAATGCTTTCCCTCTCAGAACAAAATGTGAGTGATCAAAAGGACAAAGAGAAAGTTAGTTTGCTGAGAGCACCTCAGATCACGCATTCTTCTGTTAACTGGAGCATATTTAGCATGAGTCCATGTAAGTCATCACTTTTCCTGGATTTACTGCTTTGTAACCAATAGAGGGGAAATTTTCCATGTTCCTTTTGCTTCTGTGTTTTTCTCTTATTTTCTTTATGACTCTCTCCTGTTCTTTTCAGTTTTACTTGACCTTTACTGAATCCTTTGAGCCTCTTCAGGCCCATATTAAGACAGAATACTCACGGTACAAAAACTGAGATCTCATTCACAGTGTGACAGAATCTGTGCTTGCTGAGAGAAGCATCTTCGTCTTGCAGATCAGGTCTCCTGTAAATACAAAATATGACAGGCCTGAAACCATCCATCAAAAAACCTAAGCCTGAACACTACGAAATTAGCTGCATGAGAAAATATGTACCTGTACCTGGCTGTGCATGTGTACATTTTAGACCAACGGAGTATTACCAGATTCAAAGCTAATAATGTTATTGGTATGATTATTGAACCTGTTTCATTGCTTCTTATTGCTTTGAGAAAAGCACTGTATCTCAAGCTCAAGTCATAGAGGTAAATAATTCAGTGTCAGTGGCATCTTTCAATGCTAGAGATACAGTGTCATTTTGTTATTTCTTTATCATTTTTTTTCTCCTTTTCTTTTTTTTTTTTTTTGTGAGAATGTTGGGAGATATCTAAGGGAAACATTTCTTTTTTTTCTTGATTAACAGAATTACCATAGTCTTAGCTTTGCAGCTGAGAGGAAGGATTGTACTGATTGCAATGTGTGCTGTACTGGGCCAAGTCTGAAAGTCAGTCCTTTAGTAGTCAGTGCTTAAAGTTCAGTTTTAAGGTAAATCTGATGTTTTTTTAAAAAAGACCTGATGGATTATTTTTCATTCATCTTGAGTGAGGTGTAGAGCTGGTGGCACCTCCAAGGAGCATGGGGGGTGGGTGAATACATATCTTCCCTTCCACCCCTTCCCTTACAGACACCCACCTCTGACTTGTACATGGAATTTCTTTAAAAATATCTTTGGAACAGTAAGGTACAAAACCAAAGGGGGAAGTCTTGCAATACTTTCTTGAGAATAGCTGCATCTGGTTTCCTCTGTGCTTGCCTGGGGAAGGTATCTAGAAAGACCTTCAGAAGGCAGTCTTCTCAAGCTCTCACAATCTGAATGTTCTCTGATTCGTGATTCATTATTTTCTTTCTATAACTTTTTGGTTGGGTGGGTGGTTGGTTGGTTGGTTGGGGTTTTTTTTTTGTTTGATTTTTCTCATGCAGAGCACTCCAAGTGATCAAGTTCCGAGAATGTGCTTAGTGGTTAAAAGAAAAGCAAGAGCGCAAGCATCCATGTTCTGCTTCCCAGTCAGACACTGACTCAACTTGGGGGATTCATGTCATTCCTCATGCTTCATTTTCTTCCTTATACCACAAAATTATTTCCAGACTGTTGTCTTAACGCTTAATGCATGAAGCCCTTAAAATCATCAAATGAAGGGCATTAAGTAAATGCGACGTTATTGGTATTCTCCTTACTTATTATTCATCGTAACTGAGAATAGAATGAAGGCCAAACCTTAGGATTAAATTGTGTTGCTAAAAATAGCCAAGAAGTGTATTTCGAAACCCATAATTTCAAGGTTATCTATCTTCCTTTAATACAAAGAACAGGTTTGACCCACAAAAATTAGGGCCTGACTCAGTCAATCCTCCTGCATGTAGGTAAATGCACTGTGATGGGGCAGTTAACTAGATGAGAAAGAAGTTGCCAAATAAGATCCTTAATATTTTGACCTGCCTGCCGTGAGGTTCCTATTTCAGCTACATTAATTTAAATATTCTGGTGTACATCATCTCTTTGAACCATACATACAATTGATGTTAATGAGACTTAAGATCTCACACCACAAAGCTACTACAGGCTTTTAGCTTTGAGTTTGATGTTTCGTATCAGTATGATTTTCACTTAAAAAGCAACACACTATATCTTTAGCCCAAGTAGGCTCTTTGTATACGAACATCTTAACCGATTTTCATATATTTCACTGATTGCCAACTGTACTTGTTGGCGTTCTTTTGGGTGTTTGATGAGGAGGTACTGCTAAACTCCTGCATGCTTGACATTAAATTATATGATGAAAATATCCCATTATATGATGATTATATGATGAAATTATCCCATTTAGATTAAATAACATCACTGCTTTGAAAAGTTATCCTGATTTGACAGAATTAGAACAACAATTTCATTAAAGCTATTATAGTTTAGAAGATGAGATGACAGGAATTCTGAAGCTTACTGTATGTGTGTATTCAGGCTGACCTGATGCCTTTTAATCTATCAGTTTAGTGATACCAATTACTGAAAAAAAGAAATGAGATTGATTGATTGATATGATGGGGACATGACCTTGAGCTGAATGGAATAAGTGAGTAGACTTAGACAGGGTTCTTAGCAGGGACTTTGCACTGAGATGGCATCTGGAATCTGATACTTTAGACTCTTTGTCCCTGAGAACAATGGAAAAGGGCTTGCCAGGTTCTTGGAAAAAGTCTTGGAGACAAGAGGCCCAGAAACAGATATATTATCTTGTGAGGACCTTTTCTAGAGAAGTTGCCTAAAACAATTTTCCATCTGTATTATCTGTATTACTAGCTTCAGATGAAGGTGGGGACTTTGCATGTCTTCTTTGTCCTCTTTGTACGTATGGAAAATTTGTATCCAACTGCAAGTCTACATTGAAATTTTACAATTATGTCTTCCTTTTCATGCGGCAGTGATTGAAGGAAAGACCAGAGAGTGAGACTGAGCCGTATAGAGGGGTTCCCAAGTTCAGGAACCCATCCAGCAGCCCCCAAGCCTCATCACAACTCTGAAGCCCTTGGGCAACAAACAGGGGCATGTCAGGGCAGTGGGGGCTTGGCAGGGCAGTGAGGGCATGGCAGGGCAGTGAGGGCATGGCAGGGCAGTTTGCACAGCAGTTCCTGCAGCAGGGTGAGCAGGAAGGACAAATCTCTGATCATCTGAGAGCAGCCAGTAGAGTCATGAAACAGAGCCAGTAGCTGGTGTGGAGGAGCAAAGAGATCCTTTCAACTCCAGTCTTTTTAGCATAGATTAAGCTTCCTCAGGTATGGTATTGACATGCCCTGGAGCTCAATCCCATGTAGCTGTGAGGGTCACTGAACCAGCCATGTCAGAGGCCTCCAGCCAGCCAGACCTGCTGATGGTAGACACAGCTCTCCAGGTCACAGGCTTCTGGGAGTGCCTGATGCCCCTCCGTGAGGCTGGGGCAGAAAGTGTGCAGAGGTTGAGGAACTGTGTCACCAGCTTAAGGAGCTACAGGAAGAAATGAACAGGCTACAGAGTATTCAAGTGAACGAGCAAGAGATTGACCAGTTATTTTCAGAGAGGCTACAGCCTCAAGATACTCAGGAGTCTTGAACCTCCATTGTAGTGGCGCAGCAGGTGGACTCAGAACCCTGCAGGGGAATTTGTCAAAGGACTGTTTAGCCACGGGTTGGTTAAAGATGAAGGATGGAAGCAGGTCATGGTACATACCAGGAGGGAGGTTCCTCCTCCTTCCCAGAATTTGACAAAGAGGACTTGTACCTTCCACAACAAGTATGAGGCTCTGGAACTTGAAGGCCAGACAACTGATGAGATGAGTGAAGGTCCATCTGGAATAGTGGAGCCTCCTAAAATAACGCCAACTGTTATCATGCATCATGATCTCCTCTGTTAACAGGAAAAGAAAGGTAGTTTTAATAAAGGACTCCCTTCTACGAGGAACAGAGGGCCCAACATGCAGACTCTCAACTCACAGGGAAGTCTGCTCTCTCCCAGGGGCTCAGGTAAGGGACATCACCGGAGAACTCTCCAGCCTAGTAAGGCCCTCTGATTACCATCAGCTATTGCTTCTTCAAACTGGAAGTGATGAAATTATAAAGAGAAGTCTGAGGGCAAAGAAAAGAGACTTCAGGGCCCTGGGACAATTGGTAGAGGGATCAGGAGCACAAGGGATTTCCTCAATTTTTCCAGTAACAACAAATAATATTGCTAGGAATAGGCAGATCCATGAAGTCAATGTATGGCTCCAAGGTCAGTGTCAGGGGAAAAAGTTTGGGTTTGTTGACCATGGGATGATCTAAACACCTGGTCCCAGATGGGACACACCTCTCTCAGATGGGAAAAATAGTTGTAGCACAGGAGCTAGTGGGGCTTTTTGACAGAGCACTAACCCAGCTTATAAGAGGGGAAGTGGCAAAACCGCTGATGAGTGATGGGATGGTGTGTCAAAACTTAAGTAAATGAGAGCTAATGAGATGTCTTAATATGCTTCACTAGGTGTTGGCTATGATGTACCATACTTGAAATGTTTCTAACTAATGCACAGAGAATCAGGAACAAGCAAGAGGAGCTCAAAGCTCAAAGCTTTGGCCCAGTCCTAGAGATTTGATGTCATTGCCATAAATGAAACCTGGTGGGATGAGTGTCTGAACTGCTCTACTGGACGACTTCAGGCTCCTCAGGAGGGGTAGGCAGGGCAGGAGAGGCAGAGAGGCAGAGGGGTGGCAGTATACAGAAGGGTTAGAATGTGTGGAGCTCATGGTCAGCAATGGCACAGTTGAGAGCCTCTGGGAAAGAATCAAGGGGCAAACAGTGCAAATCTCATCATGAGAGTCTGCTATAGACCACCCAGCCAGTACGAGGATGCTGATGAATTATTCTTTGAGGAAGTAAGGTGTGGTTCCAAGTCAACTGCCCTTGTCTTTATGGGGGACTTCAACTTGTCAGAAATTAATTGGGGACATCACACAGCTGGTAAAACCTGGGACAGAAGGTTCCTAAAAAAACCTGGATGACAACTCTATGGAACAAGTCCTAAGAGAGCAGACTTGGAAAATTGTCCTTCTTGATCTACCGCTTGGCAGCAGAAAGGGTCTTGCGAGCAAAGTGGAGGTTGGCAGCCGTGTTGGCCAAAGCAACCACAAAGGGATTGAGTTTAAGATCTCTGTTGACAGGAAAAAAGGGCCAGCAAAACCTCAGCTCCGGACATGAGGAGAGCAGACTTCAGGCTGCTCAGGGAACTAGTGAGTAAGGTACCCTGGGAAAATGCTTTTGCAGGTGCTGGTGTCCATCAGTGCTGGTCACCTTTTAAACATCCTAAGGGCCAAGGAGAATGCAATTCCTAAATGTTGGAAGTCAAGCAGGCAAGGCAGGCCAGCTTGGCTGAACAGGGATCTTCTCTCAGAAATAAAGCAAAAATGGAAGCTGTATGCCCAGTTGAAACAAGGTTGGGTGATATGGGAGGAATACAGAGATGCTGCTCATCACTGTGGGGAGAAAATTTGTGTGGCCAAAGCTCAAGTGAAGTTGAAACTGGCCACAATTGAGGGGGACAGCAAAAAGAGTTTTTAAAAATACATTAATGGCAATAGGCAGTGTAAAAATTACACTGTGATGTGACTATCTCCATCCTTATTGCAGGATGAAGATAGTCACATCACAAATAGGGACAGGGACACAGCAGAGGTGTTTATGCTTTCCTTGCCTGTTCAACAGAGGATGGATCAAGGGGGTCTCAGTGCCCTGAGCTGGAGGACCATGACTGCAAGAATGATCAACTCTCTGAAATTGTGGAGGATCTGGTGCTCCAGCTGGATCCCTATAAATCTACGGGGCATGATGGGATTCATCCAAGAATCCTCAAAGAGCTGCTGATGTCATCATAAAGCCTCTCTCAATGATTTTTAAACAGTCTTGGGAATTCAGAGAAGTACCAGCTGACTGGAAGCTGGCAAACATTGCCCTAGTTTTCAAGAAGGGAAAGAAGGAGAAAGAAATTACAGGCCAGTTATAGTCTCCTTTCAGTGCCTGATAAAGTTATGGACAAGGTTATTCTGGGAGGTATTGAAAAACACTTAAAGGACAGTGCAGTCATTGGTCATAGCCAGAACAGGTTCATGAGATAAAAGTCCTGCTTATCAAATCTGATTTCTTTTTACAACAATGTAACCCACGCAGCTGATCAAGTGAAGCAGGTGATGTAATCTACTTGAATTTCAGTAAAGCCTTTGATACTGTCTCTCATGGGATCCTTCTGGACAAAATGTCCAGCACACAGCTGGATAAACACATTGTGCGATGGGTGAGCAACTGGCTCACGGGTCAGGCACAGAGGGTTACAGTGAATGGAGTGACATCAGACTGGGGACCTGTCACTAGTGGGGTTCCACAGGGCTCCTCCTCAGGCTCTGTATTGTTCAACATCTTCATTAATGTCTTGGATGGAGGACTGGAAGGGATACTAGGCAAGTTTGCAGGACATACAAAACTGGGAGGAGCTGGTGACTCTCTCAAAGGCAGGGAGGCCCTGCAGAAAGAACTAGACAAATTGAAGGGCTAGGCGATCACTAAGGGTATGAACGTGAACAAGATTCTGCACCTGGGTTGAGGCAGCCCTGGATGTACAGACAGACGGGGAAATGAGATGCTCAAATGCAGTGCCACAGAAAGGGACTTGGGGTGGTCTTGGTTGATGACAAGCTGAACTCGAGTCAGCAGTGCTCTGACAGCCAGGAGGGCCAACCCTGTCCTGGGGGGCATCAGGCACAGCATCACCAGCCGGGCAAGGAAGGGGACTGTGCCGCTCTGCTCTGCACTGGGGCAGCCTCACCTCCAGTGCTGGGGGCAGTTCTGGGTGCCACAGTGTAAGAGAGATATAAAGCTATTGGAGAGTGCCCAAAGGAGGGCCANACTAGACAAATTGAAGGGCTAGGCGATCACTAAGGGTATGAACGTGAACAAGATTCTGCACCTGGGTTGAGGCAGCCCTGGATGTACAGACAGACGGGGAAATGAGATGCTCAAATGCAGTGCCACAGAAAGGGACTTGGGGTGGTCTTGGTTGATGACAAGCTGAACTCGAGTCAGCAGTGCTCTGACAGCCAGGAGGGCCAACCCTGTCCTGGGGGGCATCAGGCACAGCATCACCAGCCGGGCAAGGAAGGGGACTGTGCCGCTCTGCTCTGCACTGGGGCAGCCTCACCTCCAGTGCTGGGGGCAGTTCTGGGTGCCACAGTGTAAGAGAGATATAAAGCTATTGGAGAGTGCCCAAAGGAGGGCCACAAGGATGAAGGGCCTGGAGGGGAAGCTGTATGAGGAGCAGCTGAGGGCACTTGGTCTGTTCAGTCTGGAGCAGAGGAGACTGAGGGGAGACCTCATTGCAATCTACAACTTCCTTATGAGGGGAAGAGAGGGGCAGACACTGATCTCTTCTCTGTAACAGGACCTGAGGGAGTGGCCTGAAGTTGTGTCAGAAGAGGTTTAGGTCAGATATTAGAAAAAGGTTCTTTTTCCACCAGAGGGTGGTTGGTCACTGGAACAGGCTTCTCAGGGAAGTGGTCACAGCACCAACCTGACAGAGTTCAAGAAGCATTTAGACAACACTCTCAGGCACGTAGTGGGACTCTTGGGGATGTTGCTATGCAGGGCCAGGAGCTGGACTTGATGATCCCTCTCAGGATATATGATGATCCAGGATATTCTGTGATTTTGTGATTCTGTGATTCTACCATGAGTTGTACAAGTCTCAGTGCTAACTTTAGCCAGTGCTTTTGAAACAACGTTGTGATGCAAATCCAAGCTCTTCTCTTTTTTTTTCTTTTTTTTTCTTTTTTAAAGGTGCTTAAACTATAAGAAGAAAAAAGCTTGAAGTGGGTTACCCACCTAGCTAGATCGTTTCAGCCATGTCACTGCTGGCTCCTCCCTCTCAAACACAGTTATCCATATTCTTTTTCACAGGTCTTCTTTAGGCCTCTCTATCTCTCATTCAGTATGAAAAGATCAGCTGTCAGATCTTATCACTCACAATGGTCCTAGAGAACTCCATGATGGATCTTCAACACAAGCCCTTTCCTGCTTGTTCTGGTTATCATCATTTAAACCCAGCTGGCAATTAAGACCCACTCGTCTGTCCACTCACTCCCTCACCAGTGGGACTAGGGAGAGAATCAGAAGAACAGAATTGAGAAAACTCATGGGTAGAAGCAAAGACACTTTAACAGGCAACCAAAAGGCACACACAAGCAAAGCAAAATGAGGAATTCAATCATCACTTCCACTGGGCTGGCAGTTGTTCACCCATTACCAGGAAAGCAGGGCTCAAGCACACACAGCAGTGATTTGGGAAATGACATCACTCCAAACATGCCATCCTTCCTCCCTCTTCCCCCAGCTTAATTTGCTGAATATGATGTCATATGATATGGGAAATCCCTGTGGTGAGTTGGGCTCAGCTGTCCTGGCTGTGATCCCTCCCAACTCCTTGTGCACCTCCAGCCTTCTTGCTGCCAGGGTGGTGTGAGGAGCAGAAAAAGCCTTGATGATGTGCAAGTGCTGCTCCGCAATAACCAAAATATCCCTGTGTTATTAACACTGTTTCAGCACAGGTCCAAAACATGGCCCCACACTAGCCACCATGATGAAAATTAACTCTATGCCCAGGACTTGGACACTGCTTTATGCTTTGCTGCTCTTTACATCTCCTAGGGCTTCTCCTGCTCTGCCTCAGATCAGTCTCATCACCTGTCCTCTTGACTGTGACATCTATAAAAGACTACATCTTCCTCAGAGCTAAGTTCCTACGTCTTTTGCTCATCAGGCAAGATCTTCTGCCTTGTAATTCACTGTCTGACAATATTAATTTGTTTATTTTGTCTTACATTAATTGTCAATTTTTTGTTAATGAAGCCTCTGTTTGTATGTAGCTGTAAGTTTTGGGTCATCAGTTTGGTTTTGGTTCTTAAACAGGAACATTACCTCTAGGCAAGAGAACTGGAGAAGAGCACCAAGACTGAACAGCTGTCACTGCTATTATTTACTGAAGAAACAACACACAGCGAGGCTTTGGGAAAATCAGTGCATAGTTACACTGTGGAATGCAAAGAAGAAATAAACAAGTGAATGGAGAAAAGAGAAAAAGAGGAACAGGACAGAAGAAGATTAAGACAGTACAGGAGAAATGAAGAAATTTAAGAGACAAGAGGGAAAGAGAGAAGCTGAAATTGAAGTAGGAACAACAGGGAGCCCAGGGAGAAGACAACATGAAAAAAATTGAGTGTCTACAGTCTCTGTAAGCTCATTTCATTGATGCACCACTATATTATGAAGTTGAGCTGATGGATGTTAGACATTTTGCCACGTTTTTTCACTTCTCTGTAGAGACTCAAAAAGCTATTTCCAACAGCCCATGAGCACAGCAGCGCAGCCTGGATCCTCTCTCACAGTATCTGTGCCCTGGGAGACTGGTGGAGCTCAACGCCAGATCCCCCCATGT